>CM076987.1:23840768-23903268 GCA_039105355.1 Benthosema pterotum
ATCACATCAGTTCATAATTGTTCTCCCTAGGTTAGCAGAGGGTGACACCGGGACACTGCGTGGAAAAAATAGGTTACAGACATTGTGGTATCTAAAAGAATCTAAAAGAAAAAAAAAGGATAATGAAATCAGAAAAAACGACAGAAGGGAGTCAGTAGTAAAGAAGGAAGAGGTTGAGAAGGGAGAGGTGAAGAGAGTGAACTCTGCGTCCCACGTTGTTGCCGTGACATTTGTTGCCGCAGTGACAAGCCTCTGTTTACACCTGATGGAGTATCCTCCCATGTCCTCCTTTTCTTTCTTACCTTCTACAACCAGTAAGACGCTACTGGTGGACTGGCAGCGAAAGCTATTCCTTTCCCATATGTGGACCTCTACATAATTGGGCAGACACAAATATGCAGAAGACCCAAATATGGAATAGCTTTGTGATGCACAGAGAGACAGAGACTATCTCTCTCTCTCTCTAGTGACTAGGCAAGGTAAACATCAACATGTAGATATTAGGTAAACCAATAGCATACGTGTCATCAATCCAGACATTCTAATCTCCATACGTTGAAACTATAGAAATTACAGGATGCCAAGGTCAACAACTGGACCTGGCATCTATGTCTGCACAACATGGTATTAAACGCCATGTTAACGTATAGGCATAAAGACTGCATGATGGCCAGGGCTCCTCCTCTCCTCCCCTCCCCTCCTCTCCTCCTCCCTGCTCATCCCCTCCTCTGCCATCCTCTCCTCTCCTCTAACTAATGTGTTGTTCTAAATGTGCTGACAGAGGCAGCCTGTAATGGCCTTAATATTGTACACGCTGAAATGAGGGGAAAAGAATTGTGCTGATTCTTGTCTTTCCCTCTCCTCCTTCTCCTCTCTCTTCTCTCTCTCTCTCTCTCTCTCTCTCCCCTATCCATCCATCTTTCCTCTCCCACCACGTCTGTTCATTCAGCTATCTTTCTCTCAGTCTCTTTCCTCCATCCATCCATCCATCTGTCTCTATCTCTCTCTCACTCTCAGTCTTTCTCACATACGTCTCCTCTCCGTCTCAGACACGCCTCATAAATTCACTTCATATTCTTTGTATACGAGAGGATAGGAGCAATGTGAGCTAATTAACATTTAATATGCACACACTCAGGCGTTGCTGTGCAGATTGACACACATACACACGCACGCACGCACACACACACACACACACACACACACACACACACACACACACACACACACACACACACACACACACACACACACACACACACACACGATAGGGGTGCAGAGGTGCAGGAAAATAAAACAGAAAATAATGAGCTGCTTTCATGTCAGGCATAGTAGGGTGATCATATTTAGGAAAAAGTCATGAAAGGAGAACTTTATCAAAACTTCATGTTGCAAAGAAACTCCACTTCAGAACGGCTTAGACACGCTAGTTAAATAGTGTCACAGCCCCTCCCCAGATAAGACAATTTCCCATTCATTTGCCACAACAAACGATAAACACAATTCTTTAGGCCGAACAAATAATTAGAGAGAAGAAAAAAAGGGCAGCGTACAACACTTTTTTGTGTGTTTCTTCTTTCTAATTATTTGTTCAGCACCAAAAATTGTGTTTATTATGATTTGTCACTATCCAACGCTTACAGAGTTTTAAATAAATACATTTTTGAAACCTCTGTGGGACAAATGAAGGAGAAATTCTCTTCTGGGCCCTCTTTGTCATCACAAAAGAATGCGGGACCTCGATGCTCTATGCACAACTTTCTTATAACCCAGAAGTCTTTGTCGTTTGTGTGTGCAGAGGTTCCTCTTTCTCTTGCACATACTTGGCTTTAAACTGCCTCCCGCTGGCCAGCCAGATGTGAGTGGACTTCATTTAACTGTACACATTTTTTTATATATATTTAAGTTCCCTCTGTGCCATTGTGCCAGTGATCGTCCTCTGAAGTGCCAATGGTCGCCTACCCCCTGGTTTAGACTGTGGGTGTGATTCTGTGTGCTGAACTACATAGTATTTGGCAAATGTCTTGGCCTAGAATCTGGTTGGTGAAGTGTTGCATTGTTCTCAACTTGAGTCTCTCTCTCTCGGATAGGTAACAGTTATGGAACATGAGGTTTTCACCCTCAAAAGAGACGATATTCAGAAAAGAACAGCCCAAAAATAAGCCAGGCGCAAAGAGAAGTAGAAGAGTAGAGGGAGGGGAGTGCCAGACAAAGAGAGCGTAAAGTGATAGGGAACAGAAGTGAAACAAACACAGTTATCAACAGACGGAGACGAACAACACATAACAGAGACTTTACACTGTGGGGATGTCATTCAGCCGCTTCCCCCCCCAGGGGCTCTGTACTATCAAGCCTAGTGCGAAGAAGACATCATGGTATATAGAATATAATTTCATCTCATATGGTTCTATCAGTGAAGTTCTTAACCCATTTTAAACTCGATTCGAGTTCCTGACACTCGATTCTAGTTCCTGACACTCGATTCTAGTTCCTGACACTCGATTCTAGTTCCAGATTATAGTTTTTGCTGCAAGATTCTAGCTTTTGACGCTAGATTCTAGTTTCAACTGCTAGATCCTAGTTTCCGACACAAGTTTCTAGTTTCTGATGATAGATTCTAGTCCCTGACGCTATAATCTAGTTGTTTACACTAGAATCTATTTTTTTACACTAGATCCTAGTTTCTGATGCTAGAATCTAGTTTTTGACACTATATTCTAGTTTTTGACACTAGATTCTATTTTCGACACTAGATTCTAGTTTCTGACACTAGATTCTAGTTTCTGACACTAGATTCTAGTTTCTGACACTAGATTCTAGTTGTTTCTGTGTCAGTGATGCTCAACATATTTCATGCCAAGGACCCCCAGAATTATCTATATTTGCCTGCGGACCACCCCATCTGAAAACATGGTTCTAGGGATCCCCCAGAAGCAAAGATTTGAGTTAAAATGTTTGGTTCTAAAATAATATAATCAAATTTTTGCGCCACATTTTCACGATGTATCAAAAATATCAGACCTACAAGCTCATAGCGCGCCACTCGGTGGCGCGCTATGAGCTTGTAGATCTGATATTTTTCAATTGCTAAAGTACTGTATATTTAGAACAACAAATCGCGTACAGTACAGAAATGATTAAGGATAGATGTAAACAAATCTATTTTCACCACAATGTCCTCGCAGCAGCAGCATCCCTGTCGGAGGGATGCGTCTCACTTTTTAAAACATCTCCTATTTAAAACCTGTCTCTGCCATCCATCCATCCATGCTGTCTGCTGTCTTTGGCTCCAGAAAGCGTCTTCTCAGAGCTCAGATCTTCTTTTCTTTCCCCTGGCGGGTGTCATTAAACACCGCCTTATCGTCTGAAAGAAGACTGGTTTGGAACAGTCAGTGTGGCTCAGCCAGCCTGCCTGAGACCAATCAATCAGATACGTTTTATATTGGAAAAAAATAATATTAATAAAAAAAATGCTGCTTACTGCAACACATCAGAAACCACTGTGGCTGAACTGAAGAACATTTTATTCAGGGGCGGATCTAGGCATGGGCATGGGGGGGGCAATGCCCCCCTAAATACCCAGTCTGCCCCCCCAAACACAATGCAAAACAACCCGAGCTATTTCAAATTAAAGTGCTTATATTTAAAATGATGTGAAACACTACTACTGCTACTAACTAACTACAGCTGCGGCACCACTAAACCAACAGCATTTCATTATTGAAAACAGAAAACTCTCTGAGTCAGACCTTTAGCTTTATGCATGCTGGGTGTCTGTTGCAACTTCAACAACAACTGATGTTATTATTGATGCTTTACTTGACTAATAAAAGTCCTGTAACCGAAAATGGTATGGGCGCCCGTGGCGCGAAGCGTCACAGGCGATGAAGCCACCCCCAGAGCATTTTATCCAGCGACACGAGCGATGAAGCCGCCCCCATACCATTTTCTCTTGCCCCTCCAACATGTTATCTTGCCCCCCCCAAACAGGACATGTTACATCCGCCCCTGATTTTATTTATAGAATGTAAACACAAGTATGAATATTATAATTGATATTGGCGTTCCGGCTCTGCCTATACAGTATAGTGCACATTACTCTCTGCTCAGGCTCAGCACATAGAGGATGTTTACTTTGTGCTATGGCTACTTTTACTCTCAACAAAATGTCAATACTTGTTCCAACACTGCCTGTGTGAAGTTTCTCCTTCCTTCCATCAAAGTTCTGACGGACAGAATACCTAAATCACACTGTAAAAAACCCAACGACTAGAACATTGACTCAATTAGAAGATTGCTGGGGCAAGTTGAAATAGACCATTGGCTCAATGTTTTGATGGTGCTATTATTGGGAAAGCCAGTTAAAAAATGTTTGTACAATTATTAAAAAAAAATATTGAGTTAGGTGATAAATTGTTGTTGGGTGAACACCCACAATGACTGATATTGACTCAACTAACATACAGTTATTGAGTGAATTGATTGAACTGAAGTTGGTTCAACAAATTCAAACAATGTGGGCGGAGTCAGACAGAGACGGAGCCAGAACAACACAGCCATTGTTGTGTGCAGCAAATAGCACCACAGACACGGCCAAATGAAGCAGAACATTATTAGAATTTTATATCAGTAGTCTCTATCAGTGGCAGAAACCGAGAGAACCCTCTGAAGCACTCCGTCCCTTTCGTCTGGAAAAGCGTTGCGACGAGGTAAGAAACACTGCGTTTGCTTCTTCAACATGTTATGCTAGTGAGCTAGCCAGTTAGCTGACCTAGCTGTTGCTTCCCAACTCCGGTGAGTTTAATGTTGTTTTTCCCTGTGCGGTGTGCGCCACGGCCCCCGCCTCCCGGTTCGGCGCGCAGTTTAGGCATAGATTTACTGAGCTTAGGTTTAGGTTAATTGTTAGGTTTAGGCATAGTTTTAACTAGTGGGCTAACTTAGCCAGCTAGTGAGCTAGCTAGCTCACTAGCGTTAGCCGCATTCACATTAGCCACTGAGATAGTTTTGGCGCCAGATGCGGGTGCTGTTGGTTAGTTAGTTTGTCGGCTGGTTGGCTCACTTTTAGCTTAGCTAGCTGAAAAAAACGACTTATAAAATTGAATATAGCCCCCCTCAGTTGTGAAGCTCACGTCTAGCTTGGAAAGCCAGTCCTGAAGGCTTTAATAACTTCTACCAGTGGTTTTCAACAGGTGGTCCGGGGACCACCAGTGGTCCTTGAAAGGGTTTCAGGTGGTCCCCAGCTAAGTTGGTTAAGTAGATGTAACTCTTGAGAGTGTAAAAATGAAACCAAATGGACCCTTGCGGGTCCATTTGGTTTCATTTTTACACTCTCAAGAGGTAAAATATCCATCATCTGAATTAGCCATTTTGGAATGTATGTTTTGCTTGTTTTGTTTCCCAAATCCAGCCAGGATTGTGGACAAAAACAAAATAAATCTTTAGATTTGGGGTCTGTGGGGCTAAAATATTCTCAAATTGTGGTCCGTGGCTCAAATCCCGAATAAATGGTGGTCCCTGGAGTCAAAAAGGTTGAAAACCCCTGCGTTATACCTGTTGTGATTTATTTCATTTCATATTAACCTGCACTACGAAAACGTTTATGATGCTTTTATTTTGAAGTTGAAGTTAAGGAAATTGATATGTTGTTGAAAACATCCTAAAAACGAATTGCACTATTTACAGTCAAAACTGTTAAAAGAAAGAAGAGTTACTGTTTACACTTAAAACGAAGCAATTACTTGAAAGACATTATTATTTGATGTTCTGAATACTTGACAGTATTATTTCTGCACATAATGTTCTTATTTTGTTCTAAAAGAAAATACGTTTTTGCACACTCTTATTGTGAAGGCGTATACAGGAAGTAGAACTTGTGTTTACTCCGTGTATTCTCACTAAGCAAAAAGAAGAACGAACACACTACGTTAGCGTTGTTTTCACTCATTGAAACAGTGATATTCATTTGCACAGAGACTGAACGATTCCACGTGAAACTTTGCCGCTTTATATTTTTGTTTATCACAGTTTTTGTACCACATCGTTTTGTGCCTTTTTACTGCAAGAGAAGTCAGTAAGCTTTGATTGATTCTTCATTACCTCTGGTGCCGTTTTTTCATACTTTAAGAACTTTCACTTTAATACCAATACGTGTGTTTTTGTTTTCAGGGCCTTTCCCCAGCGCTGTTTTGGCATTCCATTGATTCTGCACTCACTGCACTTGTATCTGTAAGTAGCTGTCCAAAATAAGTTGTTTGGCATTAAGGAAAGCACCTTTTCCTTGAAGTATTGTGCAGCACTATTTATCTTATGTCAATGCATTTGGTTCCATTTGTATGGTGTCAGATTTACAGTTGTTTGTCATTTGCCCAGCACCCAACTAGTGAACACAACATGTCTACAAGCTCACAATGCACCTTGAAATAAATTGGCTGTGCCATCTTAGCTGTGTTTTTATTTATTTGTGTTCTGTCATTGTGTTCTGTGTTCTGTCATTGTGTTCTCAGCCCATCACAGGTCTGCTAGGAAGAGTTCCCCACATTGTCCCCATTAACTACCTGGCCTATGTAAGTATCATCCACGTGTCACCTATGCATTATTATTATTATTATTATTCTGAAAAATCTCCCATTAAACAAAACCAATTATTATTGTATTTTATATCACTTTATTCCTAGTTTTGCCCCTGTTAGATCAAGGAATATCTACTTTCATGTTTATTGCACCATATAGGGTCTACCTTTGAGAAACCCTGGTTCCTGAGCCAGTACAGACCTGCACTGCCTACTATTACTTGCACCCTGTAAGTATCTGTCACATGTCTATTGTCAAATAATTATCTGTATTTATTTTACACCACTGTTTATATTAACGGATGCACATTATAAAATACCACTTTTTTCCTACTTAGTCTGTGTCTCATACAGTAGGAAGACTGTGGGCAGTTCTGAAACCCGTCTTCCAGTGACAGCATAGTTCAGACTTTTTAAAAAGAATATTCTTTTGAAAAAATATTGATAGTATTAGTATCCAGAGGACGGGGCCTTCCATTTTCGCATTGCAAATTTTCAGGAATAGAAAGCCTGCAGATTCTATTAGATTGTTTTCCTCGTCAATGTCACTAGATTATGACTTTCTGAACTGCCCACAGCTCTACTGAGAGTAGAAAAAATAGATATTTTATAATGTACATTAGTGGGGACCTATTATATTGAAAAGTGGCAAAGTGGTCCTTTAACACTAGCAACCCTTTCTGAACCTAGACATGTCTTAAGTCATGGTTGTAAATCTAATTTCATGGACCCCATCTTCGATCAAATGTAAGGTGCCATTTGACCTCACTGGCCAGTTAGTTTGCCTGGCTTATATCTTAGTAGAGTTATGTTTATTCATTATTTTTTCTGTCATTTTTCTCTAGGCCCAGTGTCACGTTTGGCAGGTCAACAGTTAAGTTGCGGCTACTGGCTGAGTGGCTGTGGCAACCTCACATGCACAAACGGGCAACCTCGTGTGTACGTCCAGCGGCCCAACAAGCTGTCACATCTAGTCAAGAACCAAGCAAACAAGTAAGACTGTGGATGCAGTGTTGCCAGTGCGAATTTTCATATTCTGTTTTTTTTTTATACCCCAGCATTAAATAAAGGGCATGTTGTTTCATCTTTATGTTATTGTTGTGCAGGTATATGCAGAATTCAAAAAGAATTGCCGGAAACGTTCACCTCCTTGGATGAGTACCGTAGCTCACCACCCCACTCATGAGACACGAAAAACTCCAAAGAGTTGGAGTATCTAGATGAGGTAAAATGGAGAATAATGTACACATGTCTTAACCATGTGAACCTGGGTGTTCAGATTTCCTGTGTGTTACATTGTGGCATTGTGAGCTTGACATTCTGATTTTTCAGTAGTAGCTATTTTCAGTATACATACAGTAGATGTGTGTATGCAGTTAAAATGAATCAGCCTATAGAATCTAGAGGTGAAATGAGCTTGCCCACTCCATTCGCACATTATGTCTGAAGGAGTGAAGCATTTCATTGCTGTTTTTTGTTTTAAATTGTTCCTGTTTACTTTGTCATGGTTTAGCACTTTGAGTTTACACATGTTGTATGAAATGGCTATAAAATACTGTACAAGTGACTTGACTTCTGTATCCTCTTCTCTATCCTCTTCTGTTGACCTCTGTATCCAGACAGAGATCATCAAACATTGGAGGGTGTCAAAGTTCTGCAGTATTACCGGGGAGAAGACTGAGTTGAGAGAAGGGTGGGAGAAGACCGAGCTTTTCAAGACCTGCAGGTAAATCAGAATTTCAAGGAGAACATCCATCCGTCAATCAATATTGTCAATATTGATTTTAATTTCCTTTTTATTAATGTGCCCCAGCTATAGCCAGACGGCGTGGTCGAAGCCTCAAGTCCCATGCCAACGTGTATCCTGGAGGTTGTGGGGCCTCCATGAAGCAAGCTGCGCCGAGAGCTGCAGTTGTCCTTGATGGGGGGGCAATTCTGTGACAACCTACCAGATCCCCCGACTGCCCTTGGAGTTTCTATTCGGTTTCATCTTTGCTCTCAACATCGCTTATCCCCTGGAGTGGTTAAACGTCTTTGAGGTAATGCAGAAGTTGTTAATGTATGCTGAGAAACTTGGACAAACCGACAAAACCCTCAGCTGTGGTGTCTTCTTGCGATGTACAGTACTGCAACATGACTACCTCACTTGGCAACGAAACAGGTTTTGTTTATCTGCCTTGCTCATTGGCACACCACCAGGCATGCTCTGAACATTAAGCCAAACTTGAGTATTGTCTATGAAGGTTTGCAACAGTGCATGTCTTTCGCAGTGTCCAAAAACCCTAATTGATATTGGCATATTTTCTGTAAACCCTCTTGCAAAGATGTAGCTCTTATGGATTTTTTTCTCTGTGTTCTTAAAGAGAACACACACTAGGAGGTCATACATGATGGCTATTTGTTCTCACTATGTGAAGCATGATTTTTTTTCTTGCTGTTTTATGCAAAAAAACAACAACAACAAAAAATTATAAGGGTCAGTTGATTTGAAGGGTTGATCCGTTATATTTTTCTTTTGTCTATAATGCATTTGGAATACACTTTTAACTTTAAAGTATACAATACCTCATCATTCCTTTATTCCATGCATGTACATTACTTGAAGTTGTATGGTGAAAAATGTTCTTGAATGTTTTATTGAAATGTCTATCAACAGCATGTTGCCACTGTTGATGCAAAACGTCATACTTTAAGATTTCAAAATCCTTAATATAATTGGTCTTACTACTGCCCATGATAATGTATTATATTTAGCATAATCAGGCTGTGTCCAGTTCAGAAACTGGACCTGTAACATCATATGATAACCTATTCACAGGTCCTGAACTGCCCAGTCCTCCTATGAGATAAAGAGGGGGGGAAAGGTGCCATTTTATCATGAACAGTAATGAGGACCAATTATTTCAAGTGGTTGAAGCGTCCTTGAGATATTCACATTTTTTCCACACTGATAATGTAATGTATACATTGTACTTTACTATATTTACTATACTGTACTATACTGACCGGTGTTGCCTGGATTCTGTTCCAATGTTGATTTGTAATTGTTTGAATTTAAATGTCTACTTTAGCACAAATAAAAAAAATAAAGTAAATGTGTTTTTTATTTCATTATATCATATTTAAATGTTAATTCAGTTAATCATTATTAGAATATTCACTCAATTATTACTGCATAGCAAATAGTTGTAATGACTAATAAATTCTAGTTGAGTGAATGTAGAGCCAGCAGTCTTTCGTTCTGTCAACGATGATTAAGCTATTGGCTGAATTAATAGCCAACAAAGAGTTTGTCGTTCAGTCAATGTTTTTAAATACTAATTGAGTCAACTGAAAATATTTAGGGGAACGCGTAACCCTATAAATAATCAGTTTAACCAACTTTTTTTTTTTTACGGTGCATTCCCTTTGACTGCAATTCTCACAACGTGTGGCTTAAATGTAAAGGCAGCGGTCGATTAAAGTACATTTTACTCTAGGCAGGGCCTACTCCTGGGCTTCAGTAGACGTCTGGTTTAACACACACACGCACATATGTAGTGGAATTGTGATATAAACATCTTAAAATGTCCCTAGTGTTGTTATTTCAGTTGGGTATATTTGCTCCATTCCTGTTGGGGGGATGGGGGTTTCATTTTGTGACTCACCATTTGTTGACCTGTGTCTAAAGCTGGATTGTCACCTCCTGTTACCATGGGGGTTGGCTTCTGGTTGAGTATAAGTTAACCAGTTTCACCCACGTCTGTGTGTTACTTTGGCTACGGGAGGTTTCCCATACATGAGTCATTGTCAAGCCTTATGGTACCATAATAGAAAATCACTCATATTTAAGCTCTGGTGTGTTGTCTCGTTATTAACGTGTCTTCTTCTTTTCTGAGTACTATGCCAAAGCTGCATCCACACACACACACACGCACGCACGCACGCACGCACGCACGCACGCACGCACGCACGCACGCACGCACACACACACACACACACACACACACACACACACTCATTCACAGAAGCTTACCCAGGAGTGTTGCTGGGTTTTCCGAGTCTGCGTTCAACGACCTTCCGTCTGGCTTCAGAGCTTCTTCTGCTAACTGAGGAGACTCCCTTATGGACAGTTGATGATGCGCTTTCTCTCTCACACTCGCGCGCGCGCACACACGCACACACACACACGCACACACACACACACACACACACGCATGCACACGGTTGCCTTTAGTGTCAGGGGCCTCATTGGCATAACATGACAATGCCTAATCTTAGCTACTGCTTTTTCGCCCTGTTGGCTGACAAAGACTTGTCGAGTGTTCCTCTAGTGTAGTTTCTGTTGTTTTTTTTCTGCTTATGATAGAAATAATGGGCTCCATTTTCGTCACCGCTAAACCCCTTATCCCTTAACTTTTTAAACTATTAAAAAAGAGCATTTTTCAATAGTTTGAATGGTCAGTTTACAAGCTCACTATGTGTCAATAGATTGGCACGTTGAACTATTCCAAAAAGTTTTTCAAAATAGTAAAAAAAAAAAGGGGTTTAGGATAAGGGGTTTAGATGGTAACGGAAATGGAGCCCAATGTGTCCAAAAGGCCTCACTCCAACCTGGAGTCTCAACTCCAGAATGGAGTTGTTGTTTTTCAGTCTCCTGGAAGCACACTTGATGACATGATGATGTGAATAAAACATATAAAAAGTAACAAAGGTACATGAGGAAAATGAATAATGTCATCGTTGCCTCGTGTGAACGCAACATAAACCTAGAATGACAGCCCCTGGGGGGCTTTTTGTTTTACCAGTTCAGCCTTTACCTTTACCTAACCTCCTGTGATGTCAATAATTGTGTTAATGAATTAATTTAACCAAAACACCAATTTTCTTTGTTGTGAAGGCCATGAAAATGGTCCCTCATTATAATTTCTTAAATTGAGGCTACATTTGGTCCTCACAAGTTAAAGTAGGCTACACACACACACACACACACACACACACACACACACACACACACACACACACACACACACACACACACACACACACACACACACACACACACCCTCCCTCCCCAGATGGACGGTTGATGTTGAACATGACAGAAACGAACGCGGGTGTGTATTTTTAATGAGGCCACATATCGTCGCTGTCTGGCCGGAAAACCACCTAACTCAAAATATGTCAACTTTTCATGGCTTCTTCTGTTGTAAATTAGGTAATGCCCTTTCATTATTCACCGTTTCTGGTGCGTTGCTGGCACAATATGCTGTATTATCAGATGCCAAACACAGCTCATTTTAGGTAGTCCTCAGCACAAGAAAGTTCAAGCAACTACCGATTTAGCAGGCTTTATGTTGCGGAATGGGCCACAGGTTTAGCGCTTTCTGTACTTTACATGATTTGGTGTTCTAAGCATTATGTTATACTTTAGCTATTGAAAAATATCAGATCTACAAGCTCATAGCACGCCACCGAGTGGCGCGCTATGAGCTTGTAGGTCTGCTATTTTTGAAAAATCTTGAAAATGTGGCACAAATGTTTGAATGTATTATTTCGGATGCAAACATTTTTTTGATTCAAATCTTGGCTTCTGGGGTGATCCCTAGAACATGTTTTCAGATAGGTCCGCAGCAAAATATAGATAACTCTGGTGGTCCTTGGCATGAAATATGTTGAGAACCATTGACACAGTAACATAGATTTTTCTGAAAAAAAAAAAAAAAATAGAATCTTAAACTAGAATGTAACGTCAGAAACTAGAATCTAGTGTCAAAAAACTAGAATCTTGCGCCAAAAACTGAAATCTAGCATCGGAAACTAGAATCTAGTGTCAAAAACTAGAATCCAGTGTCCGAAACTATTATCTAGTGAGGACCAAATGGGTTAAAAGGGTTCAAAACTATGATGAAATGGAACGTTTTGTCGGGGTTGGGGGACATGCGTGGTTTCCTAGCCCGACGTTAACTAGGCACGAACCCGCACTCCTCTGGTTTGGATTCAGGGGACTTCAGAAATCAGAACACACTGACCTTGGTCTGTCTAGCACTGACTACCGAGCTGTTGCCAAGGGCGCACGCACACACACACACACACACACTCTCACACACACACACACACACACACACACACACACACACACACACACACACACACACACACACACACACACACACACACACACAGCGAGGCCACCACCCGACTTGATAAACACTACCGCCTGTGCCCCCAACGCACACCGGGCGACTACACACACACACACACACACACACACACGTAGCTTCGATGCTGTGTGGTTGGATTTTAAACAAACTAAACGCTGCACCTTGATCTCTCTCTGTACACACGGCTCTCTGATATTCTTTTTATTTTTGTCATGGCCAGATATGACATTACTACTAGGACTGTTGTGTAGAGCTGAGCGGTCCCGCCCCTTTCATGATGTCGCCCGTGGTGCAGAAATGAATACCCCTATCATTTTCCTTTCCAAAATTCTATAAAGACGAGCCAACTCGGGTCGTGACAAATCATGACAACAACAAGAAAAAAAGAAACACATCATCAACTCATTTTATCTTTTCCCTTAAAGTAGACATCTTAAGCTGTCTTTGGATATCATTTATTTGCACGAACATACGGTTTTCTATAAATTATTTTGTTACTAGTGAACCTAATGGGAGCAAGCATAGCTTTTCTGCTAATCTGTTAAAGAGTTGAAGTTCCTAACCCTACGTTTTAACGGCGGGGAACTGTGGGCGATGGACAAGCAGCGTTGCCCGATATCAGCGACGGTCATTACCGTGAATTCTCGCTTAGAATGGCATGCAAAAGGGGTACCGTAAACGACGTTGCTGTGGTGCACTGAAAAAAAAAGTATGGTGGAAGAGGAAGTGGGGCGGAACTAGGAACCAAACTGCGGCAAATGGTTTCGGGTTGAGGGCAAAAAAGCAGCACTTGGCTCTGGTTATTCCCAGTGTTGGGAATATTACTTTACCTTGTTAATACATTACTTATTACTTATTACCTTCATTTTAAAGCAATATATTATATTACAATATTACTGTCTGAGCAAGTGTAATATATTAGTATTACTATTACATATTACTTAAAAAAAACTTTTTACAAAATTTATAATTAAATATTTAGTGTCACTATTAGTCAAATAGTGCGTAGGCCAGTGGCATACCTACAATAAAGCAAGCGCACTTGGCTATCTGGCCAAATCCATATGAAATCAACTTGAAAAAAGTCACTCCTGAATAAATAATTTGATGACAAATGATAGAAAATAAGTAATTATTTCAGTTCTGCAGTTGTCAAGATAATTTCACAAGAACACTTGCAACGAGACAGATGGACAGAAAGTAATATTGAAAGTAATGCAGTAATTCAGAAAGAAAAGTATAATATACTAGATTTTTTTTTTGTTTTTTGTTAAGTAATATATTTATATTACAAGTTACTGCATTTTGGTAATATATTATGTAATATATTAAGTTATGTAGTGCACATGTCCCAACACTGGTTATTCCCGGCCAAACGTCGCCCGATTCGGCCGAAAAGCTCACCAATTTTTATCTTTCCGGGCGACGTCGCCCGTTCAGCTGCTGTCGCCCAAATCGGTGGCTCCCATAGAGAAATAATGGATGTTGAGCGACTCGCCCACAGTCCCCCGCCGTTAAAACATAAGGTTCCTTACATTGTCAATCTACTGTCCTCTGTGTAGCTCCTAGAGAACCGCTGACCTATGCACACCATACCTGTGTTCACACACCCTCCACCTGTTTATTCCAGATCCTCCCTTCATTCAGGATTCACTTCACGTTTCTATCCTCTCTCTGTTCTCCCCAGTTCTCCGAATTGTGCTTCTTGGACAAAATAAAACAACCAAAATCCATTAATTCCGAACACACACACACACACCCCTCCCCTGAGCGCAGGCCGTGTTTGGGTTGCGTCCAGCCAACGTTTCATTAGAAGTGTCTCAGCAGTTTGTGGACATAGGATGTGTTTTGTCTCCGGAGCGCCTCCTTCAGGAGAATGGGAGCTGACAGGAACACTTGTTAACCCTTTCTGTGATGTAGTGTTCTAGCAATTGAAAAATATCAGACCTACAAGCTCATAGCGCGCCACCGAGTGGCGCGCTATGAGCTTGTAGGTCTGATTTTTTTTTTTTTAATTGTGAAAATGTGGCGCAAATCTTTGAATTTACACTCAACAAAAATATAAACGCAACACTTTTGTTTTTGCTCCCATTTTTCAGGGGATGGACTTAAAGCCCTAAAATTATTTCCAGATATACAATATAGCCATTTCTCTCAAACACTGTTCACAAATCTGCCTAAATGTGCGATATTGAGCACTTCTGCTTTGTTAAGATAATCCATCCCACCTCACAGGTTTGCCACATTAAGATGCAGGTGTGACATCATGATTAGTGCACAGGTGTACCCCAGACTCTCCACAACAAAAAGACACCCTGAAATGTGCAATTTTCTTTTGCCTTATTGGGTGTATGGGCCTCCGAACCAGTCAGTATCTGGTGTGACCACCATTTGCCTCATGCAGTGCAACACATCTTCTTCGCATAGAGTTTATCAGATTGTCAATTGTGGCCTGTGGAATGTTGGTCCACTCCTCTTCACTGGCTATGTGAAGTTGCTGGATATTAGTGGGAACTGTTACACACTGTAAAAATGGTAATAACACAATATTACCACATTATTACCATTTCGACAGCGCATACCAGTTCCCACTAATATCCAGCAACTTCACATAGCCATTGAAGAGGAGTGGAGCAACATTCCACAGGCCACAATTGACAATCTGATCAACTCTATGTGAAGAATATGTGTTGCTCTGCATGAGGCAAATGGTGGTCACACCAGATACTGACTGGTTCGGAGGCCCATACTCCCAATAAGGCAAAAGAAAATTGCACATTTCAGGGTGTCTTTTTGTTGTGGAGAGTCTGGGGTACACCTGTGCACTAATCATGATGTCACACCTGCATCTTAATGTGGCAAACCTGTGAGGTGGGATGGATTATCTTAACAAAGCAGAAGTGCTCAATATCACACATTTAGGCAAATTTGTGAACAGTGTTTGAGAGAAATGGTTATATTGTATATCTGGAATGAATTTTAGGGCTTTAAGTCCATCCCCTGAAAAATGGGAGCAAAAACAAAAGTGTTGCGTTTATATTTTTGTTGAGTGTATTTCAGAGCAATCATTTTCAACTCAAATAGTTGCTTCTGGGGATGATGGGGCTCCGCAGCCAAATGGTAATATAATTATAGAATAGATAATAGTATGGAGTATAGAAAAGTATAGATAATTCTGGAGGGCCTTGGCATGAAATATGTTGAGCATCCCTGACACAGGAACATAGATTTTTTTTCAGAAAAAGTAGAATCTAGCGTCCGAAAGTAGACTCGAGTGTCGGAAACTAGAATCTAGCGTCAGAAACTAGAATCTAGTGTCAGAAACTAGAATCTAGTGTCAGAAACTAGAATCTAGTGTCTGAAACTAGAATCTAGTGTCAGAAACTAGAATCGAGCATCTGAAACTGGAATCTACTGTCAGCAACTACAATCTAGTATCCGAAACTAGAATCTGGCGTCAGAAACTACAATCAGGTGTCAGAAACGGATATATTCATAGATTTGTGCAATTTCACAATTTTTCAAAAATATCAGACCTACAAGCTTTTCAACAGCTAAATTATAACACAATGCTCGAAACACTAAGATGCGTTACAGCACAGAACGCATTAATGTTTTCACTGTGTTTGTCCAGGCTCTGCTACACTCCACTGAGGAGCAGAGTAAGGAAACAAAATGGAATAACTAAACTGAGCTACTTTTCTCTGTCTCCTTCCTTCCTGGGTGTTAGCTTTAATATCAACCACTCCTCTCCTCTCCTCTCCTCTGGGGACCACATTATATTTCTGTGGATGCTTGATCTATGCTCTTATTTTCTCTCCATCCATGTCCACTCTCTTTCTATTCCTCCCCTTATGATTCTTTTCTCCCATAATGAACATGAGGGAGAAGCACCGAGCTACTGGTAGTTGTAGACTCTAAAGACATTGAGTTGTGGGTTCAATTCCCGAGCCCGACGGCCCTTAATAGGAGCCTGTCACTATCTCACTGCCTGTCTCTATCACTCCGTCTCTCTCTATTGTACCAAAGATGGTTGCTAGGCCAGTGCCATTGTTATACAAATTAATGTTTTCCAACTTTTAGGTTATATGACCAAAATCAAAAACCACACAACTGGGACTTTTAACAATGCCTGGATTTTCGTTTGTATGATCTGAAGCATTTTGAGCGTTTTGAATGAAAACAGGGCAAAATGCCCATTCACCTGATTTATCTGAAAAGCCATCTTAATATAATCATTTGGGAAAGATAGTGTGCCTTGTGATGATCAGGTGAAGTGACCAAAGAATGCTTCAAATGGACAGCTGTGTTCACTGTCCACTGTTCCATTAACAGACTCCTCTCTCTCTCTCTCCTTTCTCCACACAGACAGTACTATGAGATGCTGTACAACACAGCAGATGAGCTGCTGAACCTGGTGGTGGACCAGGGCGTTCGCTACACAGAGCTGGAGTACATCAACGCCCTGTCGCTGCTGCAGCGCAGCCAGACCGGCGTGGGAGACCTGGGAACGCAGAACGTCAGGCTGCAGAGGCTCAAGGAGATCATCTGCGAGCAGGCGGCCATCAAACAGGCCACCAAGGACAAGAAGATCACCACCGTGTGAAGAACTTAGCGCCCCCACCGACCGCCTGCATGTTGGAGCAATGGTTCTCAACCTCTTAAGGCCACAAACCTCCTCCCCGCAAAATTTGAACTGGGGATACCGTGGCCACCACCTTTTCCACAGGGATTGAACCCCTCTGGTTCTTTCTGGTTCTTTTCCTTCAGAGGGTTTCTGAAAATGACTGCCGGGGTCCATGAAAGCACCAATGTTCCAAAAATCTAGAACCTAGAAACTAGGGATGTCCCGATGCCACTTTTTAAATATATCTGATCCTGTTACCACGATGTGTTGGCCCATACCAATACCAAATACCGATACCAGAGAAGAATATGTATAACAATATATTAAAAAAAAAAAAAACTTTATATGAGGTCCACCAGCCGGGAATAGCAGACTCCTTACTACATTGTGCACTTGGGCAACTCCAAAGCAAACTCCACATGACCCAACATTTAATTTAACTACCATAGGGTCAACCCCTTACCTGTGTTGGATCTGTAATTAGACTCTTTTTGTGGAAATCAGGCTTGTGAGCGTCCTGTAGCACAGCAGTTCTCAGTTTCTTTCATGTCAATGACTCAAAAATATTGACTCAATGACATGAAAATATCTTGTGCCAGGGACCCCCACACCTGACAGGGAAGATTTTTGTTTATTAAAAAAAAAAAACGTTCCCAAACTTGTAGGGAGAAGGTGTCTGCGGCCTCCACACTAAATGTCCTTGTGGGATCTTCTGGTTTCTATGTCAGATCAGTGGTTCTCTAATTGGACCTTGACAGTGTCCCAGATGGACCCTTGACTGGTCTCTACACGCGGAATCAAATGGTTCATTTCATTCCATCTATTTGAAGAAAAAGAAAAAGCTTTGAGAATCACTGCTCCAGATAAGTCAGGTGATGGTATTGGAACGTTTGGCCCCGAACTCATCTCCCAATTAAACTGCTCCACTCCATTACTCTGTGTGCGGCCCGTGGACCCGCACTCTGGCACCTTTGCAATGACGGTTGCCATATAATCATTAAAGTGTCTGAATGGGGCCTATAGATCGTGTGCCTGCTGCCATCATTTCAAGGTTTCGTCGCCGCCTGGTTCGGATTTCTTTATAGTACTTAGCTTGGGGCCAGTCATGTTGTTGACTATTCTGGAGTTTGATAGGATTTAAGGGACGGACAAGATTGGATTGTAAATAGGTTCTTCTCCATCGGAGTGGAAATCTCAAAATCTGAGCTTTTAGATCTGGGATTTCAGGAATATGGCAGATGTAAAAGCTCACATTTTGAGCTTGTGTATCTGCTACTCTCGATGCATTTGTACTCACAGTGTAGCATAATCAAGTAAGGCAGTGGTTTTCAACCAGTGGTCCGAGGACCACCAGTGGTCCTTGAGAGGGTTCCAGGTCGTCCCCAGGTAAATGATGGAAAGTTGGCTAACCAGATGTAACCCTTGACAGCGTAAACGTGAAACCAAATGGACCCTTGCGGGTCCGTTGGGTTTCATGTTTACACCAAGAGTGTTTACATCAAGAGTTAAAATCTTCATCAAAAACAAACAAAAATCATCAGTTTTGGGTCTGTCTGTGGGGCTAAAATATCATCAAATGGTGGTCCGTGTCTCAAATGATGAATAAATAGTGGGCCCTGGTGCCAAAAATGTTGAAAACCACTGTTGAAATCCAAGGGATTACATAAAAAAGAAAGAGGTTTCTGCCACGACAGTGACAAGATATTGTCAAAAATACACTGTAAATCATGAGCTTATATTAAGAGTTTAACCTCCAAAGCTGAGAGAAAGAATGTAAACGTGACGCTTGCATGTGTGGTGGTGGAGAAGGAGCGACATTTTGCAAAGCACATCATTTGTCATACAAGCTCCACTGAATTGACGCATTTGTAAATCACTTCCTCGCCGCACGGCACTAAAAGCGCTGAAAACTTTAATTCAAGCAAAAAATGCAACACACACACGCACACGCACACACACACAAACACACCGTGTGGCTGTGCACGCCGCACACACACAAACAGTTGAGTCACAAATCATTTCCATCCCCGGCGTTGCCCCCACGTGTTCTTTAGTTCATTAACTCCGGAGAGAAGTACTTAACGAGAGAAGGAGAGGTGGGGAAGGAGAAGGCTTGTCGATACGGGGAGGAAGACCCCGGCCCCTCGGCCTGGTCCCCCGTGAACCCCCCCAGAACCATCCATCATAATGACAACAGCCAACAGGGGGGGGCTTGGTGGGATCAATGCCGAAAACCTTGCCTCTCTCTCTGTCTCTCTCTCTCTCTCTCTCTCTGGGCCGGCCAGTGCTCTGAGCTGTACGCTTAGTCTAAGAGTCTGGAATCTGCTGTCTCAGCTGTTCGATTGCAGGACTTCCTTGTTGTTGTAGTCAGGCAGAAAGCTCTGACTGTATGTCCAAATTCTAACTTTTTGGGTTTTGTAATTGCTATTGTGATTTTTTTTAATCGGTCTAACTCCTCTACTCTCCTAACACGAGGCTTCATTGTGCTTGACTGTCTAGTGAACGATCTGCCTAAGTCAAAGAGATGACTTACTCTAGGCTGGTATGATTTTGGAATGTAACGAGAATTCTGATAAGGCAGTGGTTTTCAACCAGTGGTCCGGGTGACCACCAGTGGTCCCTGAGAGGATTCCAGGAGGTCCGCAGCTAAATGATGGTTGGTAACCAAATTGACCGTTACAGATCTATAACTCTTGAGAGCATAAAATGAAACCAAATGGACCCATATGGCTCCATTTGGTTTCATTTTACGCCCTCAGGAGCTAAATTATATTTAAACATCTGGATTACTTCATTTTCAAGAATACCCAGAATTAGAAAATCTAGGAGAATTGCTGTTTTGACCAACATTTTGCCAGTTACCCCCTAAATCCTTTTTTTTGTGTGTCCAAGAGACAAAACTCAACATCAAATGACTAAAATGCACAACAAATTGTGGGCCCTGGTATGAAAATTGTTGAAAACCTGTGTGATAAGGCACAGTGAAAAGCAGTGTTTGGAGAGTAGACTTAGGCCTGGGCAAAAAACAAATCTAACAACACAAGTCATTGAATACATTCAAATATCACCTAGGTAATTATGTTATTGAATTAATGACCTGGTTGATCATACTACAGTAGTAGATCCACAAGCGACCCATGTTTGAGGTTATACTGTATAGGCGCTACATTAAAAGTTTTCTTTTATATGAAACCTGAGAAGTAACAGTTTTGGGACATAACGTATGAGGTTTCCACCCGACTGATAAAGTTATATAAAGTCATGTAAGCGTAAGCACATCACAGGGCGATAAATGCCTCATTCGTATTCCTCACACCACTGGCGCTGCTGGCGAGATCAGATGCTGAACTTGGACGATCTGATCGTGTGTCTGCTGCAAGCGTGATGAAGTTTAAATTGAGCTTTAGAGGTGGTGCGAGTTACAGTAAATGTGTCTTGTTGAAATAAAATGTGTTGGATAGCTCTATATTCACAGTAGTAATAGCTCCGACGGTGTTTTAAAAAACATCAGGAGAGAGAACTCAAACAGTATGTTAGAATAAGTTGATAATGCAGTGAATTCTCTTCGGAAACCCATCCGAATATTTTTCTTGTTACTGAATAGCTGAAGACATGGCAACACACCCTTGTTACTGAACAAACGCACTATAGCGATTATTACTACTGAGAATATAGAGGACGGTTTAACTTTTAAACAATTCGTTATAACAAGATGAAAGTTCACCGCTCACTGCACCATTAAACTCCTCATTTACAGGATTTTACAGGATTTATAAAGTCAGCAAGTGCTCTGCAGGTCTACTAAACGTATTTGACTGCTTTATCTGTTTTATTTTGCACATAAACATTTTTAAATGAGGTAGTTCCCCCCAAAAATGACTTAGTGTATTTTCTATCAATTACTGCACACACCCCATTAAGCCTTGGATTGACCGCATTCCTGAGCAAATAATTTGATACCGTCTCTTTACTAAGGACATTAGCATCTTTCTGCTGGTCGGGTGTGTTCCTGATACGCACCATTAAGTCAGACACGCTCCTCAAACTGTAACCTAAACTTAGGAACTTGAAGCATGGATTTGTTTTAACCTGCCACCCATGTAACAGTGCCGACTAGACCTCATACAGTATGAACTGACTTTCGATTGTCTGTTGACTGTATCGATAGAACAACAGAAGATATTATCCATGAATTCAAGGCTTCATGGGATGTTGCATAGAAAATAATTCATTTTCTGGGTGCAACTACCCTTTTAAGTGTCATATACATTATATATGGGTGTTATTTTTGTTTGATTGTATATCACGTGAGAAGAATTGTTGTGAGAAGCTGATTTGTCCTTCACAAATAACTAACCTTTGCATCTGTCACCGTACTGTTCCTAGAATTGAAGACAGATGATTTGCCAATGTAATCACTATCTTGCTGAAGTAATAAAAACTCCTACCAGTCACTCACACCAGTGTTGTCTGAAGTTCTGTAACATGATGCTGCCAATATACAGTACTGCAGTGGGTGTAGAGTAATAATTGTACTCACGTGTTGTACTTTTGGGGTTATTTTAGGGTATGTTTTACTGTTCTGAAGTATTGTACTTTCTATTAGCATACATTATATTTGAAAACATATTTTAACCCAAGTACATTATTATGCCGGGTTTTTACAACATATACAGCACTAACAGTGTAGAACAGGGGTTTAACAGGTGGATCGGGGACCACCATTGGTCCTTGAGAGAGTTCCAGGTGGTCCCCAGCTAAATGGTGGAATGTTGATTAACCAGATGTAACTCTTTAGAGCGTAAACATGAAACCAAATGGACCCTTGAGGGTCCATTTGGGGTAGAGAATGTAGAAGATTAATGGTAATATTTGATCTGTATGCTTGGCTGTTTTGTTTGCAAAACATCCAGTCTGGAATTGTTGACAAAAGCAAAATAAATCTTAAGTTTGGGGGTCTGTGCGGCTAAAATGTCATCCAATGGTGGTATGTGGCTCAAATTCTGAATAAATAGTGGGACCTGGTGCAAAAAACGTTGAAAACCACTGTTTAGCATATACATTACTGTATATACAGTTAGGGTTGCCAACCGTTCCGTAAAATACGGAATCGTTCCTTAATTCAGCATAAAATGATGCGTTCCGTATTGAATCGATACGGAACGCGGTTTGTTCCGTATTTTCCTTAATGCCTCCTGTGCGATCCGTCGCACAAACATCAACACTGAATTTAACAGTAGTGAACGAAACAAAACAGGAGATATATTTAAGACAGCACAATTGCTCTGTGGTGAGTGCACACAGGACCTCTCACGAGCAGAAACCAAACCAAAACCTCCCCGTGGCTGCAGATCCGCATGTGTGTGTGCGTGGTGCGCTGGTATCGCTGCTGCTCTGTGTGCCAAATTCTGCCGTACCCAGAGCCGTAGACTTAGAGAGTTGCGCAAACTCCCAGAGCCATAGAGTAAGACAGTTATGCAAACTCCCCACAACAACTGTACCCAGACATCGATTTGATGTTTATCTGTGTTTTTACAAGATGTTAAGTACTTTTTCTATTTCCCTGCCTAATGCTGCTGATGTGGGCATATGCCTATAGCCAGGCTATATATAGGCTAATATTTGGTTGAATCAGGTTGATTGTTTATTAGTAAAGTCTAATAAATGTGTGTGTATTCAATACAGATTTTGCCCATTTAACAAACTTAGATTTAAGAAAGATTCTTAAGGTTATAAAGACAATGGACTACTTGTTCATAATGGATTAAAGTATACAGTGCAATAGGCCTATACCGGCCTACCCCTTCCTTACTGACCACAGTAAACAGGCCTTAACTGACCCAGAGGTTAATATGGTATGTGAAATCATCACTCCATCTTCATCCGCTTATCCGTAGTTGGGTCATGGGGGCAACAGCTCTGCCAGAAACCCCAGACATTCCTAACCTAACGGCCCCACGTCGCGGTCGTAGAAGTGTTCCTTATTTCCAGATCTCAAAGTTGGCATATACATTACTGTATATACAGTACTAATAGTGTAGAAGAGTATTTCCTGCCCTTTGTAATTAAGTACAAAGTGTCAGCATTCTCCTTTGCTGCAGCACTATTGTACTGTATGTGTTTTCTTTGTTGTTGTATTTTCATAGACTGCAGTTTGATTTGCCAGCCGGGGTGCAGGGGGCCGGGGGGAAATCTATATGCCTCTGCTTTTGATACTTCCACCGTCTGGTTATTGATCTGAGTGTCCTGTGGGGATGGAGGGTTTATCCAGCCTGCTCCTGGTCAGAATGAATTAAATAGACCTTTCCTCTGGGGAAATGTAGACCGTCTGATATCATATATTTGTTTGATATTAATGTAATCATTTACAGTAGTCACATACACTCAGTGGTGTGAAGTAACTTAAGTACAATTTTGAGGTATTTGTACTTTACCTGATTAGTAGTACTTTTCTGATCTAAATTTCCTGCTCAACTACAATTATTTTGATTGTTATTTACAAAGCATTTCTATTACAGTATGTTTCGCCCATTTTGGTAATAGCAACATCTACAAGCTCACAATGTGCCCAATGCATTGTGAGCTTGTAGATCTGTTTTATGCAATTGACTGGATGCCAATAGGACTACTACTACTTATAACTCACATTTTGAATTTCAAGACCTTTTACTTTTTCAGTATATTGATATGCATTGTTCAGCCTATTTAAGTAAAACACTTGAGTACTGTTTCCACCACTGCATGAACTTCAAGGTGAAGGTCAATATTTTCCTGAATTAGTCAGAGCGAAATGTGTAATATGGAAATTGCATATCCATGTTGTGAACATGTGGACATGTTTTACAGAATCGCACCTTGCCAAGACAGACAGCACCTTTCCAGTGGAAAACAAGATATAGCATTTGGCAAGAATTAAATATAGCCTACATCTGACTTATGTCTGAGCTTATTATGTCTGTTGTAGAACAAAGTGTGCAGATCAGATGATTGCTTGAACGATTATTCAAAAGCAACACTTTGAGCCAAGGAATGTAGCCTATAGGTTAATTCATGCCAGACATAGTAGAGACAGACTTGATGGAAATTAAAGTTAAAGTTAAGACAAGATATAGTATTGTAGCTGTACAGAGACGTATTGTCCAATCTAGTGCAAGGTGGGCTGTAATGAATCGATGAATCCTAATCAAATCGATTATTGTTATTCAATCATTTGTCAACTAATCACTGAAGTTTACTCGTTGTCCCACTTAACCATAGTTTTTCCAATGTGTAAGTGTAACAAATTCCTATTCCTAACTATTTTCAACATTTTACTGTCATTAAAATTGAATACACGAGAGATATTGTGTGACATCATAAAAAGGTCCCCAATTTTGTGAGTACAATTCTGTGTAGGCCTACATGTGAACCAAATGGACACTAGCGTGTCCATTTGGTTCACATTTCTACACTCTCAGAAAGCATTGAAAAGGTGATAGCTAAATAAGGTCATAATCCGATTAATCGGTGACTCATTTATTGGCCAATGAATCGATAATGACAATAATCTTTAGTTGCAGCCCTGACAACTACAAGACAACTACAAAGCCCACAATGCATTTCACCTCCACCCACAACAACCATCCAGTCCTGTCGTTGCCTAGCAGCAGAGAGGACGCTCAGCCAAAACTCAAGCTGAAATGTTAGGAATTAGCTTTTTAGAGTTAGCCTGTTGTTTTAGATCCACTTTAAACTAGAATGCAGTGCTTAACGAGAAATACACGTGTGTCCTCGACGTTTGACGACATTTGTCTACAATCATTTAAGAAATAATAATCCCTTGATCTCCAGTTCCCCTGCAACAGGGGAGAGAGGGAGGGAGGGGTGAGCTCCAACCACTTGACTTCTGTGATCAAAAACGAACACACATCATCACCTGCCGCTCATTCTGCTGATTGAAACAACGAGGGAGTGAGACTGAGAAGAAAACAGAGGACAACGCGACGTTACTGTATATCATGGAGGTAAATACAGGCTCTAGTAGTAATTTCACTACATCATTGTGACTGTAAGAGCTTTAAATAGGTGATAAATCACCGCATAACGTCATTAGCCGTAAGCAGAGCAGGACAGCAGCCTGCAGGGTGATTGATTGATTACAGTGTCTGATCAGCACCGACGCTAATGTGCTTGTTGTGTTGTTGTGTGCAGTCAGTGCAGCTGTAGTGCTGGCGTCCAGGGCCGGATTTAGGTATGGGCATGAGGGGGGGAATGCCCCTTAAGTGCCCTGACTGCCTGCCTCACCAAACATGATGGCATGCAAAACAACCCATATTTCAAAGATATTTCAAATCAAAGTGCTTACAGTATATTTAATGAATGTTAATTTAATGATTTGAAACACTAGCACTGCTGCTACTAACTAGCTCTGGTCCAGAGCTCCACTGCTTCTGAGTCTGACTTGCATTGGAGCTCTGTTGGTCTCCGTGCATTCGGCCATTACTGCACCCGACCAACCTCTCTTCTCTAGTGGATATATAAAGAACGTTTTACCTACTCACCAAAATAAACACGTCTTGTGTCATTAGAAAGCCTACTTACCTTAGTGGTCGCACTCTTAGCCCCCCACCACACGGATAAATTGGACTTTTTGGCCAGAACGCGATCGTTTTTCACCGGAAAAACAACCAGGATTTGCGCCCTCTACCGATATTGCCAATAGAAAAGTTCCATAGGAAATATTTTTCCTTGAGTGAAAAACGATCGCGTTCTGGCCAAAAAGTCCAATGCAAGTCAGACTCAGAAGCAGTGGAGCTCTGGACCAGAGCTAGGGGTTGTGTACATTACTGTATGTGTGGTGGTCTTAATTATCAGGCCTAAAACTCATCTTTGAATCAACCACAACATTTAAAAGACAGCAGATATTGAGGGGGAAAGGTACAGTAGGTATAGTCCACACCCACAGCATAGGAGTTAGCCCTAAGTGGTGTTTTGATTAATGTTATATAATTTGATTAATGCAGGCATTTAGCAGACTGTAGGTAGAGGTCACCCTCTTAATCCACAGCTAATTACAGTGCGTATACACACACACACACACACACACACACACACACACACACACACACACACACACACACACACACACACACACACACACTCTGTGCAAACAGAATATTGCATTTTCCCACAACAAAACAACAATGAAAGGGGAAGGTGTACTGTGAAAATATATATAAAAAAAAAAATAGCCTAAGGGCTCCATTTTCGTCACAAGCTAAACCCCTTAACCCATACCCTTATCCCTTTTTTATTATTTTGAAAAGCTTTTTGGAATAGTTCAATGTGCCAATCTATTGACATGTTGTGAGTTTGTAGACTGGCCATTTTAACTATTGATAAACGTTTTTTAAATAGTTTAAAAAGACAAAGAAGTTAAGGCATAAGGGGTTTAGCGGTGACGAAAATCTAGGCCTAAGTCTCCCGGTAAATCTACTGTAAAGTAAATAGTGAATCAAGCAACTGTCTGGGGTGACGCATACAACCCTGTGTAAATGTTAATATGACCCCTTTAATACCTCCTAAACGTACCTTGTTTACTCTTTATGTGACAGATAAAGCAGGTAACCTTACACAGAAGATCTGTGGAGGTAAAGTGGTGACTTTGTGTTGTTATGATTAGAGATGTATTGTATTGTATTATATTGTATTGCCATTATAGACGTGCCAAAGCTTGACATCACCTACTAGAGCAGTGGTTTTCAACCAGTGGTCAGGGGACCACCTGGAACACTTTCAAGGAACACTGGTGGTCCCCGGCTAAGTTGGCTTTGAGAAGTCGGCAGATGAAAGTTCGGTTAACCAAATGTAACTCTTGAGAGCGTAAACATGAAACTATATTCATCATCTGAATTAGCACCACTTAATTAAGAAGTCTGCACAATTAGAGAATGTTGAAGAATGATCAATTTCAATGAAGAATGAAATACGGCATGGAATTGTGGACAAAACCAAAAGAAATCTTTAGTTTTGGGACTGTGGGGTGAAAACGTTGTCAAATGGTGGTCTGTGGCTCAAATGCTGAATAAATAGTGGGCCCTGGAATCAAAAAGGTTGAAAACCACTGTTCTAGAGGCACTATCCCTGGAAAACAGTTCTTAACATATGGCGCCTGTGGCAGTGGATACCCAGTTGAAGAGATTTGCCAGCCAGGGACCCCACATAAAAGATCTTTACGACTCTAGCAGTGATTCTCGAACCTACTTTGAATTAAATAACAGACTCCCATTTAATGGCCTTTCTATCTCTGAGGCACCCAATTTTATATTGTGAAATCATTAATGTTAAAATGGAATTGGTTCCATTTGTACACTCATCTCAGAGTTACAGAACCTAAAGGGTCCATCCGTTCCAAAGTTGGCTGGGAAGTGGGGACCCCTGGGGGTTTCCGGACCCAACTCTGGGGAAGACTTGCCGATAGGCCAGTGGTTTTCAACCAGTGGTCCGGGGACCACCAGTGGTCCATTGAGAGAGTTCCAGGTAGTCCCCAGGCTAAATGAGTTGGTTAATCAGGTGTAACTCTTTGAGAGCGTAAAAATGAAACCAAATGGACCCTTGCGGGTCCATTTGGTTTCATGTTTACGCTCTCAAGAGTTAAAATATTCATCATGTGAATTATCCCAAGTCTGCACAACTAGAGAATGTAGAAGATTAATGGTCATTTTGATCTGTATGTTTGACTGTTTTGTTTCCCAAATCCAGCCTGGAAAAAAGCTAAAGAAATCTTTAGTTTTGGGGTCTGTGGGGCTAAAATGTCCTCAAATGGTCGTCCGTGGCTCAAATTCTGAATAAATAGTGGGCCCTGGTATGAAAAAGGTTGAGAACCACTGCTATAGGCCATTCAATACGAAAACATTACGCCTTGACCTAGGGGTAGTGAATGATGTCAGGACTTTGGTACCATTCCAGTCCAGATGCATGCATGCTTTGTAGAAGCAGTGCGTTGTGAGGATATGATGCAAGTTAATGTAGACTCTCAACCCATGGGATCCAGAGCCAGAGATTGACTGGATTTGGTTCCATGATCACATTTTGGATGGAACCACTCCTGGAACCAGGTTTTACCCCCTGTCAGAGATGTATGACATACTCTATCTCACCACAATCCAACTTTTACAACTTGGCTTTTTATTGCTTGAGAGTTCTATGGTCTTTGCTTCGTTCCACTGAGTCTCTGCTGCTGCCTGGTGTGTCTTGTATTGCATTCTATATTGATGTTCCTTTTGCTTTTGTTCTGTTATTGATGTGCTTTCTTTTATGTACTGTTGGCTTTTTTTTTTTTACTTTTGCTTTTTATGCCTTCTGTGCAGTACTTGTTAACTTTGGTGTTGTAAAATGTGCTATAAAGTATGAGTAAAGTGGACTGGATTGCATTGGATATCATATTGTACTGTGCATTATGGAGAGAAAACACTTGTGCCTTCTTATACTGAAATGTGGGCCTGTACAACTGCAGTGCTTTTTTCCTTTAACAATGACAGTACCCTTTTTCAACATGATCTGTTAAAGTTAAAACTAATGACAGCCACATTATATAGTACGGTATTTTCTAAACATTTAGTTTTTCTGTGTGTTATAGCAGAAGGATGGAGTTTTGACCACAGAGATGGTTTCAAAATGTTTGACCAATCTGGGTCTCTGTGGTACCGGACTGCAGCATGTGTACCAGGTCCTGTCTGTGACTGTAAGACTAAGACTAAGACACACACACACACACACACACACACACACACACACACACACACACACACACACACACACACACACACACACACACACACACACACACACACACAGCCACTATATGTGGCTTTATGTTTTGTAAGAATAGTATCACACACGTCATGTCACTCAACGCTATATAAGCACAAACCTATTTTGCTCTCATCTTAGTATTTACTTACTTTAAGCCAGGCTATATTCTCTTGTGCCTTTTCCTTTGAACCACTTCTGGAACCACTGTCAGAAATGTGTGACGGATTGGATTTTGTTTTATTGCACTTTAGGGTCGAAATCTGAGTGACGTCTCTGTTTTATGCAACTATGTCCATCTCCGAATGCTTGATCTGTCACACAACAAAATAAAAGGTAAGGGCAGGCTTCCTATATGTACAACACCTGCTATTTTAGGCCTGTTATAACTGTTATACCTGTATCCACATAACAGAATTATAGTGTTATCCTCCTAGACTTATATTCCAGCTGCAGCTGTGATTTTATCAGTCTACGAATTAACATTCTTAAGACAAACAAATCACATCACAATAGATCTATCAGTAAGACCCTCTCCAAACTGCTATGGTCTGCTATCCATGTTTTTGTTTCCAAAATAGTTGTTGATGTTTTTCCAGCTTTTAGATCTGATATTTTTGGGGGTAGATTCATTGCAGAATTTTGGTGTAGGTTGAAAAAAGTGTATACCAAATCAATTAACAAACAGGACTGAAACCCCTTTTAGCATTTTCTACTTTTACAAATAGCAGATCTACATGCTCAAATGAGTTAAAAAAAAAAAAAAAAAAAAAAAGTGATCCAAATCTTTTAATTCTAATCTGGTGGTCTTTGACATTGAAGCCTTTTGTTTTAATCTTGTGATGCCAAATGGGACAAATAGTTTATGATCAACTTGGTTTCTTTTATTTTAATTTTGTTTTAACTGTTGTGTGTGTATGTAGATCTGTCCTGTGTGAGCCACATGCCTCATCTGGTCAGGCTGGACGCCTCTCACAACCACATCTCTGACTGCTTTGGATTCGAACCGCCCAGGAACCTGGAGGTAACATGACTGACTGGAGGACCTTGACTTGACAGGAGAAGTTGATCGGTGGCTCAGGGAGGGGGCGGGGGGTGGGGGGGTCTCTATCTCTACCTCCGGTTTCTATTCCCACAGGAATATAAGAGGTGGAATTTCCATAAACCAACCCCATCTGCACTCACTGTGAATTATAGATGTACAGGAGGATTAGCTGCCCTTGAATGACAATGAACTTAAACATTAATTTAAATAAAAAGAAAAAAAAAACACTTATTTGCATGTTAAAATATTCCAAACAGTATATACTCTCTACTTAAACTTTAAACTTACTTTAACTTAAGTTAACATTTGCAGCGTCATTAATAGCAAGTTCATCATCATCACAGTTTAAAAAAGGGAACAATGGGTTTTTAGCTAATGGAATTGCCATAGGTAGAGATCCAGGCAGTCAGACTTAGATCCATATATGGGTTGTCGGAACACACATAGATAGACATGCTCACACAAAGCCAGCAGTGTCATGTTACCTCTCCTGATTACACACAGGAACATCCCTGGTAGTTCATTCACAGAGCCAATCACACCCGAACATGTTTCTACTCCGCACAAATAGAGCATCCCTAGTTGTGTAATCACAGAGTCATTCACAATCACAGCCGAATAGATTTCTAGTCCGTACAAACATACCATCCCTAGTAATGTAATCACAGAGTCCCTCACAATCACACCCAAGTGTGTTTCTAGTCCACACAAACAGAGCATCCCTAATAGGGCAATTACAGAGCCACTCACAATCACATCCAAATATGTTTCTAGTCCACACGAATGGTCATCTAAATAGATATCCCTCAGCACAACTGTCCACTCACACATGCGCACACACACACCAACACACACCTGCATGGCTATACCAAAAAATAAAAATAAAATTTTTAACAAGACAAAAAAAGTCCATCCTGGTACTGTAGATCTAGTCCATGTCCATGTCCAAATACTCCTCAAGTGAAGGAAAAAAATGGGAAAAAATATATTCAAGTCATTTTCTAGTTCAAAGTCATATCCTTGGAAAACATCCTGCATGTCAACACAAAAAAGACGTATATGTCCAAAAAACAAACCAGGAAAAAGCCTGGGGCTTGCAAAGTTTCTCCATGGGAAAAGTAAAAGCAAAAAAAAAAAAAAAAAAAACAGTTTCATTAACTTAGGAAAGCTTTTCACTTTGCCCAAAAGCACCAGCAAACATAGCAGAGCTTCACGTGTACTGGTTGAGATCTTTGATATCTCTTACCGTTAGTATCTGTGCTTCTTCAGGCGTGTCCCCTTTCAGCTTTATAATCACCCGGCAGTTTCTGGTCCACGTTGCCTGGATTTTGCCTTGTTTCTTCAGCTTTCGGGCCTCTCTAGCAATCTCAGCGTTCTTCTTGGTGAGATGCTCGCTGATGAACACGTCTGTGTCCAACAGCTTCTTCCACTGCTTCAACAGCTCCACTTTCAGTTTTCTGTTCCAAAAACGAATGATGATGTTGAATCCCGAACCATCCTTCTTTGGTAGCGTGTGGCACGCCACGAGATCTGTAGGGTCGATCGTAATATCATTGGACTCAAAGAATTGAATGACTTGCTTTTCGAGTGATTGTTGCTCCTCTACCACCGCGTCCTCGCCATCTCTCCTGTTTGCAGCGGCTGCCCTGGCGTAGGACCTTGGCTTCACTTTGAGTCCACTAATAATTACATCTTCCATCCTTGTATACTGTTCAACATCGTTTAGTCTTTGCTCAAGTTTATCGATGGTTTTCTCTTTCTCTTTGACGATATTCTTCAATGTTTTCACTTCATTCACCAGATCGAGCAAAGTAGCGTAATGCTGGGCCAGCGTGCTCAGCTCCGCCGTCACGTAGTTCAGAGAGTTTTTAATATCCTCGATATCTTCCTCCATTGTTGTCCTATGTGCCTGTGCGGCAGCGCCAGCTTTCTTGGGAGGCATTTTGGTTTGAACGCATAGAGATGGTAATCTATTGTACTGTAAACTGCAGTATGAGCCCATCTTTAGTCTAAACGGGATGATATAAAGCATACATAACCTCTACATTGAAACTATGCAAACTATATGAACCTGGCATCTGTCTACATAACATGTTAAGCTACATTTGAACCTTTGCATAAGCCTGCAATGTTGTTGAGGCTAGGTCAAGTCCTATGGCTAAGGTGGAGTCTGAAGAGTTGAATCTTCACACCATGCATACAGTAGGCTAGAGTGAGTCAAGGTTTGTTCCGCTTCCAGGAGGCAGCGAGAAGGAGTGAGAAGCATCGTCTTCTCATCAGGGCCGGATCTAGGCATGGGTATGGTGGGCAATGCCCCCCTAAATGCCCTGACTGCCCCACCAAACATGATACTATGCAAAACTACCCAAATTTCAAAGATATTTCGCCCGTAGCGCAAAGCCAATTGGGAAATGTTCCATCCGGGCATCTCACTGCTTCACACTGGCTCCTAGAGGAGATGGAGAGAATTATCTCCTTGGGGTGTCGGGGTATTTGCTTTCTGGTGGTCTCTGGTGCAGTAAATGGCATAAGTCAATTGTATTTATACAGTATAGCACCTTGCAAAAGCAAAGTTACAAGGTGCTGGACAATGAGCCCACATGCAGTCAACAAGTTAAAACAAATATAAAAACAAAGACGTCAGACAGATATAAACCAAAACACTATAACAATTATACAGTATGTTCAATAAAAGGGCAAAACAAGGAAACGGACATGTACAATAGGTCAGTAGGCCATAGACTACTTGTTTGTAATGCATACATTGGCACTTCTGCAGTACTAATATTTGTTGTCCATATAGCAGTACATCTCAGGCAAATGCTATAGTTTTTACTCCAATATAAATGCTAGACTTGGGAGATTTCGGTGACGAATATGAAACTCTTAAAACCAGATAATGTCCAAAGTCGGGTCGCTGCGGTTGGTCCAGTCATGCCACAAAGGGCAGATTTGATATGCCATGTGGTTTGGTTCCTTGTGTAAAATTGTGTGTGTGTTTTAAAGGCATAGTGAAACAAAGTTAGGTTCTTCTGACCTCTGTTCCACCAAAAAACATTCACTTTGAACATTGATTTTCTGTGGCGTCTGTTTTTATTTATTTATTTATTTTTTTAATAATAACAGGCTCAAACAAGTGATCTGCTGTGTCTTTTATTTTCAGGAGGTCAATCTCTCCCACAACCAGGTGACCCAAATTAAGGATTTATCAGCCTATTCATCTCTCAGCAAACTCATACTGGACTGTATCCTTATACTGTACTATATTCTGTATCATACTGCACTGTTGTTAGTTTAAGTTTACTCAGGGACAAGTTTATTCATAGTCTTTTGAAGAACATTCTATTTAGCTTAGGGGTAATATAGGCACCTTTTTAGACATAAATCAAAATAGATATATAACTATATATTTTTTGCTGTTTTCCACTCTACGTTGCTTCTACTTTGATGCTGCAGCTGTTGGGGGCGAATGTTGTGATCTGATGATGATTCTTTAAAGATGAGTGCTGTGATGTTTGTTTCTTACAATTTTGTATATGTTTGAGAGGTGGTAAAGAGGAGGAAAAAAGTAAAATGGTGAGATCCCATTAATATAACTCCTCCCCCTTATCATACAATTAAAGTTGTGGGTGTTGCTTCAGTTGGTGACAACTATCACCACCCACCAGGCATGGTGAAGGTGCCAAAATAAAAAAATGACATTTTAAGAAATCTTCCTGCTCATAAGTCTCTCTCTTTCTCCTGGTGTATGATTCTTTAATGTGTGGCTCCTCAGACAACCGGATCAGTGAGATCAGTGGGCTCCAGCAGTGTCGTAGTCTCAAACATCTGAGCCTGGCTCACAACCACATCTCCTGCATCACTGGCCTGGACAACCTGCCCCTCCAGCACCTCTGTCTCGTATGTCACTATGTCATGTATTGCTTGCCCATCTTGAACTACCTACAAAACCATTTCACGTTAGTGAAACGATTATACATGCTGTGTATAATGCAAATACTGTCTCAATAACTCAATCACTAGGTACAAGGACTTCGCCAACTAGAGCAACAGTCACCAAAACTTTTTATCGCCCCTTCACCCCCTGCTACCTCCTGACCTACCCGACACCCACCCCCCGGTGCTGAATCTCGTTGTATTTGGCCAAAAATGATACATTTTTAATATGATTCTGGCAAAATAATCGCAAAATGTCACTGCACTGAAAGACACGCAGCTACAGCTGCCCTAAACCTTCCCCCCAGTGTCTGCCTGTCTCTCTCTCTCTCTCTCTCTCTCTCCATCCCTCCATCCCCTCTCTACATGTGTGAATGTCAATGTGTTGCTTTTATCAGTCTTTAATCATAGTCAGCATCCATGGGTCTGAACCTGTGGGCACCTTCCCGGTGGGAGCAGAGGTGTCGGTGTGTGTATACACACACACACACACGCACGGCAGGCACATGCACACACACACACACACACGTCCTCCTCCTCAAACAGCACGGCCCTGTCATGCAGGCGTCCCTCTCGGCCCATCACACCAGGCCCCCGGTGCCCTGCACCGCTCACCTCCCCCTGCTGCCAGCAGCCCTCTGCCAGGCTCCCTGTCTGGAGCAGAGGGGTGCCAGGCAGCCTGGCATGGATAGAAGACCCCCGGATAACTGCTGTAGTCTGATAGATAGAGAAAGACAGGGATACATTCTGCATGAGAAATAAAGGGATACGTATCACAATACATTGTTGACGATATGATACATGCACGATACTTTCATTAATTCTGGCGATACGATTCGATTCAATGCTCGGAAATCGATGCAGTAACTACCGGTATTTAGCAAATACATTAAATATGTGTAAAACATGGGGATACTGCAGGTTTTTTAAGGGGAGATGTATTATAATGGATAATACAATGGAGATTAATATGGAGATTAATATCTGTCATATTACTATCTGGCATATAGGTGGACAGTGTATTTCACTTAGGGCCCATTTTAAATATTAAAAATGATGAATTGAATTTATATCTTAGCGCCTTTATCAAAGGTGATTTACATTTCATTCACCCATTCTCTCACACACACACACACATTGCAGCAGAAGCCATGCAAGGCAAAACCAGCACATAGTCTTTCTTGCCCAAGGACACTTCGAACCACCAACTCTGTCTCTCACACCACCCATAGGTTAGAAAATGACAATCTACTTGCTCACTCACATGTGAGCTTGTAGATCGTCTATTTTCTCCATAATTTGGTTTGTGACTATTTCTGACAGTGTACTTTGTAAATTTGTACTTTTGAATGTGTATTGAGTATTGTACTTTGTCACTGTGAAGGGGCGAGGTGAAAAAAGTGGGGATGGGGAGGAGGGGGTCCATTAAGCAGGTTAGCGTGCTGCGCCGTGTTAGCATCTCGCCAGCTGCTGGCGTGTCAGTCGTCAGCCTGTCGTGCTTGCTTTTAGCGCAGCAGAGCAGACCTGTCACTCATCCTGGCAGTGGGGGGGCGAGGGGAGGGGGGGTGGCGCCCCCTACAGATGGACCACTGCAGGGGATGGTGATTAGCAGGACAGCAGATTGTGGATGAGGGCTGGAGGGCTGCGTGTGTGTGTGTGTGTGTGTGTGTGTGTGTGTGTGTGTGTGTGTGTGTGTGTGTGTGTGTGTGTGTGTGTGTGTGTGTGTGTGTGTGTGTGTGTGTGTGTGTGTGTGTGTGTGTGTGTGTGTGTGTGTGTGTGTGTGTGTGTGTGTGTGTGTGTGTGTGTGTGTGTGTGTGTGCGTGTGTGCGCGTGTGTGCGCGTGTGCGCGTGTGTGTGTGCGCGTGTGTGTGCGCGTGCGCGTGCACGCATTTCCATGCCATGTTTGTGTGCCCTTGCTAACTATCCTGTGTGTGTTATATGGTATGGGGGCGACTTCATCGCCTCTGTCGTGATGAAGCCGCACCCATACCATTTTTGGTTACAGGACTTATAGTAAGTCCTGTAACCAAGTAAGCATCAATAATAACATCAGTTTTTGTAGTTTTTGAAGTTGCAACAGACACACAGCATGCATAAAGCTAAAGGTCTGACTCAGAGAGTTTTCTGTTTTCAATGATGAAATGCTGTTGGTTTAGTGGTGTCACAATAGCAGTTAATTAGTAGCAGTAGTTTAGTTTCATATCAATATAAATATAAGCAGTTTAATTTGAAATATCTTGGATTGTTTTGCATGTTGGGTGGGGCAGATTGGGCATTGCCCCCCCCCATGCCCATTCCTAGATCCGCCCCTGGTCAGCTGTCATGGGCAGTTTGTCTGTGTGGAGAAAGAGGTGCACTGGCACTGTCAGATCTGTTATTTGATCCATGTAAAATTAATGTAATGTGTGTGTGTGTGTGTGTGTGTGTGCGCGTGTGCGCGTGTGCGCGCGCGCCACACACAGAGAGGTAACCAGCTGCAGAGCATGGACGGTGTGTCCTCTCTGAGGAACCTGCAGTCCGTAGACTTCTCCTTCAACCAGATCTCCAGCCTGTCTGGCCTCCAGAACCTCTACCTCCTGGGCTCTGTCAACCTGGAGAACAATCTGGTGAGGGACACCTTCTTCTTTCCTTCATCAATATGCAATGTAGGCATTTAGCAAACACACTTAACCCATGGTGTTAGTTTCTGAACATAATATTAAAAGATTTGCACCACGTTTTCACCATTTTTGAAAAATAGCAGATCTACAAGCTCATAGCGCGCCACCGAGTGGCGCGCTATGAACTTGTATCTCTACTATTTTTCAATAGTTAAAACATAAGGCTTAGAACACCAAAACCCATTGTGTCCTGTCTAGATTTCTAGTTTCTGAATAACATAATATTCAAAGATTTGCACCACGTTTTCACGATTTTTCAAAAATAGCAGAGATACAAGCTCATAGTTCATAGCCACTCGGTGGCGCGCTATGAGCTTGTATCTCTGCTATTTTTCAATAGTTAAAACATAATGCTTAGAACACAAACGCATCAGGACACACACACTTAAGCGACAGCGACTTACAGTACACAGCGTAAACCCCGAGGTAATCCATTGAATGCATTGAAACTGTAATCTAAGATCATAGGTAAACTCTGATCACATCTTTCTACACACAATGGCAGACGGATGTACTGTATAATCTGTCCAATGAAATTACTGTACACTAAGACGCCTGGTCAACAAACGAACCTGTCATCTGTCTACATGACATGCTGTGTACTTTACATTTTAGCCTTTGCATAAGTATGCAAGGAGAGAGAGGATAAGTCGTTCACATTTTCAGGTCTTTTGCATGTGAAACCAACGGAAGGTGCAAATGTATGTTTATTGTCATGACTATCCGTGGGGTGTGAAGTATTATATTGTATTATATTATGAATAATACAAAAGTTTAGATAATTAACGGTTAAGCATTCAGGAGTCTCCTAAATTTAGACATTAATGGTTAGTTTAATCATATACTGTAATGAGCACTCAGCTGAACAGTGTCTTTTGAGCATAATATAGAATAGGAGTATATATAGTATATATGTGATTTTCAACAACCTATTGTAAACCTCTTTATATCCATATATTAACTTTAAGTTCATTCATGCTGGTGGGTCTGTTACTGTTGTTAAAATTATTTTTTCAGATCAGTGACATTAAGGAGGCCACACACATTCATGACCTGTTCCTACTCAGGGAACTCAGTCTACAGAGGAACCCTGTACAGGTACAAATACTGAAGAGCTCACTCACACCAACATTATTGCATGCATGTACCAGTAATTGAGCTGTGGCTCAGGAGGTAGAGCAGGTCGGCCAATGATCCATCGTTTAGGTGGCGATATTAGGCCTTCGATGATGAATATATCATGATACGATAACAATATTTCAGCACACCAATACCACTGTGCATAGTGTATGGCGATATAGTATAGTATTTGTCAACTATGTGTTGTGATGCGTTGGTGTCATACTGTACTTACCATTTGTTTAGAGACAGATGCCAGATGTTTCATTTCATTGTTTGCTTAGCTTCTTTGAGGCACTATGTTGTTCTCTTTGCGGTGCACTCTACGGTTGCATCTATATATTTACTTGTTTGTTCGTGTTTGCTGTGCTCACTCTGATGAACGTCACACTTGTAAATCGCTCTAGATTACATCGTCTGTTGAGTTGCTTTAGATTGTAAATAGTTTTTCTCTTAATTGCTTGTGTAATTGGTAGGATCAGCCGGATTACAGGCTGTCAATCATCTTCCTGCTGCAGCACCTGAGCACACTAGACCAGCAGCCAGTCACAGCCGAGGAGAAGGTACTGTATACTGACACGTTACACATACTGTATTATGCAAACATTGTCACTCTGGGGACCCCCTGGGGTCTTTAGGGTGGTTCCAGGGGGAACCCAACATGGGTACTAGTTAATATACTTTGGGCTCCATTTTCGCTACACGCTAAACCCCTTATCCTTTTTTTTTTTTTTTTTTTTTTTACTATTTTGATAAACTTTTTGGGATAGTTCAACATGCCAATCTATTGACACGTTGTGAGCTTGAAGACTGACCTTTTTAACTACTGAAAATTGCTTTTTAAAATAGTTAAAAAAAACAAAAAAACAAAGAAGTTAAGGGATGAGGGGTTTAAGCGGTGGCGAAAATCTAGGCCATTGTGTATGGCTACTTCACAATAGTGTGACCCTTGTATGTAGGGGCAAACAGGGGTTTCCACCCTTTTCCACCATAACGCCTGCTTTCATAATTGCCCCTTGGCATTGTGATGTGTGACCATTTGTCCTCCAGGTGTCGTCAGTGAACAAGTACGACCCTCCTATGGAGGTGGTGGCTGCCAGAGATCACATGACCCAGCTGGTGTACCAGCTGATGCAGCCCCAGATGCTCTACCACTGGTCAGTCACATCTGAACAGTATACCATGCCCCGCACTAAGATGTGCTTGTGTGGGGGGCAGAGGCGGATTGGCCATCTGGAGTACAGGGAGTTTTCCCGGTGGCCTGCACTAGTGGCAGGCCACCGGGAAATGCACTAGTGGCACTTCCAAAATGCACTAGAATACGCTAGATGCTCGCCTGGAACATACAGATCAAAATGACCATTAATCTTCTACATTCTCTAGTTGTGTAGACTAAGTTGGGCTAATTCACATGATGAATATTTTAACTCTTGAGGGTGTAAAAATGAAACCAAATGGACCCGCGAGGGTCCATTTGGTTTCATTTTTACGCTCTCAAAGAGTTACATCTGGTTAACCAGCTGCCCCCACCAGGGTGGCCTGGCAAAGGCAAAATTGTCCCGGTGGGAAAATATGTGCCAATCCGCCCCTGGTGGGGGGGCATATTCAGCTGTTTAGTGGAGCATCTTATTATGGCCTTGCCATTCATTTACCTGCTCAACTTATTGTTTGGTGGTTTGATATCGTAATGTTAGATTCTAATGACAGGTTATTGTTTTTTTCTATGCTCCTATATTACACATTTGCTGTATTATCTTGTGTGTACCATACTAAATTGTACTCTTGGTGGTCCCCAGTACCCTTCCCAGTATAGACTCTCCGTACCCCATGCTGGTGCTGACTGGTCCCCAGGCCTGTGGGAAGAGAGAGCTGGCTCACACACTCTGCCACGAGTTTGACCAATACTTCGCCTATGGGTGAGTGAACTTGTGTTCTCGACTCATGGGTGTGGGTGGGTGTGTCTAACCTATAATTATTTCAACCTTTATTTTTAGGAGAGCTGGTTAAATAAGTAATTTATCCAGTAAAGATCACACCTGTCTGAAATGAGGGACTCATCTTGCAACATTGATTATATTATATTACCTAATGTTTGTTTTTAGTGTCGGGTGATAATGTTTAAGCTACATTACAAGCTTTCATTCACTAGCATAAAACCTTGAACATGATAGGAGGGGCTAGCTCCCTTCAAAAAGTTAGAGGCCTAGGCCTCTTTTACAATAATGAAGTGGCCAGGAGGCAGACAGGTGTGGACATAATACTAAGCACAGCCATAGGCTATGACTGACAGGAGTCAGTACTGCTGACTTTGCTTTACATGATTGCAGTAAGTTTTAAATGTACACGACAAGTGTAGAAGAAGTTGTAAACAAATGCAGTATCCTACATCTTACAATCGATAGAGGAACAGCAGCTGGTAAAGGCTTCTGTGGTTGACTTTTTGTTAAAACTCCTGAGGGAAAGTAGTGAAGATTTGTGTCTAGACTAGTGGTCAGGCAACTGTACAACAGCCATGGGTTAGATCAGAGGTTAAAAGTGTTTCTCCGCCCTCCGCAATGCCCCCCTAAATTTCCTGCCCGACCCAACATCATGGCAACAAGGAACATATTTTGAATGATCATATCATATTTTCCTGTCCACCTTTTGGAGTTACATCACAGCAAGGTCACAGCATCCCCATTTCCCAAACATCAACAAAAGTGGCCCAGCCCTGTAAGTTCATTTGGCACCCTGTGTGAATTTCACAAATTGCTTTAAAGGGATATTCCACTTTCAAAAAAACTTTTGGTCATTTTATGGTCTACTCAGTCTCATGTGAACACACCAGACAGTTCATAAGTTACTGCATTCACTGCATTTTTTAAGTTATAATGGGTTTGTATAGGAAGGAGGCGGATACGCTAAAATGAACATCAAATATCTAAATAGTGAATGGAGTAACTTATAAACTGTCTGGTGTGTTCACATGAGACTGAGTGGACCACAAAATGACCAAACGTTTTTTTTTAAAGTGGAATATCCCGAATTGCTTTAAGCGTTCAACTGCAATCGGAAGAGCACGTTGTCTGGTGGTAAATTAAGGAGGTCCTTCTCGTTTAAGATCCTCACTCATCCTGGCAGCGTGCCAGAAGTGTCACAGTCGCAGCAGCGGCAGCAGCAGCACTAAAATAAATGCAAACCATTTACCGGTTAGTGAGGCTCATCAGATGAAATGATGTGGGCGTCGTCATCATCGGGCCGAATTGGAGGTAAAACACCCATAGCTAAACTTTGGGTTAGCAATTCAATTCCTAAGGTAATCAGGCAGCACGGCGGCACCACTAATCTTCAATTATCCATCTGTCTACGCGTGAAATCACCTCCATATATACAGTATATATATAGATTTCTATCTGCCGTGGGCTTCCTTCCTCACCGCTCATGAAAGACAGGACTCTTATATCTTTCAAAGACCTTGGAGGGAGGGTAGAGTAGACCAATGGTTTCCAAACTTGATTAACTTAAAGGGATAGTTCAGATAGTTCAGATTTTTAAAGTTCAGCTGTATGAAATACTTGCCCTTTAATATAGTGGTGTCATCGGTATTAATTGATGTCCAGAGTACTGTGGTGGGAGTTCTGCTCTGGTTTTGGTGAAATGTGAAGTATTTCCGGTTATTTTGGGGGCATCACTGGGACCACGCAGTGAGTAAGTAAGTTGTAAGTAGCATGTCCTCGTTCATTTTTGTCCCCTCTATCACAGGGAACTATGTATTTTGTGTCCATATCACTACGGCCCAAAAATAGTTCATGTGATAGGGGGGGTTCAAAAATGAATGAAGGAGGTTCTAATATTTTAGAAATGTTTGAACAATATAAATTACGTTTGTTTGTGGATTAATTTAGTTGTATTGCGTGGCCCCAACACACAGAGGTAAAAGTTAAAGCGCTACACAACATGCCTGAACACAAATCAAACCCACATGTTCACCGACAATGATGATGATGATGACACATGGCTGGGCTTTCAACCTGGCCCTCTTTTGGTTTTTACTGTGTGGAACATTCCACAAGCGCCAGGGGTTGAACCTATACCTACAGTACCTACGTACCAGACCCTGACCGACCTGCCTGCCTGCCTGCAGTGCTCCCAGCCTGGATACTTCACATGCTTTGCATGGCCTCTCGTAACTTTTACAACTGGATGTGTTAACCCAACATAATACCTGAGGCCTATTATAAAGGGCCTTCGAAATCCATTTTTCTGAAAAAACTTGGGACTCGTCTCAAACATTGTCATGTCAAGACAGGCCCCAGCAATGTATGGATTTGGCCCCTGACCCCTGTTTTAAAAAAACATGTATTCAAAGATTTTTAGACACACATTTAAAGATTTTTCCAAAATGATAGAGCCGCAAGCTCAGAGCGTGGCAAAAAACGGTGATCTATGAACTTGGATATCTCATATTTGTGCTTGTCTTTGCTAAAGTATAACATAATGGTTTTAGTGGTCTTAAATATGGCTTTAAAAGTGACACAGATGCTTTCCCGGTTTTAAACGTTTAAAAGACAAGCTAAATTAATTGACTGGTGTGTGTTCTGTGTGAAGATTTTAGTCATTTAAATCAACTGTTTTGACTTTGAGTTTCGTATTGAATAGTGAACTATGAACAAACCCCATTGTTGAAGGATTAAAGCCAGCTTTAATGTAAGATGATTTTTTTTGGTAAACAGACAAAAACATTTTTTCTTTTTTGAATATCTTAATTTTTTATCCCCCGTAATTAAATGTTTGTCCCCATTTTTGCAAACTTTAATGACCGTGCTTTTTCCCCCCTCCCACACAGTGCATGCCACACCACCAGGGGGCCCTACTACGGGGAAGAGGACGGAAGCGACTACCATTTTATCAGCGAGAAAGACTTCCAGGACATGGTTCACATGGTGCGTTTGGCGTTTTGGCATCAAGCTTATTTCTAATGGTTTGAGCCTCAATCACCACTGATATAACCAGCCCTTGTCATTTCTTTATGGACAGTTCAGCTTCAGTACCACAATGTCCTGAAGTGGTGGGGGCGCTGGTATGGAGTAAATTTTATAGTAGTAATTTAATATATAATACTGAGGCTAGATAAACCCAACCTTATTTAAATTCCACGTCAACTTGGAAAATCAACAATGGATGGTGGACATGCAAATTTGGAACTGAAGACTGAAGGAGAGGAGGGATTATACAAAGCAGTGCGCATTGATGACATTATGAGGCCCAAATCAAACAAGCTGTTTCTGAGAGCAATTTCCATTAAAGTTCCTCTATGATATCAAAGACTGATTGTTCAAACTTGATAAATTGTGGGGATAGAAAACACACAGCCAGGTTGTTTGGGGCACCACTGGCAGTACCCAAGCAGGCCACCAGTGGGCCTGCTGAGCCTCACAAGTTGTGAATGAATGCATGCAATTTAGAGGGAGGAGGTCTGGGCCACGTTTAGGTGCCTCCATTCCTCCTATTATGTAAGGGTGTGGAGGAGTGTGGTGTGATGGATGGGAGCTCAGGAGTCTGGCTCTGATTTACTAAAGAAAGTGCTTTGATGTCTGTCTGTCTGACTAGAGGAAATGGTTCAGGTGAACTGTCTGTCCCTCATCCTGGGGGAGTCCTTCCTACATATGGACCCGGAAGGGTCCATTTGGTTTCATTTTAACGCTCTCAAGAGTTACTGGCCTGGAGTTACAGGTCTATAAGCGCCCCCTCTGCTGGGAGAGCCTAAAATCGCCCATTCTTCTACCTTTGCAGAGCTTGTAGATCTACTGCTTTCGAAGTGAGGTCTGTTTGAGATGTTATTTAGAGGTCGGAGCCCCCAGGGGTGTGAGGTCCTTGAGTTATGGGGATTCCCAAATGACAGACAAACAATCGGATCATCACTGTAACTCAGCAAGTGTGCGATTTACGATTTGTAATTAACAACTGTACTCTCTAGGTCGTCCTCAGACAAGCATTATTTGGGCTACTGTGTCTTTTCTTGAGTGCATCCACGTATATTTGCTCTATGGTAGCTGTGGTGACTGTGCTGACAGTGCACTCGATGTACGCTCATTGATTCACTGTGCAAAAAGTGTTGTTCTTGATTGTGCTACGTGCACATAGCATGTCTATCCGATGCAGGAATTGCGTGTGCATAGGGTGACCAGAGCCAAACTGTTCATTTGAGGGACAGAAGTGTTGCGTGCGTGGGACAAGTCACATGGCGAAACAGCAGGAAATATGGTCAGCAAAACATAACACCTTGATGTCAATATTCCGAAGAATATTGACATGCACTTCAAATATACAGATGCAAAAATAGGTGAGTTACAATCTCAAAACGCATCGCACAGTGACTCGTTTCGATACGACAGTATGCAATGTGGCCCCTCTGGAGTGAATGTGGAAATATAGTGGCACCATGAGGGAAATTATTTAAAAAGAGACAACTGAAAGCACCAACTATTAGGGGACTACAAAATATTAGGGCATTTTGAACACTGGTGCCTGATGTCCAGTCACAATGTGGGACAGAGTCTCCATTTGTGGGACGCTTGAAAAGATTTGGAAATGAGGGACTGTCCCATGCAAAGAGGGACATCTGTAAACCCTACGCAGGCATGGAACCTTTTGATCCGGTCTAGCTCCAGAGCCCTCACAGCGGTTGATTTTCAGCCAATGTTCGACACAGAATAGGCCAGGGAATGGTCAAGTTGGTGAACATCGTCTCAAACCTGTTGAGCTTGCTTTTGTGTCAGATTAAAACTTTGCGCACTGGAATCTAGGCCAAAAGGTGTCCGTAACTGGCTACCCTAGCGGTCATAAATTACACCGCTTGGGTTTTAAACCGTCCCAGGTGAAAGTAAGGCCCATGAGGAGGTCAGGAGGTCACATGTGAGTCAGTAGTAACAACAGGAGGCATGTTGGCGTCAAGAGTTCAGCTCACATGTGGAGACTTGACGTGATCCGTCTGTGTAGAACAATGCATGGAATTATATAATAGTACATGATGATATTCTTTATTGTTTGTTTTGTGCGCAGGTACAAAGGAGTCAAGGCAATTTTATTTGTATAGTGCATTTAGACCAGTGGTTTTCAACCCTTTTGATACTAGGGCCCACTATTTATTCAGCATTTGAGCCACCATTTGATGACATTTTAGCCCCACAGAACCAGAACTAAAGATCTGTTTTGCTTTTGTCCACAATACCAGGCTGGATTTGAGAAGAACATACAGATCAAAATGACCATTAATTCACATGATGAATGTTTTCACTCTTGGGAGTGTAAACATAAAACCAAATGGACTCGCAATAATTTTTATGCTCTCAAAGAGCTACATCTGTTTTAGCTGGGGACCACCTGGAACCCTCTCAAGGACGACTGGTGGTCCCCGGACCACCGGTTGAAAACCACTTATTTACACTACAAGGTACTTCAATGTGGTTGAAGTACCAACCATGGTGCTGTGTTGTGTTGTGTTCTTCAGGGCATTTGGTTTGTCCAGACCATGCAGTATGGAATGACCATGGTGTTGTGTTGTGTTCTTCAGGGCAGGTTTGTCCAGACCATGCAGTATGGAATGACCATGGTGTTGTGTTGTGTTGTGTTCTTCAGGGCAGGTTTGTCCAGACCATGCAGTATGGAATGACCATGGTGTTGTGTTGTGTTCTTCAGGGCAGGTTTGTCCAGACCATGCAGTATGGAATGACCATGGTGTTGTGTTGTGTTGTGTTCTTCAGGGCAGGTTTGTCCAGACCATGCAGTATGGAGGCCACAGGTATGGACTGAGCAGAGACGCCATAGAGGACGTGGCCAGGGAAGGCTTGGCCTGCTGCGTCCACATGGAACTCGAGGTATATGTACTGTGCTGCACCTGTGTGCAAAATAAAATGCTATGTGGCAGATCTACCCAAAATATAAAGACCAGCTCTGTTGTCACGTACAGCACTACAAACAATCCATATACTAGACTCCCATCAGGAATAGACAAAAGTGTTCTTTTTTGTGTGGTGTGTGTTTACAGAATTCAAACTGAACTGCATACAGGGATTTCAGTCTGGGCCATAAGGTCTGTGAAGCTGTGTCTCGACTGCAGCATGCTAGCCTGCAAAAACAAATATCTCAATGCTGACAAAATAGCGGCACTGGTCTTACATAATAAGACTGGTTTAACCCAATGCTAAAGAGCTTTTCAGTGCAAAACATACTTTCCCCATGCCATTGGCCTGGTGGAGACAATAATACTACATGTAGATGTACTGTACATTATGTTTTTCAAACCATATATACATATGTGTGTGTATATATATGTATGTGTTGTCTCCAGGGTGTGTTGAGCCTGAAGAGCAGCTACTTTGAGCCTCGCTACGTCCTGCTCATCCCCACCCAGGTGGAGCTGTACACCCAGCGCCTGAGGAGCCGCAAGCTGTACAGCCCTGGGCAGATAGAGGGCGCCGTGGCGCGCATCGATCTGTACGCACGCACCAACAGGGAGAGGCCCGGGTTCTTTGACACCGTCATCCCCTGTGGTCAGCTGTTTTCATTGCTTATTTTCGCTACTTCTTTTGAGCACGATTTGAAGAACACTTCTTTCTGGTGGCCATTTTCATGTATAACTGTTTTTTTTTTTTTTGGTCCCTTATTTAATTTCTTCCTTGTTGTTTTTTTTTTCAACCAAGGTTTCATCAAGGTTCATTTATTTTCTATTATCTACTACAGTCTTAATAAACCCCAGGAATTTATAACTGGCCACGGAAGTTGTAGCATCTACTGAATGTGAAGGAGGCAGCACTTTTGTGACTGACCCAGAGGCTCAATATGGCAGTTTGTCACATTCAGTTAGTTGTGGGCCAGATGTAATCTCCTGGGGTTTATTAGTACTGTAGTAGATAATAGAAAATAAATCGCTTCAAAAATTTGGAAACAAATACAGTATGTATTTAGGACCAATGTTCAAATGCCCCCTCCTGTAGCTAAAATTTCTAAAACTAAAGAAAACAAGGAATGTAAAACAATTAACACACATCTTTTACTTTCTCTAGTAGCAACCTAAACCAGGGGTTTTCAACACGTGGTCCGGGGACCACCAGTGGTCCCTGAGAGGGTTCCAGGTGGTCCCCAGCTAAGTTGGTTAACCAGATGTAACTCTTGAGAACGTAAAAATGAAACCAAATGGACCCTGGCGGTTCCATTTGGTTTCATTTTTACACTCTCAAGAGTTAAAATATTCATCATCTGAATTAGCCCAGGTCTACACAACTAGAAGATGGACAAAAGCAAAAGCATCTTTAGTTTTGCGGTCTGTGGGGCTAAAATGTCCTCAAATGGTGGTCCGTGGCTCAAGTGCTGAATAGATGGTGGTCCCTGGAGTCAAAAAGGTTGAAAACCACTGACCTAAAACATGAACATTGATTGAAAAACAAAACAAAACAAAGTCATAACATGGAACATCCACCCAGTCAGTGTTACTGAAGTTTGTGCCCAGCGCCAGTGTGTCGGTCAGAACTGTTCCAGAATGCAATTTAACCCAGTCCTGACCCTCGATTCGAGTTTCTGACACCAGATTATACAGTAGTTCCTGACACCAGATTATACAGTAGTTCCTGACACCAGATTATACAGTAGTTCCTGACACCAGATTAGAGCTGCAGCAACATTCTAGCTTTTGACGCTAGATTCTACAGTAGTTTCCGACACTAGATTCTAGTTATTGACACTAAATGATAGTTTCTGATGCTAGGATCTCCTTTTTGACACTAGAATCTACATTCTGACGCTAGAATCAAGTTTTTGACACTAGATTCTATAGTTTCTGACACTAGATTCTAGTTTTTCTGAAAAATCTGTGCTCCTGTGTCAGTGATGCTGACATATTTCTAGCCAAGGACCACCAGAATTATCCATATTTGGCTGCAGACCGCCATCTGAAAACATGTTGTTCTCGGGGGTTCCCCAGAAGCGAAAAATTGAGATAAAATGTTTGCTTCCAAAATAATGTATTCAGAGATTTGCAGCACATTTTCACAATTTTTCAAAAATAGCAGAACAACAAGCTCATGTCGCGCCACTCGGTGGCGCGACATGAGCTTGTTGATCTGCTATTTTTCAACAGATAAAACACCAAAACGCGTTCAGGACACTAAGGGTTAAAACAAAATCCCAGGTGTTATTGGGATTTCTCTGTTGTCTCCAAAACATATGAAATTTTATCTTCTTATTCTTCATATTTTTCCCGTAAATTAACACCCCTCTTGATCACACTCCAGCGTGGCACAAAACACATCAAAGATAGCAGCTCTGCAGGCTTGAGCTTGAGTAGCGTAAGCTTAAAAATATGTGCATTTTAGTAAGTATATAGTCGTGATACATTTCCAGTTCCTGCAGGCACAATGCTGGCACGATTTGTGACTGAAAATGAGAGGTTGTCAAAAAAAAAAAAAACTTTGATATGGAATGTTTTTTTTATGGGAAGAATTATACTCAGACACTGTTTGACTTCACAATGTCCTTGCCACTTCAAACAAAGAAAAAAAAAACATCCATCTATCCATCTTCATCCTCTTATCCGGAGTGAACATTCATGCTAGAAAATGTCCACAAGCCGTACTTTTCTTCCATAATTGCTATACATTTTTTGCATTTTGCAAGTTGGCAGGGAAAGCAAATAGAGGGGAGTCATAATTGGCATTTGATTACAAGTCATCCTAATCTTAATTTCTCACAACATTCTGCCGTTCCTGGGAGGTTGTATCCCCCCCCCCACCCCCCCCCCACCCCCCGGGTCCCCCCCAGTCGTGATAAAGCACCCTGCTCTCTCTGCTTAGATCTATAAACCCTCCGCTCACAATCCAATTAACATGCGTATTAAGAGCACATTAGACCGCCAACCGCTGTTTATCACCGCTCCTCCACGACACCAGCCAGTGCAGAGACATGGGAGGCTGTTTGCTTAATGAAGTGTGTGTGTGTGCGTGTGCGTGTGCGTGTGCGTTACAACTCATCACCTTTATGCACACAGCCAGCTAACAGCACACAGCACCTCATTAAACTGCAGGGTCATCATCGCCATATCTTACATTCATTAACACGAGATTGGAATTGCGCTTCGACCGCTTCATGTGACCCGGGTTTGATTCAGTGTTGCGTGTTTGTTCTAGAGTGTGTGCATGTGTACGGCACGTGTGTGCGCGGTGTAAGATGCTTGCCTTGCAGGAGAAGTGCTGATTTACTGACAAAATGGCAAGTCTATGGGGCGTGTGGGGAAAAAGAGCAGTGTTGGCAAGTGCATTTACTTAACCCACCCGCTGCTGCAAGAAAGGGGGACAGTAAGTGTCACTGCCAGAAATACCTGACTTTTAGACAATTATGGAAAAATCTATGGTGGGCCGTTCGAGACACGGAATACCTTAAAAAATCCTCCATCTCTTTGCTTTCATGGAAAAAAAAAAGTGAGTTGATAACATGTTCTGTTTTGTAGATATTAGCAATTGAATACAGTGTGTTATAATGGCAGATGATGCAGCAGGCCAGAGGCCATTTTCAATAACTCAATTCAAAGTTTTATTTAGCATTTAACATTAGGTAATATTACTGCTACACATCCATGCCATATATCAAATTAAACCTCATGATGCCTGCTTGAATCTAAAAAAATAAATAATAAAATAGCATCTACCGTTATGTAAATATCAGCCTTGGAAAGCAGCATTGTTACTCAATAGTGACTGAATTATGTGACATCAATCTGTTTTTGATCACTGATAACTCCAAAATGGTACATGCTAGAAACTCACTTTTTCTTTTGTATTCAAGAGGACATCATAACCTTTCATTAGAGATATGGCATGTTCATGTAGTCCCCACAGATGATGTTCTGTGGCTGCATTTTCTTGCAGAAATCAGTTTATGATATAGCACAGTTAGGGAAATATACCACACTCACATCCACATCACACACTGTGATGTACTGTACTAAACTTGAACGGCACCATACCAAAATGTACTATACAATACCCATAACCATATAAATACATCAAAATAATATTATAAATAAAATCATGCCAACCTCAAACAACTTTTTTTTCATTTACTTCCACAACACATCACAACGAGCTTGAAGAACTGCCATGTTCAATGCCTGATGGATTTGAACTATTTCATGTGTAAAGTAGTATTATTTTGAGACCTGGTTACTTATTTCTCTCCGACAACCTGGCAACACTGTAAGAAGAGAGAGAGGGAGAGAGAGAGAGAGAGAGAGACAGCATGTGTTGCATGTAGTTGAGTCTACAGGGTTCTCATCCTCACCCACAGAGCCACGTGGCAGGAGAGCCACATGTGTCAGCTACGGGTTTCCATAGCAACCACACAACAAACAGAGAGACGAGAGAGTGTAGTAGAGGGAGCCTTATGGATCTGTACACTGAAGGAGCTTGGATTTATTGACTTTTGGATCTAATAGCGATCTTTTCCCTGATCTTTGGTGGTTGACCTGTTATTTGGAGACAAGGTAAGGTTTAAAAAAAGCCTTGGTTGCTGTTTTTTTTTTTTTTTGGTTTTTTTTGTAATGGCGGCACTGATTGTTTGAGCTAGTTAGATCCAGCTAAATGATGGATCCTTTGTAACCAAACGGACCCTTATGGGTCTGTAACTCTTGAGATCAGAAAAATGAAACCAAATGGACCTCATGCTCTCAGGGACCACTGGTGGTCCCCGGACTACTGGTGTGTGTGTGTGTGTGTGTGTGTGTGTGTGTGTGTGTGTGTGTGTGTGTGTGTGTGTGTGTGTGTGTGTGTGTGTGTGTGTGTGTGTGTGTGTGTGTGTGTGTGTGTGTGTGTGTGTGTGCGCAGCCGTCTGCTCTCTCTCTCTCTCTCTCTCTCTCTCTCTCTCTCTCTCTCTCTCTGCTGCTGCTGCCATGAGGTGGGCACAGCAAGTTATATTTCAGTTGATTTTTAGATACAATTGGCTACTCTGTCTGTGCATGGTGTGCTGTGATCGTCTGCTGTGGTGTTGTCCTTTGATGTAGACGTTTGATATCCACAGGGTGGATGCACAAGGGTTTAATCTAATGTATAATGGGGGAAATGGTTATCGTCGTGATTGGGCTGATCGTCGTGATTGGCGGGGGGGACGGACAGAGAAGATCACGAGTCCACGTGGACAGCAGGGGGTGGGTTAAGTACAATTTTGAGGTACAGTATATGTGCTATAGCGTATTCCCATTTCTCATTCCCATTACTTCTATTTGCCACTACATCCACTGACCACTTGCCACTAAATTATGTACTTTTACAGATGCTTTAGTGTAGGGATGTTCCGATACTGCATCGGTATCGGAAAAAGTATTGGATGGTCCCTTTTTTGGCATATCGGTATCTGCAAATACTCAATGGGTATTGGAAAAGTATCAGTATCGGCTGCTATTTGTCGGATCATATCGGTATTGGCAAATATGCCAGTCTAACCACAGATCCGACACATGGGTAAGGAGTTGACGCAATGGCAGTTAAATAAAATGTTGGGCCATGTGGAATTCGGAGTTGCCCAAGTGCAGATTTGAGTTAGACGTCTGCTATTCCCGGTTCGTGGACTTCATATAACAACTTTTTTTTTCTTTTTTGTATTATTATGCAATACATATACATTATTCTCTGGTATTTGTATTTGGTATCAATATCAGCTAACACAGAAATTGTGGTATCGGGATTGGATCGGAAATGAAAAGAGTGGCATCGGGACATCCCACTTTAGTGTTCATCATTGTTCATCATAAGCGCTGAAAGTGGACCAATGAGGTTGAACTCCAAAAACGGGGATGTTTTGTCAATCTGTTCTCAATCTGATAAAAATGTACTTTGAAGTGTTTACATTAGTGTACTGAGTGTAATATAATTATGTTAATAGATGACACAGAAGAGGCCTACCAGACCCTGAGGAAGGTGATGATGGAATATCTGGGTCTGGAAGAAGAGCCAGACAGTGTCAACAACAACAGAGAGACCTCAGACCAGAGCCCTCAGGGTGAGGCTGTCTGCCATGGGCTTGATTTATTTGTTTATTTAGACGGGACAAAATGCATATTAATGCCCATGAGAGCGGTCTCTCTCTCTCTCAGCAGCAGAAGCAGCACCAGAGGTTCAGACCACTAGCTCCGGATCAGACCCGGGTTGTGTAGAGGTGGAGGACCACTCCTCACACCTGTCCTGTACAACCTACCTGAACAAGGTCCAGGAACAGCTCCGCACGCCCAAGACCCCCACTGTGAGTCAAGTCACTCTTGCGTTGATCAGTACAGCTCAGTGTTTTATTTTTTTAACGAAAAATAGCAGGTGTTCAAGGCTCGTAGCGCACCACTATGTGGTACGCTATGAGCCAAGGACAGCTGCTATTTTTGAGAAAATCGTGAAAACGCAGTGCAAATCTTTGAATGTTGTATGTTCTTTCAGAGAAAATGTTTTGTAGAATCTATATTGTGAGGTCAAATGGGTTAAAAACCAAAAAATAAGGCACTACATGACGGCGCAGTGGTAGTACTTATACGCAGTACCCACCACCTCAGAGTCTAGAACAGTGGCTTTGTGCCAGGGACCCCCAGAGGAGAAGATTTGTTACACCAAAAAAAGCTCTGTACGCTACTATGTTTATTATTTTTGAACAGTTGTGTATCGTTCATTTTCTAGGTCAGTGGTTTTCAACGAGTGGTCCGGGGACCACCAGTGGTCATTGAGTTAGTTCCAAGTGGTCCCGAGCTAAGTTGGTTAACCAGATGAAAAGTTGGTTAACCAGATGTAACTCTTGAGAGCGTAAAATGAAACCAAATGGACCCGCAATATTCATCATCTGAATTCCTTGATTCCCTTATGCACCCATCTCCCCTCTTGTCCTCCTTCTCCCTGCTCTCCCCTCGCTCCCTCCTCCTCCATTCATTCATTCATTCATTCATTCATTCCTTCATGTTTCATACTCCCTCTCTCCTCCTGGTTTCTCCTGTAGGAGTTGGCATCCATCCAGAGGAGAGAGAAGCCGCTGAGAGAAGCTCTGGTGCAGCAGCAGCAGCAGCAACAGCACTACAGTCCAATGTTCAACAGGTTGTCCTCAGTCTAGCCTGGCTCTTCATACAGCAAACCCTCCACTCATCTCCTCTCAAAAACGTTCAGAACTAAGCATAGTTGACTCCAAATTGGCAGAGTACTCTTCCCGTTAAATGCATTTGAGTGGCCTCTTGTGGCTGGTTGTTGTTGTAGTTGTAGAGTTTTGCCACTGCTGTTGGAGCAGCCATAAAGGTTTGTTCCCAGTTGTTCTGGGAATCTTTATAAGGTTAGTGTTAGTAAAAAGCAGTTGAGAGTTATTTGAGAACAGGCCTGGATGTAACATTGGGGGGGGGGGGGGGGGGGGCAGGTGAAAATGGCGTGGGGGCAGCTTCATCGCCGGTGGCGTGAAGCGATAGTTTCTGACATTTCATCCGCGGAAAATGTCCTATCGGCTTTATGACTGCCAGTGTTGTGCAAACCTTTTCATGTCAAGGTCACCCACGGTTATACATCTTTGGTCACGGACCCCCGCCTCAAATATTTTTGTTCCAGGCTCACTGCTTTACTATGAAGACTTTTAGATGGTGTCAAAGGTCATGTCTCACCTAAAGACAGGAGCTGACATACCTGTAAGTGTATTATGTCCTTGTTATGGTATCGCATTAACTTTTTGACCTAAAGAATGCCATTAAAACTTAAAATTCTTTTAAAGGACAGAATTAAATGTACAAGAGATGATGAAAGGCAGACATTACCCCAAGTAGAATGACTCTCCCCTGGATTTACTTTTATAGGGTTGTGTGCGTCCGTGCGTGCGTGCGTGCGTGTGTGTGTGTGTGTGTGCATACTATGCCATGTGTGTTTAAACGGGTGAAAAAATGACTTGTATTTGTTTCCCATTTGCTGTTCCCAGATCATCCCAAACAGCACCTGCATCTCTGACCTCACAGGGTCGTGACCCTGACCTTCCCGTGGCCAATGTCTGTGGGGACAGCAGGTACACACACACACACACACACACACACACACACACACACACACACACACACACACACACACACACACACACACACACACACGTGTACACACACACACACGTGTACACACACACACACACACACACACACACACACACACACACACACACACACACACACACATACGTGTACACACACACACACACACACACACACACACACACACACACACACACACACACACACACACACACACACACACACACACACACACCCTAAGGACGTTAGGGTTCATGTGGTCATAATGTCTGCATGTCTAAAAACATTTCTCCTTTCTCCGAGTGTCAACAAACTATTCTGCTAAATGTGTGCTTTGCATTAGAAAGGAATCTGTCAATGGTAGACACGTGTGTGTGTGCGCACACACACACACACACACACACGCACATACACACACACACATGCGCCAAAACTCTGTCATTAGCAATTAGCCTCCTTCCATCAGCATTGCAGTGTCTCATAGACGTATACACAAGTACAGACATATACCTGGTGAGAGAGTGGAATCCTCCACAAATAGCAAGGTGTTGAGTACTGCCGTCACATGGCATATTGTTGTCAGGCAGAAGCCTCTTATCTCCATATTCTAAGTTTTTGTGTTTTCGTGAATTTAGGCCCTACTTGATCAGTGATCAATAATTATATAATAATAAACATCTACAAGCTCAAAACGACACGTTTTGAGGTTGTAGATCTTCCATGTTTGATGACTTTTGAATTTGAAACCTGAACCATTTTGGGACATGATTTGAGCAGATTTTTCACCTGGCAGGGTTATACCGGTATTAGTTTTCAGTTATAAGCATCAATAATAACATCAGTTGTTGTTGAAGTTGCAACAGACACGCAGCGTGCATAAAGGTCTGACTCAGAGAGTTTTCTGTTTTCAGTGATGAAATGCTGTTGGTTTAGTGGTGACACAACTGTAGTTAGTAGCAGTAGTAGTGTTTCAAATCATTTTAAATATAAGCACTTTAATTTGAAATATCTTGGGTTGTTTTGCATGCCATCGTGTTTGGTGGGGCAATCTGGGCATTTAGGGCGGCATTGCCCCCCCATACCCATGCCTAGATCCGCCCCTGCCACTACCCGTGGCATGCATGCACACACATAGTCATAGTAATAAACGATACTGTGTGTAATGTATGACCAATGAAATAAAGCCTGTGTGGTAAAGCCTGTTTATGGAGCTGAAATACACAGTGGGGAGTGGGGGAGAAAGAGGCCTGAACTCACCAGCCGGATTAAGTGAAAGTGTGCATGTGCATAATATTACATTACATAAATAGCTACTGCATCAGGCCTCCACTACACATACTGTATGATATGGAAATGTTTATGGCATAGTTTAAGCCCTGGACTATAGCTTTACATATTTAACATTCAGAAACATGTACAAATAAATTGACTGTTTCACTCTCTGTGCTCTGGATGACAATGATGCTACCATATGTGACCCAGCCCTATAGAGTCACTTTCTACAGCCAAGGAGAGATCACTGATAAAACTTGCGTAGGCAATCCATTCGAAATTCTTTTTTTAAGCGCTTTAAATTTGAGTCATATCAAGAAAGATCCTATGAAAGTGAAATGTCATGTTGACATTTTAAGTGTGATTCACAGCAGGGAGTAAGTTGAGAAATACTCAAGAAAGCAGCCTATTCCACCTTAAAGATACCTTGCTTTTCTTTTAGGTTTCATTACCTCAATTAAACCCCCAAAACTTCAACTTTGAAAAGTGAGTGAGGTATTCTGTCGTCTGCAGTTTTCTCTGGGCTTTGGAAACCCTTTGAGCTGAAACCCTGAGTCGCGCTCAATAGAAAATCAACTGGGTTGCAAAAATCCCTCTGCCATTTTTTTCACATCCGTTCAATGCAATGTTTTTTGTTTGAGAAGAAGTAATGGTACTATTTTAAGCAAAATAATTCACAGATCAAAGGCGAAAATATATCGGCGTGATGCTCATGCCGTAATCATGAATTCCTGGCGTGTCGATAACATGCTTATTAATCTATAAAGCAGCGGAAGTGTTAAAATTTCAGAAATCATAAGAAAGACAAAAATAAGACAAACTACAAAAACTTATTTTATGTCACAATCCCTTGAGATGTTGCTACAGTGCGGTAGCTGCTAGACGGTAAATTAAATTAAAAAAATGTGCAGACATTAATGAAAATGTGGTTTAAGGCGCCCTACTTGGCACCGTGCCAACTCCTGGGGCGACAGGCAGGAGATGAGACTGGACATGATGGATCTATTCATCAGTCTGTACAGTAACAGCACACTGGTTGACTCATGTGTGTCAAGTTGCCACCGAAACGAGCCACGGCGTACGCGTATGCCAACAGTGCATGCATGCGTGCATTCACGTTGTTTTTGCAATTGTTTTCAGTCTTGATTTCTTTGGATCAGATGGTGGAACTTGTCTGACTACTCAAAAAAAGTCAAAACCAACACAAGGTCCATTGTCCTTTTTGCCCATAGGAATTTCCACGTACTGTATACTGTATTTGTGTAATTATCAGAAGACCAGACTCAATGAGACCAGGATCTTTAAATGGAATATTTAATTGTGATTATATTTAATTGGAAAGGTGCAGTGTGTGGTTTGATTACAAAAGATGATTTGGGTCCTAGACATACTGTCCATTGTGATGAGGCCAAAGCTAAATACAGTAAATACACCAAGACTCTGTACGTACACATGTATGTATGACTGTAATCCATGTACCGGTAACTTGTAAGCTGGTTCCAGCCTCATTCAACTTCTGAATGGTACCGGAAACTAAGTCTGGCGAGTTTGACTCGAATTTCCCTGACATCACCTGTTGCATAGTGTTGTTGTTTCTGATTTGATGTTGTTCCAATGAGGGAAAACTGTTGTCCCCCCACCCACCAGAAGCCTCAACAGTATTTCAACTTTCATAAGTCACGCTTACTCGCAGTCGCAGAGATAGGCTCCTTGGAGTTGCGAAGTTGAATTTGAACTTCAGTGTAGAAAGTCTGGTGCCAGGCTACCACCCATGTGGCGTGTGCCCCAAACTTCAAATTTCATTCTTGCTGACACTGCGGACACTTCGACACTAACTCTGGGGAGCCCAGTTTATAACTGGGAACCTTGCAAGCTACAGTATATGGGCTTTGTATTGAAGGGGCTTTGTATCGCTGGAACCACAACATGCACTATTAATATACTATTCGCCTATTCATTTATAAACAACCCTGTTGCATCCTGTAAACGGGTTCTCTTCTGCTCCCAGTTCAGACGACTCTCGTGTCAGCTCAGCCGTGTCCGTGCCTAGCTCGGCGGGAGCCTTTTCCCGTCGGGGCGTGGCCTCAGGAGTGGGTATGGACCCTGACCCGGGCTCAGGAACAGGCGAGGACCCCCCACAGGGGCCAGGAGCGGGTATGGACCCTGACCCAGCTTCAGGACCTTGCACGGAGCCCCTGGATGCGCAGACCCCGGGACTGGAAACTCTCGGAGGTCAGAGTTTATTTTCTACACTTATTTTCTCATAACCCCTTTACAACCCCATAGAACCCATTACAATCTGCAATTCAAGAAAATCTACAAGTGAGCTAGCTAGATTCTACTTTCCGGCACTAGATTCTAGTTTCTGATGGTACATTCTAGTTTCTAATTCTAGTTTTTCTTAAAAAAAAAAGCTATGCTCCTGTGTCAGTGATGCTCAACATATTTCATGCCGAGGACCCCCAGAATTATCGATAATTGCCTGCGGACCCTCATCTGAAAACATGGTTCTAGGGATCCCCCAGAAGAAAATGTTTGCTTCTGAAATAATATACTCGAAAATTTGCACCACATTTTCATGATTTTTCAAAAATAGCACCTACAAGCTGATGAGCTTGCAGATCTGACAGAAAGAGTTAATAGATGTACAGTACAGCCTTTGACTGATTACATTTTGATGGTTCTCTTGGCGGTTCGTCTGCCTGCTTATGTTCTCAATCCAATAAATCGTGCCTTCCTTCCAGAACGCGTGGCGAGCGCATCCGCCCAAAGTCCCGAAGCCCTGCCTCCTCGGCAGAGGAGCGCTGCAGACCACCGTCCGTCTCCGGTCGTGTCTCCTGCGTCATCTGTGCGTCCCGGGTCCGACGCCAGGCCTGTCCTGCCCCCGATACCTGCCGGCCGTAAGACCCCTGTCCCTGCCAGTCCCACCGGGTCTGTAGTCCGCCCACCATCCACCCAACGGAGGGAAGATACCAGCGAGAATGGTCCCTGAGGTTTGGTGACATACAGTATATCATGAAATACATTGTTAGTCGTGCTGTCCCATAATACTTTGGCCATGTTGTTGTAGACAGAATTATATTGTATATTGTGTCAAGTATTTATGCATTAAATATACCAGTAGTATTCAGTATGTCACTATAGCAGTACCGTATATAGCAGTACACACTTGTTAGACTACAACAACCCCCCAAAATGACCTATTTGAACTGGGAACCCAGCGCCCTTACAAGAAGGTGACCTACAACACCTCTACTTTCAATACGTTTTTGTAATATTTGACAATTTGGCCTATGATTGACATGTATGTAACAAAAATACATAGAACATTGTTTTATGTACTCTCCCTTTGACCACAAGGTCACAGGTTCGATCCTGGGAACCGCCATCTCACTGTAAGCTTAGCGTGTTTTGGGTGAGACAAAATGGCAGCACTGGTGCTCCAATTCAGAAACCCTTCTCCCATTTGTCTCATGCATTGGGAACCCGGGATAGAATACCTGGCACAAGCTGATACCAGCAATAAGCCAACCGATACTTAGTTAAAATCGCCAATTTAGACACGTGCAGAATGCAGATACGCTGCATATATGCTTTTACTCTGTGCTGGTTTGTTCACTTCACTTTGTTGAATGAGAAAACAGTGTTTTGCATTTAGCTAACCAAACTGAACGAGATTGAGGACAACTAGCATAGACTATATAGTAATAGTACATGCAATATAATCGTACTATACGTGCCAGTCACTAGATTGACAGTTTAATCTGTGGAACTTCATGCCACAACCTGCACTCGCTGTATCATGCTCTCTACATGATAGCTGATGACATCAGTGGCATCAGTATAAAAGATGATTACTGTATCATTACAGCTGTAGGGGCACCAGTTCATACATAAAACAGGGTGATTGATGCCCATGCTACTGTGTGTACAGTATATGTACTGTATGATTCTATGAGGTCTAGCATGTTGACAGATGTACTGTACATCCCTGAACATAGCCGCAACTGAGTCATAGTCATAAGGTTCATGATGCCTATTTCTAGAATTATACTAGGCAAGGGCATTTGTCAGTCAACGAGGATTGTAATAAAAATTGTGCACGCACGCCCACGAGTATGACAGTCAGTAGCCATGCCCCTGTTGGCCTCGTATTTATTTATTCTTGCACTCAATGAACGATGTAATAAATGTGGTTGATTAAGTGAACTTTCGGGCCATTTCTTGTGTGTGTACGTGTGTGTGCGTGCATGCAGCCCTTGTCTTTTGGGTCATAGGTACACCATTAATCTCTATCTCCTCTTTGATGGCATTATTTGTTGAACTGGAAGTGTATTCATGTGGCAGGCTGGTGACAGGTATTAAAGAGCTGAGGCCAATTATGCGTGTATGTGAGAGAGCGTGCATATGTTCGGCGTGTCGTGTTGTTTGCCGTAGGTTCGTGAGGAAATTGGAATTGTCACCTGTCACAGCCTCACAGGTGTGCGTCGACTATCTGAATGCTTCTGTACATTATGTGGCATGTACCTACATGCTTACGTGTGTGTGTGTGTGCGTGCGTGCGCGTGTGTGTCACATACACACACGCACACCAAGGCCGGATTTAGCCAGCCCTACTAGGGTGGACTGGAAGAATGGCAGGGTGGGCAACTCCAAAGTTTTTCATATGAAGCAGTGGTTTTCAATCTTTTAGACACCAGGGCCCACTATTTATTCATCATTTGAGCCATTTGAGGACATTTTAGCTCCACAGGCCCAAAACTAAAGATTTTGCTTTTGTCCAGATCAAAATGACCATTAATCTTCTACATTCTCTAGTTGTGTAGACTTGGGCTAATTCACATGACGAATATTTTAACTCTTGGGAGTGTAAACATGAAACCAAATGGACCCGCAAGGGTCCATTTGGTTTCATTTTTACGCTCTCAATGAGTTACATCTGGCTAACCAACTTTCCACAATTTAGCAGGGGGGCACTGGGACCTCTCTCAACCACTGGTGATCCACGGACCACTGATGAAAACCACTGCTATTACCTTTCATTGGGTGGGCATACAGGATGCACATTTGGGTGGGCCCTCTGCCCACCCCTGCCCCCCTCTAGATCCGGCCCTGACACACACACCACACCTGGCTATCCATCATTGTCTGCCTGCCTTTCATGCAGCAGATGTTACAACCCTGTCATAACTCTTTGGCAGTTTGAGACGTGAAGGTTTTGCTCTGCAGGCCTGCAGGGCTCCAGCCTTCCTTTCCTTCAGCCATACATGCATACGCTGGGCTCCTCTCCTCTCCTCTCCTCTCCTCTCCTCTCCTCTCCTCTCCTCTCCTCTCCTCTCCTCTCCTCTCCTCTCCTCTCCTCTCCTCTCCTCTCCCAGCCTCCCAGGGACACGTCACCTTCCTGGAACCCACCGCTATACACTGCCTGGATGGATGGATGTGGTGGGTGGGTACACCTTGTTCGACCACATACATGTATGTATACTCATAGTTGACAGTAGTCGCCCACTTTTGGCTTTACTTCAATATTAACCATTGAAAAACGTGTGGACGGGACTTGGGACTTTGACTGCTGAATTTTGCAAGGTGGTGTTGGTGGTGGTGGGCATAGACGGATCTATAAATGATGGGCCCCTGGGCTGCCACCAGCCAAAGGGCCCCTACCCCGGAGGATTTTTCTTCCCAACACAGCACATAGTGTCTGCACACACGCATATCGATTATGACATATAGGCGGCGGCGATATTCACCTCATTTCAGCAGGATTTCCAACAAGGGATTGTTTGACAATAATAAACAGCCAAAATAACTAAGCCAAATAAATGCACTTGCAATAATATACCGTATCATGATGGTTTAGGACTTTTGGGGTTATTTTATTGACACAATATGAATCAAGAATAAATAACTATGAAAAGGATCGTGTGAGCCACTGATATTCACATACAATGGTCCATTGTATGTGTTCCTCCCTGGAAGTGCCTTCTTCAAGGCATTTGCATGGCAAGTCAATTAGGAGTATATTTTGAATGATCACTTTCTAATCAATGGTGCAACCATTTCATAAAGATTCATCATGGCAAAGTTACTACACAAGCCAAATCTCTGCTAAAGTGTTCTTGCCTTTTAAGTACGATACTCAGGTGAAATGTACTTCTTGACTGACACCGTTCCACAAGCCAGCATGGTGAGCTGTCACTTCACTTTTTAGCACCCCCTGAGCAAAGGGTTTCAATTATATCGCTGTTTCTTTCCTCAGAGCTGGCAGGCGCTGTTGCCAGTTTATGGGTCGGTGTCTCCTAATGCGTGTCGCCCATTTAAAACGTCTTGTGAAAAGGTGGAGGAGTGAAAGGAAGGCTTGTAAAGGAAGGAGGCGTTGGAGGAGATGGACTGGCGAACGCAGTCTGTGAAAAGTGAAATGATGTTGTTGTTTTTACAGACACTGTCTGCCACTGCTGTAAAATGCTGTTAAAACACAATTAGACCATTGATGCCAACACTACACATACACGCGCGCACGCACGCACACACACACGCATGCACGTGCACACACGCACACACTTACACTGCAGACACACCACACTTTCATAAACAAACTCAAGGACAAATCACATTTCCGAAGGTCTTGAAAGCACACTATACATACATACTACAGTGGACCATTAAAGATCAACCCTGCAAACATAAAATCGGTGAACTCAAAGGTTGACCTTCAGCATATCTATGAGATTACCTTGCATACTGAAAAATAAAACGGAACCACTCTTTGGCACACTTGTGTACAGTTTTATAAGTAGGTCCTGTCTTTAAACTCTAAAGCCCACTGGAACTGGAGCAAGTCGGCAAGACTAACAGGCACTCCGAGCACATGGGCTGCACCTGTTTGACCAATGTAAGTCCAACAGTGATGGTTAGTCTTCAGAGGCGGATCTAGGCATGTGCATGGGGGGGGCAATGCCCCCCTAAATGCCAGACTGCTCCACCAAACATGATGGCATGCAAAACAACCCAAGATATTTCAGTGCTTATATTTAAAAGTATTTGAAACACTACTTAAAATGGTATGGGGGGCGCGGCTTCATCGCCCGTGGCGCGAACCGACACAGGTGATGTTAGTCTTGCTATTAGTTGTTGCTATTGTATTAGTCTTGCTATTTTAGGACAGTCTTTAACTTTTTTGGCAGAGACTTTGGTAAAAGTAAACCTGTAGAGTATGATTTGTATTCTGTGATATTTATCTGGTACATACGATGCGATGTTGTCTGCAGAGCACGTTGCACTGAATCACTTG
>CM076987.1:23908268-23935768 GCA_039105355.1 Benthosema pterotum
GTTTGTCGCAGTGTTACACGAGCGTCAGTGACCCATTATGCTTTACACAGACTTCAGCTGTGCGCCAGAGTGGTTTGCCATGTCCAGGGGGAGGAATAATGCAAAAAAAATAATGCATGTCTGGTATTGCTTCACAGTCTGTGGTGATTGTGTGACGTAATGACTCTAATGGATGTAATTAAGAGATCTCTTAGCATTGGCATGGGTATTATCTCCTGGAGGTGCCAGGATACTTGGTTTTTCTGACACTCGCTTTGCTCATGCACAAGTAGGCCATTGCTTATTTGGCAGATGCAAAATGACAGAGATTGAAAGAAGATTGAGGATTGAGGATTTATTTAGGATTGATTTTTGCAGTGATTTTATTGACTTTTGGGGCGGGCGTGTCTAGAGGTTGAATGGACAGGTATGAGTCAAAAAGGGAGACGAAGGAAGATGAAGGATGGATGGGAAAGGATCAGCTTCATATATGAAGATCTAAGCGTTTTATGTTTGAGGTCAGATGTATTAGTATTCTGGCATTAGGGATCTCCATGCAGTATTTATCCTTTTCAAGGTTCAAGGTTTTTTATTAGTCACTCCAGTGTATGTCAGGACATATACAGGGATGATTTCCACAGTGCAATAAGACAAAGACAGTGCAATAAGACATAGTCAATAGTCAAGACAAAATATAGACGAGACAAACAATAGTGCAGCAGACCAGTAAAGTGCAAACTGTACACCTAACTTGAGGTGAAGGTGCTAAGCTGACCAAGTGTGATAAAGTGACAGTAGTGTGAAAGCTAACAGACAGCTAGACAGGACTAGACAGGACATTTTTCTAATCAATCTTTCCTAATCAATCAAACCACCATGCGTTGCTCCATCCTATCTGTAGAAAGATACGTGTGTGCACCGCTGAGTTTCATTCATTCAACTTCAAGTATTTACAGTTGCACTTAAAACATTTTCCATTTCACCAGGCTCACACTGAAGAGGCTTACTGCAGACGGTAGGCTTGTCCCTGCTTGTGTGTGTGCGTGCGTGCGTCCGTGCGTGCACATGCATACCCGCTGCAGGCCAGTGTGTGATAATGCATATGCAAGCAGACACACATCTGCTCAGCAGTTTGACTTGGACTCGGGCTGAATGGAGAGGAAGAAGGAGAAAGAAAGAAAGAAAGAAAGCCATAGTAGCCTAAATCCCGTTGCAAATCAGTTCAATGTGATAACATTTTATCTCTCAGCCCGCCCCTCTCTCCCCCCTCCCCCTCAGCTCATCTTTTCGCCTGGCAGACACGTTATGAGTCTTTAGTCAGGATAACGATTAATTTGCATGTTAAATATTCATGAAACTTGGAGGTGAAATACAGAACTCGTGAAGTCTTCATTCTTAAGCACTGCGTGCGCGTGTGTGCACACACGCACACACACCTGAGCGCTGTGATGTTTGCTTAGGGTGTAGTACACAAACAATGTGTTGTCATGTACGCTGTTGTGCTTTGAAACGACAGAGGAAGCTGGATGGTGATGATGGCATGCATGCATGCATGCATGCGGTTATGCCGCTCTGTTCCTTCTGTATAGCGAGGCTTGTGTTCCGTCTTTATCGCGACACCTGGATTTTACAAATGAGGCGTTTAGCCTCTAAGCTGTTCCTGTTGCACCAGCCAAAATAATGACAGGCTGCCATAATGCTGTGATCAGTCATGCTGACAAATAAGCAAAGATTTAGCTAGTACTCATGCCCTCGCATATGCATGCACATACACGCGTGCGGCACTCGTCGGTGCGGCTGTAATGATACGTTTCGACAAACTACACGATGTGCATTGAGATACATGGTACGTTGTTGTATTGTCCATGTATCATGAGCGGCAGTGGCTCAGGGGTACAGTCACCGGATGGTAACCACAAGGTTGCCAGTTCGATCCTGAGGGGATCCCGGGTCGAAGTGTCCTTGAGCAAGACACTGAACCCCTAATTGCTCCTGATGTGCCAGTAGTTACCTTGCATGTTTTCCACATAAAGGCGCTATATGTAAATGCACCGTTTACCATTTGTAGTTGTAGTGTCTGTCCATGCAGTCAGTCTGTATCAGTCAGTAATCTGATTCATACTCGCAGCTTGTTGACTAATGTTCCCCGCAACCAGAATAGGGATGCGAGTCTTCCCCCAAACAGAGATACTACGGTATCATAATTGCACGCATTTGCTGTGATCTTGATTTAGCTTCGAGGGGGGGGGGGGGGATCTCAACGAAGCCCGCAAGATCACAGCAAGCGCATGCAATTATGATACGACACGAGGGTTCAGAGTTCAAGTTGGAGTGTTTCATGCGGACGCACGTTTTTCTCTCTCCCGTCTCCGCTAATGATCTGGGTTCATCTCGCTGCAGTCACCCACCAGTTAAATACCGGAGCACCAAGCGACAGGAGATTATGCAGGCCCCAGTTTCCTTTTTCTTAAAAAAAAAAAACGCCATATAACTTTACATAATTAAAGTGCTGTTGTGAGGGATCGCGCAATTAACGAAGTGTGCCCCGTAACCATCAGGCTAGCAGTAATGTGTGATTCATAACCACTGTGCGATAGCAGCAGTGTGCAAAATGAAAGAGGGATGGGGGGTGTGGGTAGGAAGAGAAATGAAGATTTCACAATTACATTGAAATCTATATTTCATCAAATTAGAAGTGGTAAGAGACTAAGAGTCCTTCAAAACGGTGCCACCGCCAGCCATGAATGCTGAAGAAGAACTAGCTGCTGAACTGAATGGTAATAGATAATTATTATATTCGCCATTTAAATGCCAACCGTGAGGTTAGAAAAACGGGTTCACTCACTGTATCTTTTATTTGTGTGAGTGGCTCTCTGTGTGTGCGCGTGCCTGCGTCAGGTGCGGATGTAACATGTCCCATTTGGGGGGGAAAGAGAAAATGGTATGGGGGCGGCTTCATCGATGAAGTCGCACCCATACCATTTTCGGTTACAAGACTTTTATTAGTCAAGTAAAGCATCAATAATAACATCAGTTGTTGTTGAAGTTGCAACAGACACTAGTGGTAGTGTGATAGAGTGTTAGTATCAGCAATGTGATCATCAGCAATGATCCACATGGACAATTCATTTAACAAATAAATATGTTATAGTTCATGACTGCTTAAAGCAAATAAAACTGACAACTTAAATAGAAAGCATTTTGTGGCATTAAATGAAGCCAAACACGTCATATGAAAGAGATAAAAAGACCAGCATAAAAATATAGATCAGTGTATCTGCAATCTACTACTTCACACTTGATGGTGGGCGATCGATTGGTCTTGCCTGCAGAGGGAGCTAGTGAGATCGCGCGGACCTGTTGTTTCATTCTTTTTGAGAGGAAACACTGTGTCCAGCGTCATTCACTGAAATCTCCCTTTTACAGGTATAAAATGGGTATTCTGCTCATGAATGACTGAATATGTTGTCATGATGTTGTATTTATAGTTTGAGAAACATTGTGGCCGAATTTTGAGTGTTTTGGAAGTACTATTTTGGTTGAATGATCAATGTTTTGTTTCAGTGCAAAATGCAGCTAAAATACGTGGCCATGATGCATGCATTGTGCAATTATGCCTGTAGCTGTGTGTTTAAGAGAAAACGATTGTATTTCAATGGGTTTGGAATATTAATTGTGCTAAAAGAAAACGTTTTGTGTTTTCAGTGGGTTTTGAATACTAAGAGAACTAAAATGATTGCATTTTGCTTATTTTGTTTACATTCAAAGTTCATGGACATTTATAAAAAACAAAACAAAATAGTATGTACTTCTATGTTTATATGACAAAAGAAATGTTTGAAATGTTGAAAACTGAACAGTTGAATGCGACTATGTAATTATTTCTGAACTACAGTGAAAGTAAATTCTTTTGGCTGCTGACAGAGAGGAAACACTGTGTCCAGCGTCATTCACTGAAATCTCCCTTTTACAGGGTTAACATTTGGGGGCTCGTCCGGGATGAATGCGACGAGGGCCAGCTGTCTAAGATAGCCACCCCCGACCAACATTCAGCCATCTCTCATCTACAACCAACCAAGGTGGACGATAATGTGTGGTGGTCCAGCAACTGCGTAGAGGGACATGTATGCAATCTGAGGTCAACCGCTGGTGCCAGGAAAGCTGTGTCTACTGCAAAGAGAAAACCGTCACCACACTAGTGTCCACGGGTCCACAAGCTGAGCCATCTACTCTGCAAAGAAAAGCTAACATACTACGCCGACAACTACGTGTCACAGAACCTTCTTGGCAGCTTTACAAGACGGTACCGCATCACACCAGCACCTACGTGTCAAAGAACGTTTCTGGCCGTTTCTGTGGAGAGAAGATCCTATACCACAGAATCATCAGGCCTAAGAACTGTGTTGCCTATTCTGTGGAGAGAAGATCCTATACCACAGAATCATCAGGCCTAAGAACTGTGTTGCCTATTCTGTGGAGAGAAGATCCTATACCACAGAATCATCAGGCCTAAGAACTGTGTTGCCTATTCTGTGGAGAGAAGATCCTATACCACAGAATCATCAGGCCTAAGAACTGTGTTGCCTATTCTGTGGAGAGAAGATTTTGAGTCAAACTGTCATCCACAGGTCAGAGGACAGTGTGGTCTATCTAAAATGTCTGACACAGAAATTGATTCCTCAGCACTAGAGGAGTTGAAATTAGAAATTGGTGGTTCTCTATATACATTGAGAAGAGAGGATTTGGTTGAGATTTGTGATTTTCTATTAATTGCTGGTCCAAAGTTTGAAACGATAAAAGGGAAAAGTCGCTCTGCTCTCATTGCTCATGTCACGAGACATTTAGAGAGAGAAGAGTTACTTACACTTGAGGACCAGGGCATGGCAGAGCTACTGAGGCTGCAAGATAAAATAACTGAGCTACAAAAGGGTGAACAAATGAGTGAACAATCATTCCCTGCTGCAGAAAAGACGGGATCAGAGCAAAAACAGGGTGTTCAACCCTCCGAAACTGAGAGGTTGCAAAAAGAACTAGAGATGCTAAAATTGAAATTAGCGTTATCACAACAACAGGACAAATCAAACCAAAGACCCGATAAAAACAGTGGGGGGGTGGAGGATAATATTGCTAAGCAGGATCTGGCCTCTGCCATGCAACCGCATGTTTCCTTGCAGTGGAATAGAGAATTTAAAATATCAGGACAGATTGGTGAACCAGGGCAAAAAGATAAACTCACCTTCTCTAGTCTAGCCCACCAAATTGAGCAAGGGACCAACAAAGGATTTCCTGAAATTGAAATAGTCGATGCAGTGATCAGGGCAATTGCACCAGGTTTACAATTACGTAGTTACCTGGAGGGAAAAATCAACCTCACACTACCTACTTTAAGAAGAATTCTCAGGTCCCACTACCAAGAAAAGGGGGCAACAGAATTGTATAAACAGCTCACATCAGAGGTCCAAAGTAGTAAGGAAACACCACAAAACTTCCTTATCCGTGCCCTAGATTTAAGACAAAAAATACTATTTGCTTCACAGGAAGCAGAGTCTGGTCTAAAATATGATCCTGCCCTTGTACAGAGCATGTTTCTCCATACTGTTCTCACAGGCCTGCAAAATGATAGCATTAGAAGCGACCTTCAGCCTTATCTGCAACAAACAACAACTAGTGATGAGCTACTTCTTGAAAAGCTAAACATTGCATGTGCAAATGAAACCGAAAGACAGGATAAAAAGAAACTACTTACCCACCAGAGATCAACCTCAGTGCACACGGTCCAGTCTGATGACACCGCCGCAGATAAAAAAAAACATTCCAATACGGAATCTAGCAACAAAACTCATCCTGACATACTAAGCCAATTAAAAGAAATGCGTTCTGACATGGCATTATTGAAGAACATAGGAGCTGAGGTCGCACAAATCAAAGAGTCAATCCGCCAACCTAACCCAGCACAGACACAATATTTGGCCTCCCCAGTAGCACAGGAATGCCATCCCCCTCCCCAATTCCAGTACCCCCCACAACACTACTGGCCTCCCCAAGGACGCCGAGAAGATAGAGCTCAGTATCAGCAAAGGTCTTCACCACAGCAAACCCCGACCCACAATCGGGGCCGTCGGAACAGATGCGTCGGCTGTCAGCAAAGTGGAAATGAATATTGCACCCATTGTTACAGATGCGGTAGTAGTGAACATTTCATCGCAGGCTGCAGGGTGAGAGGACCCAGGCAAGACCAAGAGGGTCCTTTAAACGGGCAAGGGTTACGTCCACGGGACTGGGAGTAACCAGCAGCAGTGTAATGTCCCAGCCGCATTGCTCAAATTGTGGTGTCCCTGAGAGAGACCTAATGCTTATGAGGTGTGCAGCATGTAAAAATGACTTTTACTGTTCAAAAACTTGTCAAGTTGAGCATTGGCCAAGACATAGAAAATGGTGCAACCAGCACTCTCACCCAAAAGTAAATTCTGCCTGCACAGAGAAAGAAGACAGCCGTCCTCGTCTTGTTGGTTTGGTTGGAAAACGTTGTACTGTTGAATGCTACATACAAGGTCTTAAAACCAGAGCATTATGGGACACAGGTTCCCAAGTTTGTATTGTTGATGAAGAGTGGAAAAACACAAACTTGCCACATGCACAATTAAGAGATGTGTCTGAACTACTGGATGCCCCTGAAGGTTTGAGGATCACAGCAGCTAATGGAGGGAAAATGCCATATAAGGGGTTCATTGAGGTCACTTTCGGATTAGCCGCAGAGGGAACTGACCCTACAGAACTTGTTGTCCCCATGCTAGTGATGAAAGGTGGATGTCTTTCACAGCCCATCCTAGGCTTTAATGTCATTGAGGAAATAGTAAAGAACAGCACTACAGAACAACTTGACCCTTCGAAAAGAGAACATTTGCATGAAACATTGAGAGCAGCGTTTCCAAGTCTTGAGAGAGAAAATGTCACAGCATTCATTGACCTGGTTACTGCAGAACAGTCATGTGACTATGTTGTGAGGACAACAAAAGAGAAAGTAACTGTCCCCAAACACACCTCTGTTCAGATTAATTGTAAAGCACAGACATGGCCATTGCAAAAGACTACTACGCTTGTATTTGAGCCTGATATAAATCCTCAGTGGGCTGAAGGCCTAGAGTTTTGTGAGACTTTGGTAACCCTCAGAAGTGGGGCCTCACCTTACATCGTCCTCGATGTTCAAAACCCCACTGATCATGATATTGAGTTGGCAGGGAGAACTGTTGTGGGCACGTTACAGCAGGTGCAGGCTGTGTATCCAGCTACTGTTTTAGAGAAGCCCAGGCACCAACCTTCAGTGTCAGTGAGTCAAGTGAATGCAGAGGGTGAGCTGGTTGCTGACACTAAATGGAGTCCACCAATTGACCTTAGCCACTTGGGTGAGGCTGAACGAGAAATAGTCCAGAATATGCTTTCTGAAGAATGTTCATCCTTCTCGGAATCAGATGATGACATTGGATGTGTAGAGAAATTGAAGTTGAGCATATCATTGAAAGATATGGAGCCGGTGGCGCGTACCTACTTGTCAGTGCCGAAGCCATTATACAAAGAGATGAAAGACTACCTGCACAATTTGATTGCACAAGGGTGGGTGAAGAAATCCAACTCACCTTATAGCTCACCGGTTGTCTGCGTAAGGAAAAAGGATGGCAGCCTTCGCCTTTGCATAGACTACAGAGAACTAAACAAAAAGACTCACCCTGATAGGCAACCCATTCCACGAGTGCAGGACATCCTTGACAGTCTTGGTGGCAACTCGTGGTTCTCATTGCTAGATCAAGGAAAGGCCTACCATCAGGGCTTTGTGGATGAAGAGAGTAGGCCGTTGACTGCATTTGTGACTCCATGGGGTCTGTACGAATGGATAAGAATCCCATTCGGTTTGATGAATGCACCCGCAGTCTTTCAGCGCTGTATGGAGGAGTGTTTGGAAGATGTGCGAGACAACATTTGTATCCCATATTTGGACGACACACTTGTCTACAGTGAGTCATTTGAGGATCATGTTAATCATGTCAGAAGAGTGCTTCGGCTGTTGAGAAAGTATGGGATCAAACTAAAACCGAGCAAGTGTGAGTTGTTCAAACGACAGGTGCGCTATCTGGGAAGAGTTGTCTCGGCGGAGGGTAGCAAAGTCGACCCAGCTGATACTATTGCTGTCCGAGCCTTAAAAGACAAGAAACCCTGCAACGTCGGAGAGCTACGAGCGGTCATGGGACTACTAAGCTACTATCGACAATACATAAAGGACTTTTCCCGTATTGCAGGGCCACTTTATGACTTGCTAAAAGAAACGGAAGACAACAATGTGCCACAACCTAAGACAAACGCCAGACGGGTGACGAAAAAGGGTAAAGGAGTGCCGTCAAACAAACCAATTTTCTGGACTGAAGAACATCAAGCCATATTGGAGCGGCTGATAGACTGCCTTGTTGAGCCACCAGTCCTCGCGTTCCCGGACTTCTCGCAACCATTTGTGCTCCACACCGATGCATCAAACCAAGGGCTCGGGGCAGTTCTATATCAAAAACAAGAAGGTAAACTCCGGGTGATAGCCTATGGCTCCCGAACACTGAACGTTGCTGAACGGAATTATCATTTACACTCAGGGAAGTTGGAATTCCTAGCCTTGAAGTGGGCAATCACAGAAAAATTTAGGGATTACCTGTATTATGCACCAACTTTCACTGTTTTCACTGATAATAATCCACTCACTTATGTCCTGTCAAGAGCCAAGCTCAATGCAACTGGATATAGATGGGTAGCGGAGCTCGCTGATTTCCATTTTACTATCCGATATCGTCCAGGGAAAGAAAATGTGGATGCTGACAGTCTGTCGAGAATGCCCTTGGATATTGAGAAGGTGATGGAACAGTGTACAGAAGAGTTGACGTCAGATTGTGTGGCAGCAACAACGCAAGCTGTTGAAACTCAAGAGTCCAACTCACCGTGGGTCTGCTCTATACTTACCGATCTTCAATGTGCGGCATTGAGTGACGATACGAACAGACCACTCTCAGTTAAGGAGATTCAGCAAGCACAACAGGATGATGAGATTATTGGTCCAATAAGGCAGTACAAACTGAAGGACTGCAAGCCACCAGGACATGCAATAAATACCCTCAGTAAACCAAGCAGGTGCCTACTCCGTGAATGGGAAAGACTTCATATTGATGAGCATGGCATACTCCGCAGGAAAACATCAAACAAAACACAGCTTGTACTGCCTACTAGGTATAAAGCTACTGTATTGAAGGAGTTGCATGATGATATGGGCCATCAAGGCATTGATCGAACAACATCACTGATCAGAGACAGATTCTTTTGGCCCTACATGCAGAAGGAGATTGAACATTATGTGGCTAGAACTTGTACATGTGTGAAGCAGAAGAGCCCAAGCAGAGAAACACGAGCACCCCTTACCAATATTATCACCACACAGCCATTTGAACTTGTGTCAATCGATTTCCTCCACTTGGACCAATGTAAAGGTGGTTATGAATATATATTGGTAATTGTTGATCACTTTACTCGTTTTGCACAGGCTTATGCCACTACCAACAAGTCTGCCAAAACAGTTGCTGAGCGGATATTCAACGATTATGCCCTGAAGTTTGGCATGCCAGCACGAATCCACCATGATCAAGGTGGCGAATTTGAGAATCAGCTCTTCGCCCAGCTGAAAAAGAACTGTGGCATAGCAGGATCGCGGACGACACCTTATCACCCGCAGGGAAACGGGCAAGTCGAACGCTTTAACCGGACATTGCTGCAAATGTTAAAGACACTAACCAATAAGCAGAAGACGAACTGGAAAGAATCCCTGAACAAGCTAATCTATGCATATAACTGCACACGATGCGAAGTCACAGGTTACTCCCCCTTCTACCTTCTATTCGGAAGGTCCCCAAGGTTACCCATTGACCTCCTGTTTGGTCTTACCTCTGAAGCACGGAAAGCAGACCATCGCCTATACATGGAGAAATGGAAGAGAGAAATGCAGGAGGCCTATGAAATTGTGCAGGAGAACGCAAAGACAGCGACAGACAGAAGTAAGAGACACTATGATGAGAAAGTGAGAAGCTCACTGTTGTATCCCGGTGATCGTGTCTTGGTCAGAAATCTGACACCAAGAGGAGGCACTGGAAAGCTTCGAAATCATTGGGAAGATCACATCCATGTGGTGGTACGCCAGGTTGGGAATGACATCCCAGTCTACGAAGTTAAGCCTGAGCATGGACAAGGGAAATTGAGAATTTTGCACCGCAACTTATTGCTACCATGTGATTACTTACCGTTGGAAGTCCAACCAGAAGCAGCGCCTAAGGAAAAGGAAGGAAGGACAAAGACAGTTGCAGAAAATACAAGCCAGGAAGAGGAATGTGACAATGATGAATGGGGTTTCTATTATGAGCCAGTGGTGCAGCGCCAAGTGCGCGATGCAGGAAGGGATGTGGGGCATGGTGGCAGTGACACACAGGAGGACAGTGATCAAGGAACATCTACTGGGTGTGCTGATGAGACGATGGTTGGAGAAAGACCGGTAATAACCACGGAGGAGACTGAAACACACGATGACTATGTGCTGCTGGAGGATGAAAATCAGTATGACGATGTGCAAACAGTGGAAGAAGCCCACTATGGGAACCCAGTATCCCCATGTCCAGGTTCAAGTGAAGATGAGGGAGAACATGTACAGGGCAGGCCAAGTAGAGAAAGACACGCCCCTAAAATCTTTACTTATGACCAACTAGGCACCCCATCTTGCTATAGTACAGCACATGCCAACCAAGTGTTTTATCAACCCCAATATAGACAAGTACAACCCATGCCCATATGGCCAAACCCATTCCAGATGTACCAACCCTTCTTCCTACAGCAGGGGTACTAGAAAGACAATAGGGTTTTGACTGTTTAGTTCAAGAAACTGGTACCAGGTTGAGAACCTTTGGTTCGCAAGTGTGATGTCGGGACGACATCTAATTTTGCGGGGGAGTGTGTGATAGAGTGTTAGTATCAGCAATGTGATCATCAGCAATGATCCACATGGACAATTCATTTAACAAATAAATATGTTATAGTTCATGACTGCTTAAAGCAAATAAAACTGACAACTTAAATAGAAAGCATTTTGTGGCATTAAATGAAGCCAAACACGTCATATGAAAGAGATAAAAAGACCAGCATAAAAATATAGATCAGTGTATCTGCAATCTACTACTTCACACTTGATGGTGGGCGATCGATTGGTCTTGCCTGCAGAGGGAGCTAGTGAGATCGCGCGGACCTGTTGTTTCATTCTTTTTGAGAGGAAACACTGTGTCCAGCGTCATTCACTGAAATCTCCCTTTTACAGGTATAAAATGGGTATTCTGCTCATGAATGACTGAATATGTTGTCATGATGTTGTATTTATAGTTTGAGAAACATTGTGGCCGAATTTTGAGTGTTTTGGAAGTACTATTTTGGTTGAATGATCAATGTTTTGTTTCAGTGCAAAATGCAGCTAAAATACGTGGCCATGATGCATGCATTGTGCAATTATGCCTGTAGCTGTGTGTTTAAGAGAAAACGATTGTATTTCAATGGGTTTGGAATATTAATTGTGCTAAAAGAAAACGTTTTGTGTTTTCAGTGGGTTTTGAATACTAAGAGAACTAAAATGATTGCATTTTGCTTATTTTGTTTACATTCAAAGTTCATGGACATTTATAAAAAACAAAACAAAATAGTATGTACTTCTATGTTTATATGACAAAAGAAATGTTTGAAATGTTGAAAACTGAACAGTTGAATGCGACTATGTAATTATTTCTGAACTACAGTGAAAGTAAATTCTTTTGGCTGCTGACAGAGAGGAAACACTGTGTCCAGCGTCATTCACTGAAATCTCCCTTTTACAGGGTTAACACACGCAGCATGCATAAAGCTAAAGGTCTGACTCAGAGACCTTCAATGATGAAATGATGTTGGTTTAGTGGTGACACAACTGTAGTTAATTGGTAGCAGTACTAGTGTTTCAAATCATTGTAATTATAAGCACTTTAATTTGAAATATCTTTGGGTTGTTTGCATGCCATCATGTTTGGAGGGGCACTCCATGGGCACCCCCATGCCCATGCCTAGATCCGCCCTTGGTAAGCGTGTGTGCATGTGCATCTTGTAACAACATGCAGTTGTATCTGCTGCAGATGTAAGTAATAGCCATCGTATCACTGATGTTTTTGCTACACTGTCTGTCAGTGTACATTCCTGGTGAATGACGCAGTGACACTTATGGCTCATGTCTTGGTCCCCCCTCCGTCCCCCTACTTGTTCGTGCAACAGCATCACACAAAAGCATCAGTATGGCACATTATAAAGTGCTTGTCGATCTGCTGTCCTTTCAATGTTTTAATCTGAATCAACAGCTTCAATCACCTTCTATCAAAGAGTGCTACAGCGAAAGCTTAGCACATTCCTCAAGTCTGCTATGGTCTCTGCTTCACTCCATGATTCTTCTTGCACTTATGCTTTTCGTAACCTGCCTGCCGTCTGCAAATCTCACCACATGGCTGGCGAGTAGAAAGCTCATTTTGTTTTAAGTGTCCAAAACCATTATTCGAGGCATTGTGCATTGATCCTGTAGTGTTATCTAGTAAACCTGCTAGACAAATATATGGAGATATTGGCTGGTATTTCAAACAGGTATGGCATAGCCAGGTATGGTAAGTCTTCTCATTGGCTGCATGGCAGCCAGTCGGGTCTGGGGCCTTGTGGTAGGCCAATAGCCTGTACCAACAGACCTTGGCCTGGGCTTACCAAATAATTACGAATAATAATTAAAACTAGCCATCAAGAGCTTCAACTCATGATGAACAAAGCAGGGGAGTACAGTATCATTTTTAATTGGGTGGTCAGGTGATCTCTATAGACTTTTTGAATGGCAGGTTTTAACTATTTGGTAAGCCCAGGCACAGATCTGGTGGCCAGGTCTGGCCTGATTTGCTGCCATGCATGTCTATGAGGTTCGAGTCAGGAAACTTCCAGAATGATTCCTGGAAGTCCTAAGTACTAACGACATGTCAGGGGTGAACCACATGCACACATGTGCAGACCCACACACACCCCTGCGGCTGGCTGGCTGGCTGGCTGGCTGACTATGGAGGGACAGGACCAGATTTATGACCCCTCATGTTCCTTGTTGACCCTTGAACCTTCTACCTCATCAATGTCTAGAGGTCAGGAGGTCGACGGCAGGTCGAGGGTCATCGGCAGTCCTTCAAATATTTTGTCCATCTCGATGGCTGCCAAGAACTCAGTGTTGTTCTGTATTGTCCCGAATTTAAAACGACTCTGGTTACAATTCCTCCAAGACTCCTTTGTGGAAAAGAAACATTGAATGTCAAATAGTACAGCCCCTCGCATATACAACATACTTTAGTACGACCCATTTTAAAACAAAGGCCTAGATTTTCATCACAGCAAAACCCATTATCCCATAACTTTTTGCTCTTTTAAACATTAAAAAAAAACATATTTCAATAGTTAAAATGGCCAGTCTACAACCTCACACGGTGTCAATAGATTGGCATGTTGAACTATTCCAAAAGATTTTTCAAAATAGTAAAGAAAGCAAAGAAATAAAAGGGATAAGGGTTTTAGCATGTGATGAAAATGGAGCACATACTCTTATATTCAGGTCAATAGAATATACTGTAGACTGATTATTAGACCAGAGTGTCTTTGGCGTTCTTTTGTTCAAGTACCCCTTAGCCGAGAGAGATCTGAAGCAACAGGGACCCCCGCCCCTGTCTATTCTATAACATTGTGCTGCATTTTGTTTCTATTTCTTAAATTTCAAAGATGCCTCCATAGTTTCGCACTTTCACTAACCTATTGCACGACCAGGCCTTCCACCACGGAAGAAATCCTCGTCTGTGTTCCAAAATGTGTGGGGAACCGATCTGGAGCGGATTGTGGTGGTAAACTATGTCATGTTGTTGTATTCAATGATTATAGTCATCTGACAGGAAACCACAAGGCGGAAGGCGTGATTGACATTTTAGGGTTTATATCCTATAAAATAGAATTTCTCTTTGGGGCAACAAAGGTATAAAGACACTAAAATTATGATCGTGGGAGGTATTTTGGGTATTCCGCCTTGTGGTTCCCTGACTGACGACTACAAATCAGTGACTACATCATGACAACAGTTACCATCCCAAATGGAATGCTGCCTGCTGCCCAGGCTAGACTTCTCATCAGTGAAACCTCTGTCCCCATCAGTCTCCATGTTAGTGCCGTTTAGAAACTTTCCTCCCTGATTGCATTTTCAGCCAAAACAAGCTATATTCAACGTCCCATAACTAAATAACTGAGAATTGACCTCATGCTTCCTTCAATGCATGAGGAGTCCAAGCTGCTTCTTTTCCCTGTGGTCGGGTGGACGTAGCACGTAGAAGGAACACCTTATTTCAACTGGTTCTCGTCTCCTCCATCAGGTACCCCGGCTGGCCAGGATTGGTGCATGTTTTTTGCGAGGGTAACTGCCCTAGGGGACACAGGGAGAACGTGCAGACTTTCACCATCCCCAGCTCAGGTATGGGCACTGATGATATGAATAAACCCAGGCCAGGACCTTCTAGCTGTGAGGCGACAGCAATACCACTGTGCCATCATGCTCCCAAAATTTACTCTCTTTCAACCCTCCAAGGCAACCACGTTGTGTTGGGGTGAAACACACCGGCCAGGGAAACACAATACTTTAATTTCGGTACGCAAGGAAACGCAAAATAAATAGGGTAATCAGCGAGTTGGCATTCATTTTCAATAAAAGACCTCCAGGATGATTAGGCTACTCCACCCTGTGTCAGTGGCTGTAATCATCCTCATCAGGATTTATTTCTCAATAACATAGACCGCCAATTATAATGTGCACGTGCATGTATTGTACAGTGTGTGCGTGCCAGACATGCAGCAGGTGTGGGTGTGTATTGTGCAAAAAGGTCATTCAAGGCCTTCAGATTCACGAGGAATAGATGACATGTTTTTGTGCAATTCCTACATAGCTGCTTCCTGGTTTGGCAGAGGTCCAGCTCTTGGTATGTGTGTTGTGTGGTGTGCGCACGTTTTTTTTTTTTCCTTATGTGCATCCTTATGTGCTCTTTGAAGTGAAGTGTTGAGTTGTAAGTTGATCTGGACCAATTACTTGTGCATGCTGCGCACGCACACAGACAGACACACACACACATATAACTTTTACCCTGCTTATGCTGGCCATTTGTTATTTCTTTTAAACTGCAATATACCCGTATCTGTCCATCTCTGTCTCCATCTGTTTCTGTTCCAAGACCTTAATCCTCTTCACCTTTTAACCTCTCCTCACTTTTCCTCCCGCTCACTTTCTTTCTCTCTCTCTCACACACGCACAAACATGCGCGCGCACACACACACAACCTAAGCCGGTACAGTAGTGCATTCCTGTCGGGGTCAAACTCTTACATAGCCTCACCCACACCTCTTTCTCTCACTGTCTGTTGACTGTCTATATCTCTCTGTCTGTCTGTCTCTACCCAATTTTCATTTCATTGCCAAAAGCAACAGTGTGGAATTGTTACAGATTCTCTAAGGCAGTAGCCTTAACCTATCAATGAATTCATAACAATAACAATGTTCTGATGATACAATTTGTACTGTGTTAGGCAGGCGAATACATTTTCAATATCCTTTTACATAGGAGGCAGTTAATCGATTGTGGTGGGTTCTGTGGCTTTCAACCAGTGGTCTGTGGATCACTAGTGGACCTTGAGGAGATTTCCAGGTGGTCCCCAGCTAAATGATGAAAAGTTGGTTAACCAGATGTAACTCTTTGAGAGCTTGAAAATTAAACCAAATGGACCCTTGCGGGTTTCATATTTACACCCTCAAGAGTTAAAATATTCATCTGAATTAGCCCAAGTCTACAAATTAGAGAATGAGAATGTTGGTTATTTTGATCTGTATGTTTGCCTGTTTTGTTTCCGAAATACAGGCTGGAATTGTGGACAAAAACAAAATGAATATTAAGTTTTTGGGTATGTGGGGCTAAATTGTCAAATGGTGGTCTGTGGCACAAATTTTGAATAAATGGAGGGCCCTGGTATCAAAATGGTTGGAAAACCACTGCTGTAAGCAATGGAAGATTATTAATAGTTTCTCTCTCTCTCCTTCTTTCTCTCTCTCAGGCAGCAGCAGGTTCATGCCTCCTTCCTTCACCTAACTTTCTTGTTTCCAGTATTACAACACAGCCCATTCTGCTTTCCATGATACACCCTCTCTCTGACTGAGTCCCATATGCACACATCTGTCTCTTCCTCACTCTCACTCTCTGTCTGTCTGCCTGTCTGTCTGTATGTGTGTCTCTCTCTTCTCTCCATACGCTTGCACAAACACATGCTCAGAGTCTGCAAACGCAACTGAATATATTCACTTTAACCACCTGGAGGAATACAACATACAACATACATACATTTTGGAATATTACTTTTTTTTTCTTTCTTTTTTTCTTGGCAAACTTAGATTGGAACTTTTTGTTTGCTTATGCATGGTGGATATTCTACCTGGCTGGATCTCAACTTGGCAACTGTGACAAACCTCTGACTCACTGTGAAGAACATAACGGTGTTTGAGTTCATCAGAGAGTGGTAAGAGAGAGATAGAGATCACGCCTTTACTTTTGACTTCATTCATTCATTCATTACAGCCCATGTGTGTATCAAGTACTGTACTGGTTGTTGGACACAACCAGTGCATGTACACAATGTGAATTAGCGCAGTTTGAACTCCAAGGTGTTGGAGTTGTCAAGTCAATTTTTATTATTTTGTAAATTGTGCACAATGCTGGAGAAGGAGACTTGGAAGAAGCACGATGCTTATCGAGACATGCAGTGAGTGAACAGATTATTTATCTTTCAATCAGCTGTTTTTTTGCAAAAGCTATCTCTAGATTTGGTGTAGACGGAAAACAAAATCCAGGTCTAAGTATAGACCCAACTTGGATCTAAATAACTTATGTGGTTAGCCACATGCACTGCAATCTAGGAATTAGTCTGTGAACCTGAGATGAGATTATTACTCTTTGAATGAAACTGTCAATCTGTGGGTTGGCCTTCTCTTGCAGTTTGTAGCGTCACTTTGTATTTGTTTTAATTCATTCATTTATTCTTGTGTGGTAAGCTTGCTTGGTACTGTTATCTTTCTCATCACTTTTATAATCAACAGTCAACATTAGGTACCGGTATATCATTCATTAAGATCCACACAAATGGAACGAACATGACTCTTAAGCCTGTTTCATTTAACCCTATGTACAGTATATTTGCATCTGTGATTTGTTTGCTTGGTGCTTTGCACCACACAGTGCATGGTCTTAGCGTCTTGCCTCCTAGGGGAGGTGTGTCCATATACCAGTGTTTACAACTGCATATCTGAGGGTTTCTCAAAGTGGGTATATGCTGCCCTGACAGTCCAGGAGCGCAGAAATTATATGACGTCACTTTAACCACTTAAACACTGTACTTGGTAACACAGATCATGAAACCTCCTTACCAAACATTGTTGATATAATAGGAGCATGTGGACAAAAGCAGAGAAATATGCTATTCATCACAGGTCAGTTTAATAGACAGATTTATACAGTAAACTGACAGATTTATACAGTCGCGATTCACCACAGTGGCAGCCGCCATGTTTGTTCTTTAGTGTGTTGAGTGATGGGGCTGCTGGCCAATGAGCTGTGCCTGTTTGGATTTTTTTCGTTAGACCTAGCTATAGAAGGAGAGTGAGAGACACTTTGATCTTGCCGCAAAGTGGGTAGTTTCAAACATTGGAACCATGATTGGAACTATCCCATTGAGATAGAATGACCATGTGCACGTTCCACTGTTAGAATGGGAGCCACTCTCTTACTTCTCTGGTTAGACCAATTGCCAACTCACTGGGGCAGACCAAGGACCAGATGGACGAATTACATAAACTCTCTGGCCTTGTATCACCTCGGAATGCTCCAGTAGGAGGTCACTAATGTTACTCGGGATAGGGAAGTCTGGAGCTCTCTGGTGGATCTGTTGCCCCCACGACGCAACCTCAGATAAGTGGATGAAGATGGATGGATGGATGGATGGATGGATGGATGGATTTTGGTACCGAAATACACCACCAGACCAAGAGGCGCAGTGTACTGTAGAGATGTGGCTGCATCTATGGGTTTGGATCTAGGTTCGGTGGTTGTATTCCTAATCTTCAGTTTGACAGAGTTCAAATTGTTGAGGGTCGACTGCATCACAGTCAGTCAGTATATACGGAGTGGTTGGTAGAGGAAAAAGCACAACAAGCACGAGCACAACACCTCTACTTCCGAAGAAGACTCTAGAAAACTTGCATGGGCCGAAAGGCCTACAATTAAGCTTTCTACAGCCTAGGCACCTCAGAGAGCATCCTGACTGGTTGCGTCACTGCCTGGTATGGTGCAGCTGCACGGACCTCAACCACAAAGCAATGCAGAGGGATGTGTGTGGACATCCGAACGGATGTCCCCCCCCGCCCCCCATCGAGGCCCTGTATGAACCGCAGACTGTTTGAGATGGTGCCGCATGGAAACACGATTTCACATTCTCGAAGCTACTGGAACTGGACAGCATTTTGCAGTCCATTTGCAGAATGTGAAATCGGGGATGAAGAAGATGAAAAATAAGAACCAGAGCGAAACAATTAAGGCACAGAAAAACGCTAGCGCCCCATGCCACATACACAATACAATATGCACAGCTTTAGGTGTGTTTTTTAGCACACAATGTGATTATTGCATTGCCTGAGCACGGGTTATGATGACCCATTACTTACATAGTGCTGTGAACTGTGTGCAGCTGTTCACAAAATATTTAACTAACTTTGCCGTTCATGGTCAATCCCATTGACAATGAATAGAGAATTTCTGTCATGTGGATGTTTTCGTTCAACACAAGGATTCATTTCCCACCGAACATGAATGGGAAATATACATTGTGATATAATGTATAACTTTGTCGCCCTCATCACTTTGTTTGCTGTTTGCTATGCTGCTGCAGGAATGTCTTTACAACAATAAAGGAAGGAAGGAATGCTTGTACAACAATGATGTACAACCTTGAACAAATCTAGCTGCTGGCGAGAATTACTAAAGCAGCAAGTGTTGAATGCCTCAATGCCCCGGCTGCCTCTCTCAAACAGTGTCAGTCCCTGGCTTCCTTTATAACAGGCCTGAAAATCTACTGCCAAAAGGAGAGGAAATTATTTCACCCCATTCTTCTAATGACTACCATCACCTCTCCCTAACACATATTCGTTCCTCAACATATCTTGTTATTTTTATTTTTTATGAGGATTTTTTAACACAATTCTCAGCCTACAATTCTTTTTTTTTTTTTTTTACCTGAATGCAGGCCTTTCCATATTACAGCTATACAGCTGTCATATTATCATATGACACATACATACATATATACAGTGTATTGATGAATGTTAAAGAGTGTTTGGTTTCTTGGAGAGATGAAGTTATGCACGGTGGATGCTTCTAGCTCCATGCGTGGACATGTCTTTGACGCTTGGCTGGTTATCGAGAATTGATACAAAAGACAGTGAACTCTGTGCTCTGTCTGTGTGTGTGCGTTTGCACACACTGCTTGCTTGTGTTGCAAACTGTGTATGCCTATCAGATGTGTGTTAGAAGTGGGATTTACAGTACATCTCGAATGCATGATCTCTGTCGGTGTTACTTTTATTAGAATTCAAATTCAAAAAGCTCAAAGTTTAGCTCAAAGTTAATGGAATTAAATTAATTTTGTTGATTAACCTGATTAAAATTTGCAATGCAATTAACTTGTTTGCACATACTGAATCAACCCAGTGAGCATTTTGAAATGCCCATTGAAAAAAAGCTGTCTCCCTGTAACCAGAGCGATAGTGTATAGCTGGAGGGATCTGCAAGAATTGTAGGCTTGTAGACCACCTATTTTCATAAATATTTAAATGATAAACATATCTTTTTTTCCCCAGAGTCTGTTTCTTTTTTAAATGTTAAAAAACATAGCATATTCTGGGCATAGTTCAAAGGGTAATTAACCATGATTAAATTAATTAAGCTGTGATTATACTGATTTAAAACATTTTCAATCAACAGCACTACTATCAATAAAAAAACGGTAAAAGTTTGAATATGTAAGTTTGAACAGAAGAGGTTTCTGCCCGACAGTGATGAGCTATGCGAGGTGTCACAAAAGTATGGAGAACGCACAGGCCCTTTTCCGCTGCATGAGTGTGCATGTTAATGTGTGCAAGGTGTGCACGTGCGTGCGCCTGGATGTGTGTGTGTGTGTGTAGTCGGCGCTGTGCCTTTTTGCTGCTACCAATTTCCCACCTACGGGGATTATCCCCTGATGTGGTGAGGTGGAAAACGCCATTATGCAGAAATAGCTGACATGCAGTTGGACTTGTAGGGCATGCGGTGTACGTGCACGCTTGCGTGTGTGTGAGTGTGTGTGTGTGTGTGTGTGTGTGTGTGTGTGCGCGTGTGTGTGCGTGTGTGTGTGTGCGTGCGTGAGTGAGAGCGTTTGAGGAAGAGAGAGAGACGGAGATAATTTGAAGTGAAGTGGTCGGGAGAGGATGACTCTTGTGTTTGCATTCTCTCTGCTTTAATCCTCTCTCAGTCAGGACGTCGGTAATGAACTCGGCACTCTTTTCTCGCACAGAAGTGCAAACCGTCAGGTACAATGAATGTCTTTCTCATCGAGGACTCTATACGGACTCACTCCGGGCTCTGGGCCTGTGTATTGTTTCGTTTTTCAACCACTTCTTTAGACAGCTTTGTGGCTGTGTCCCTGTGAGCAAAATGAAACTGCACCGTGATCTGATGGTACTGTATATGTTGATGACCCTGCAAATGAGGGCAATTGACCTCCACGTTTTGATATAATACGTTGTGTATCTCGACGACGACACTGCAAATGAGGGCAATTGGTCTGTGGCTGCATGCTATTCAGTCTATCACATGTATAAGAACTTCGTCAAAGACCTTGATGATTTTTATTTTTTCTTTTCGGCCCGCTTTGAAGCACTGAATAAGATAGCAAGGCAGACTGTATTCCTCCTCCATATGAGCAGGTACTCAGTCTGGCCTTATAGCTGCTGATGTCTGGAGTGGACCCTGAGAGAGGTGCAGAGCTCCTACTAAGCATGAATAAGGAATCATCCATGTTGAACACGTAGCCTGGATTCCAGGCTGATTCGCTATAATTTCTGTGTTGTGTTTTGCCACTTCGCTACAAAGTTATTAAACAAGGGACACCGAAACCACTTTCCCTGTCACGCTGACATGTAACTCTCTCCATCACCCTCTCCCCATCACTCTCCCAGTCACCCACGTGTCAATTCCGCTGATAGACTCTACCCCGGCTATAGAGTCTATCAGCGGAATTTGCGGTATTTGGGTCGAACTACTGCCTAAGGAAATGCCTTTTACGCTAGAAGCCCAATTACAGTTTACATTCTCTCTAGTACAAGTGCTGTGATTGCGTATATCCGAGGGAAATGCATCTGACGGGAGATTCCAGAGGACACTTCCGTGGATGAACCCGTTGCCTTAAATCGCGCCCAGGCTTTCCTTTTTGCTGTGCAGATGAGGTAAGCCGTAAGGAGGCTATAGGTTGCACGCATGTAGTCTGACTGACCAGGGGCCGATGTAACATTTCCCAATTGGGGGGCGGGGGGGCAGGAGAAAATAAAAGAGATGGGTATGGGGGCGACTTCATCGCCTGTGTCGCTTCTCGCCACGAGCGATGAAGCCGTCCCCATAATTAGGCAATTAAGCATCAGTTGTTGTTGAAGTTGCAACAGACATGCAGCAGCATACATAAAGCTAAAGGTCTAACTCACAGTTTTCTGTTTTCAATGATGAAATGATGTTGGTTTAGTGGTGCCACAACTGTAGTTTGTTGGTAGCAGTAGTAGTGTTAAAAATTTCAAATAATTAGAAATATCTTTGTAATTTGGGTTGTTTTGCATGCCATCATGTTTGGTGGGGCAGTCTGGGCATTTAGGGGGGCATTGCCCGCCCCTATGCCCATGCCTAGATCCGCCCCTGTGACTGACTGAGGTGTAAATTGGAGTAAGTTGTCTGCAGAGCTGACAGCTGTGTTTATGTTGTTCAGAATGATGTAGCAGGGAATCGGGACGATGTACAGACTATAGTCTTGGTCAAAGGTAAACTGCAGGACTCAGGTGGACACTGAGAAATGGATATAGCTTCGCCTCATGGCTTATTAAAACCCCCTTTTTCTACGGTAGGTTGGCCGAGCAGCACCAATTCCCCTTTTTTCCAGCAACAACCTTGCTTCACACACGCACATACTTGACGCCCCACAATTTGACACCCGGGAGCTTGAATTCCAACAAGGCATGTACCCTACAAGCAGAAAAGTCAGAACACAGCATGTTATCAGCTTGACATCACCATGGCGTGTCAATCAGCGTGTTCAGCTATCAGGAAACCATGCCTTGGTCAAGTTGTAGGTGAACTAGTCTCACATCTTAAATTCCCACCTCTCTCTTCTTTTCCCTTCCCTACCTCTCCTGTCACTTCATTTTAAATTCAAAGGAGCTTTATTGCCCCGCATATATTGCCAGTTTCCAGAGCAGAAGTGAAAAAAAAAGAAACAGTATATACAAAACCATATACATGTGCACTTAGATGATGATAAATGTGCAGACAGAGCTGATGCTTAAATCGCATCTTAGAGGGGAAGACTATCTTATATAACAAATTCAGCACTTTCTGTCAGAAATACAGTAGTTTATACATCCATTATAGGAAAGGTTAGCTTGCTATAAACTTTTGAAACGCTTGACAGTGAAATCTAAATGTTTTTCATTCACTTGGCTATAAAACCTTTTTTTTGACAAATGGCAGCAATTTATTCGTATTTCCTATTTCTAGGTATACCGAGGTAATTTGGTATGCAAAAACAGACACGCTGCAGGTAGGAGTCAGTCAGGACTTGAACGTCGGCCAGTGTGTCTTAAAAGTTGGCTCTGGTTTGTAATGCGTCCTGTGTACCCCAGTAACAAGCGGCATGCGTTTACAGTGCAGTACAGTGTGCAAGCACAGACATATCTCAGGTGCTACTGGTATGTGACTGGGAGAGAGTGAGAGAGTGAGTGAGTGGAGTGGAGTGTGGTTTTGTTTTGGCTGCTCTGTTCTGCCTCGTAAAACCCTGGCCAGCGCCCATCACTTCCATGTGTGTGGAGATACAGTACGGGATGATGGGGCCCTAAGCCAAGCCAGCCCAGTCGATGGTTTGCCATGTATTTATAAGCAGGGGTGCACATAAGTGGTGCTCCGGTGCTCAGGAGCACCAAAAATCCTACAATGAGCTGCCAATCCAGGGGTGGAAAGCTCCTTTGAGCACCACACAGCTGGGGCTCATAATGACTGCCTGACTGGGCCAGGGGGAAAAAAGCCTTGAAAATGAAATAATTCTAACTAAAGTCTAAAATACTACTAGTATTTGAATGGATGTAGAATGCAGGTAGTAGTAGTACTACTAGGCTAGCCACTATTGCCCAAACTCTCGCCCTGTACGGTAAAATTGTACATTGATCGGGCTGTATGGAGTGGAAAAAAGGGGTCCCAGGGCCCGGCGATGCGGGTCGCAGCATTTTGGGAGCACCAAGTAACATCCCCAGGTGCTCCTCTGAGTACTGGACCAAAATAGTTATGTGCACCCCTGTTTATAAGCAGTGTTGGGCAATAGTGCTTAATATGTAATATCTTCACATATCTTTACTTTACTCATGACCCCTTAGAAAACGTAATATTACTTTACTTATTACTTGAATGAAAGAATAATATATGACAATATTACTTTCCCCAGTTCCCCCTTCCACCCACAAAGGAATGGAGAAGTACAACACATTCTGTTTAGTGACAACTTGCAACCACTGCGATAACACACATGTCATGTGTGCAGAATGCTGTGGTGGATTAGGATCTACAAACTACTGCACATCCTTATTGTTATCTGTTGATAGCTTGTAAATCTGTTCTATTTTCACATGCAACAACAAGCTCAAAAGTAATGGGAAATGGGAAATGGCATGAGGGGGGGTTCATTGCCACGAGCGATGAAGCCGCACCCATACGACTTTCATTTAAATTCTTTAGTTCTGTGACCCACATGATTTATACCTTGTGCAGGACTAATGTTAGGCAAGTAAGCATCAATATTAGGGAATTTAAGTTCCCGTCTCTAGGACTTGGACACGACGAGAACGTAGGCGTGGTCTGTCGCAGTTGCACCAGAAGCCCAACATAGTTAAGAAAGCAGGTGACGCCGACGGCCGGGATCCACCTCTTCCACTGGCGTCTCTGGTTTCCTTGGTGACACTCCTCTACAGCGTAGCTCTCGTCCACGTTGTTAACACGACGGCAAAAGCTGCGTTTTGCCCCCGTGGAGAGGGCCGGACAGTGGCGAGGATTGGTGTTGAGTTAGTGGTGCCACAGTAGTAGTGTTTCAAATCATCTTAAATATAAGCACCTTAATTTGAAATATCTTTGAAATTTTGGGTTGCAATTGCCATCATGTTTGATGGGGCTGTCAGGGCATTGACCGCCGCCCCATGCCCATGCCTAGATCCGGCCCTGAACTTGTCTTGTTCCTGATTCCACAGACAACCAGCTGGTGGTGATCAGAACCACCTGCAGACGTTTCTGCTCTGCTGGTCATCATTCTCTTTGATTTGATGCCTTTGGGATGTTTATGATAATCTGTTGTAGAAACCGTTGCTGTCCGGTGGAAACTTTAAACCAAACATTGCTAAAAAGATGTACAACCTCCAAACTCGTCACAATGCATATCATGTTTAAAGGTATAGTAATAATTCAAATATTGGTTTTTTTTCCTTCTTTTTTGGCTGATTCTGGGGAACCTGGGGGAAAAACAAACAAATCCTATAGTCTCAGTTTGGGCCTTGGGAGAAAAGCCTTTCAGCCAGTCAGGATTGGGAGTTGTCCTTCCTCCAATCATGATCGAGTGGGGGTGTTGGTGTATTTGCTGTTGGCCTATTGCATTCCCCCACCACTGTAGAGTGTGTGCATGTGCACTTTTTCTTGCTGGCGAGGGGGGGGGGGTACTAGAAGGTTTTCCAAATCACTGGATGCTCACAAGGGTTTTCAACCGCTTGTCCTTGAGAGGGCTCCAGGTGGTCCCCAGCTAACTTGGTTAACCAGACCCTTGCAGGTCCATTTGGTTTCAAGAGTTAAGATATTCATCATCTGAATTTGCCCAAGTATTGACAACTAGAACATTAATGGTCATTCCTGTGTAGCTAAAATGTCCTCAAACGGTGGTCCGTGGCTCAAATGTTGAATAAATAGTGGGCCCTGGTGTCAAAAAGGTTGAAAACCACTGTTCTATAACATTCAAAGATAAGAGCTTTCATGTATGACAGCTTAGTTTAGTATAGTTTAGTTTATTTCGATCTCTTTCTTTACAGAAGCAATTTAAACAGATTAAATTTTCGTGATCGAAAAGGCATAGGCAGAAGCTTATAGCTTATAAATGCCTATCCTTAAGCAAATAATGAATAATTGCTATGGGACAATGTTTTTATGGCAACACAAGCACACACACACACGCACACACACACACACACACACACACACACACACACACACACACACACACACACACACACACACGTACATCCTGTAAGATGGCCTTCATGCAGGTTGCATCTATTCTATACATTACGTTACATGTCCTCAGGTGTCTATACTCTCATTCCATACAATGAGTACATTACACACAGTCAAAGACCTGTAGCCTTGAGGCTAATATCTCTGGAATTCTCTCTCTCTCTCTCTCTCTCTCTCTCTCTCTCTCTCTCTCTCTCTCTCTCTCTCTCTCTCTCTCTCTCTCTCTCTCTCTCTCTCTTTCTCTCTTTCTCTGTGTGTGTGTGTGTGTGTGTGTGAAGGATGGCTGAACTAGAGTTCTCAAACTCTGCCCGAACCCGACCAGGACCGAACCCGAACAGGCCCGACCCCACATTTAGGGCCGGGTAGGGCCGAAAATCTATCCTAATCAATAGGGCCGGGTAGGGCCTCGGGCCCCATGTGAAAAAATAATATATATTGAATTATTTTAATATAGTAAGAATAATAGTTATTTTCTGTATTTACCTATTATGAAGATGGTGCTGATTGCCATTTCAATTTTAATCTGTGGCGAATTCTCAAATTTTGCCCAAACCCGACAGTTTAGGGCCGGGTAGGGCCTAAAATGTATTCCATTTAGTAGGGCCGGGTAGGGCCTAGGGCCTGAACTGTTAGGGCCGGGTAGGGCCGGGCCTTAATTTTCAGGCCCGTTGAGATCTTTAGGCTGAACTAGTCTCACCCTCTCTTTAACTTATATCTCTCCCACTGCCTCTCTTGAATTGCTAAGGAACTCCATGCAGTCAGTCGCCCCGGCAGGGCCGGGGGCTACGTACACTGGAGGAATTTTTATGGGCTTCCATTCCTGGCACCTGAACTTTGATAATAATGCTGCCTCTTCCCACGGTCATTTCAAGTATAAAGGAGGAGGATAGAGTCACGGCTTAATCCCACAGCCCTGGGAATTTATGTCACCATCCATCATGAATCAGCGCTTGTTGTCCGGCCCTTCCGGACACTTTAACTGGCCGTGCATATTGTTTAGGACTCTGTCACGGACCAGGTAGCAAAAAAGTGGTCCTATACAGCAGTGCAGGGCTTGACACTAACACTTGCTCGCTTGCCCGGGGCAAGTAAAAAAAAATCGTGGGGCAAGTGAAGACTGGTACCTGGTTGCCCGATCGGGCAAGTGTGCGACTTAGTGCACTGTAACACAACACAAGATAAATTTGTCTTGAAGGAAGTCATTGCACTCTGCCTCTGTGTCTTTCCCTGCTTTCTAGCTGTCCACAATTCCAGGCTGGATTTGGGAAACAAAACAGGCAAATTAACACATCAAAATGACCATTAATCTTCTACAGTGTCGACCTGGGCTAATTAAGATGATGAATTTTAACTCTTGAGAGTGTAAAAATGAAACCAAATGGACCCGCAAGGGTCCATTTGGTTTCATTTTTACGTTCTCAAGAGTTACATCTGGTTAACCAACTTAACTGGGGAACACCTGGAACCTGGGGGGCAAGTGACCATGACCTGAGGGCAAGTAGAACCTGACTTGCGCCTCGGAGACCTTAGTATCAAACCCTGCAGTGTTTCCCAAAGTGGGGTCCGGGGACTCACCATTGTCCTGAGGGGGTCCGCAGCTACATGATAGATAGATTGAATCCTTACATTAACAATAGATTTTATAACATAAATTGGGGGTCTCAGAGATAGAAATTACTAATGCATATCGTTTGTAGTAGTATTTCCATGCTCCTCTCTTGAGACATTTAGATCATCTCATGGGCCTTGT
>CM076987.1:23940768-24113268 GCA_039105355.1 Benthosema pterotum
CACTCACTCACTCTCTCACTCACTCACTCACTCACTCACTCACTCACTCACTCACTCACTCACTCACTCACTCACTCACAGAATCTATCCGGAATGAAATCTATTCAGAATAGACACCATGTTCGGAATAGAATATCACATTCAGAATGAAATTCGTTTCGGAACAGGAGGGCTGGTATACACCCGTTTTGCTGTATATACCATATATTATTTCATTTGAACACTGACGCCTGTTCAGTCACAATGTGGGACAGGGTCTCAATTTGTAAGACACCTAAAATCGTCTTGGTAATGAGGGACTGTCCCACGCAAAGAGGTACATCTGGTCACCTTACTTGGACTACGCAAATTGTATTGCGCATGTCCACCATCTAAACTCCTGGGGTTCCATGTTCCATGTAAACAGTTAGGATTAAAACTCGGATTGAAAGTATTCATTCTGTGCATGTAACTGTGGTCACTGACTGTCTGGCTGACTCACTCACTGTCTGACTCACTCAGGCAGAATTAGCGCTTTGCTAAACCCCACTCCAAAGGTGATTGCACAACGTCAGTCCAAATATAGTTAGTGTATATCAACCTTTGCTAAGGATGGCAATTAAGCTTTTGTCACCTTGTAGCTTATTTTGCATGCCAGTGTTGTTGACACACACACACACACACACACACACACACACACACACACACACACACACACACACACACACACACACACACACACACACACACACACACACACACACACACACACACACACACACACACACACACACACATACACGCATGCACGCGCGTGCGCAGGTTAACTTCGGAAAGTTACACTACTGCAGCCTGGTTGACTAGTTCGACAGCACTTTCTACTGAAATGATTGGTTATGGAGAAATGCCATGATTTAATATGCATCTAAATGGGAGAGAAGGACAGCTTGCCACGTTTCTTGTCTTAGAATTGAGAGATGCGTTGCTGGTAGGTGCCTATTGGACTAGAACGGATCGGGGAGCTACTTAACCAAGGGCTAATGATGGATATCACCAAGAAGTTTCAAGAATTTCCACCAATAGACCATTAAACTCTACCTAGAATAGTGATGGGATTCATGAGCATGACTGACTTTCTCTGTCTTACAAGGTGTAGCATGGATTTTTTTTTCTTGTATTGTTTTACATCAATACATTGTGCTGAATCAAACCCTCATGTCAAGCGGTGTACTTGTACGTGTACATCTGTATCTGCCCAGGTGCTAAATAGTCACACCTGCATGGGCGTTCTCAGCAAAGCAGACAGCCTGCTATGGCTCTAGGGATTTGAACCCATCTGCAGCCCTCTTGTACACCGTCTGCCTGTCTGTCTGCAGTGTTAAAAGAAGTGGTATTGCTATAAGCCAGTGGTTTTCAACCAATGATCCGGCGACCAGTAGTGGTCCTTGAGAGGGTTTCAGGTGGTCCCCAGCTAAATTTTGGAAAGTTGAGTAACCAGACGTAACTCTTTGAGAGCGTAAATATGAAACCAAATGGACCCTGGTGGCTCCATTGGTTTTATGTTTACACTCATGTCTACACAATTAGAGAATGTAGAAGATTAATGGTCATTTTGATCTGTATGTTTGACTGTTTTGGTTCCAAATCCAGCCTGGAATTGTGGACAAAACCAAAAATAAATCTTTAATTTTGCGATCTGTGGAGCTAAAATGCCCTTAAATAGTGGTCCGTGGCTGAATAAATAGTGGGCCCTGGAATCAAAAAGGTAGAACAGCACTGCTATAAGCGAAAGTACACTTGTGAGGTGCCAGCCCATTCATGGAGAAGGTTAACACTGAATGAAAACATTATATAGCGGCACACTGATACAGTAGCTGCCAATGCACAAGGTTTAATGAGGCAAACAGAAAAAACAACAACGTTTCGGACAGATAATAGTGCTTTCTTCAGGGTAATGGAGAAGGCAGTAGTATTATTTGTGTCCTCACTAAACCTGGTGCATCGGCAGCTATGAGTGTGCGACCTACTGTATATAATCTTTTCATTCAGGAAGAACGCCCCACTTCAGCAGACACCATTAGCACTTAAAGTTACTTTTCGCCACAGTCTATTCGTCTGTCAGACAGTCAGACAGACAGACAGACAGACAGACAGACAGACAGACAGACAGACAGACAGACAGACAGACAGACAGACAGACAGACAGACAGACAGACAGACATGACCTCTAAGGTACTGACTGTCTGTGGCCTCAGGATGTTAACACCTTAAGCTGCAGAAACGAAGAACTCCGTTTAATTAAGTCCCAATAAAGAGTGACACAGTTGATCAGAGACGGAGTGTAATCAAAAAGACGGAGATTAATTAATCCAAATCGGAACTCCGGGGGCTACTAGTACTGTATGATCTCGCCTGATTTGCGTCAGTCTGGTCGTAAATCGGCAGGTCCGTCATGCAAAGTCGTCCTGTTAAGGAGAAACTTCTTTCATCTACATTTTTTAAAAAATCGAATCAAATCGCTCGTTTTTCAAGGTCCATAATGGCACTACCGTTAGTCGCACTATAAAGTATATGACGTCCCTTTGTTCCCCACCGGTTGGTTCTTTGTTTTGGCTAATCTTAGCCACTTCTAAGATGAAGTCCGGTGACATTGTGTGCGTCTGAAACTCGGTCCGGATGGAAACGATCACAGGGGCACTGATTTAATAGGTGCTAATGGTTCTGGGCGCTGATCGTGTTAATGGTTGTTACCAGGAGGCCAATCACACATGAGTTGCGTGGTGATTGACAGAGAGAGAGTGTTATGTGAGGTTATCTGTGCAGACTTATGAAAGGACATCGGTAGCCGGAGGCGTTGTGGCCGCTCCGCTACCACCGCTGTGAAGATGGGAAGAGAAAAAGAAAGAAAAAAACACTGTTGTTGATATTCATATCATACTTCCCTGGCTCTAATGCTCGGGGCCATGATAATTTCAAACTACAGCGCATGTGTTGTGAGTTGGGTTTGGGGGGAAACTTAATTTAGCTTTGTGCTTAAATTTGCAAGTGATTGCAAAAAAAGTTGAGGTCGCGTCGCTGGGCTTTGAAGACTAATTAGGCTTTTATTACATAGTAATTTGTAAGGCGGTCCTTTTGGCTCACTTGTATATTTTAGAAAATAATTCAGTTTATTTCATCTGGCTTAAGAATGCTTGCAGTTGAGTACACAGACTTTCTTAAGTTACTATTTACCAGTAAGAACACCCTGTGTGCTAAAGAGCGAAGTCATGCTGAAACAATAGAGCTTCTTAATATGGCACAATTAAGAGGCAGGAGTTAAACTATTAAATCCTGAAACGGTACACGCTGTGCTGTTCAATGTCCTGTGACGTGAAGAGTGCAGACCTAAGGAGTTTGATGAGGTTGGATTAACATATGGAATGAATTTTGTACTGGCCATATAATTCAGCAAGAGTGTACATGGTTTGATGAGGTCAGATGAAATGAATTCTTTATTGGCCATATACAGAGCATAACCTGACGAATTGCATGAAGGATGGTCACAGGTTTTCATAGTAATTGTTGAGATCTACTGTACATACAGTCCCAATTATTTTGCTGTCATCATATAGGCATTAGCAGGGCCGTATCTAGGCATAGGCATCGGACGAGCAATGCCCCCCTAAATGCCCTGACTGCCCCACCAAACATGATGGCATGCAAACCAAAATGGTACATCCGGGCCTGGGCATTAGTCATGATGTTATTATCAAAAAGGTGGGAAAGATGGGGAGCTCTGCTGTTATTGAACAAACACTATTCTATAGCAATGGATGAGAACATACAGTAGAAGAGCTTTACGGTGCAGCAAGCCAAGGCTGCATGTGGATAACCTTGAAGGAGACCTTCTCTAATCCCTCAGCATGCATTCTGTCTCCATATCCTCTCCACCATGTGGTGCTCACATCACATACACTACCTGCATTACCATGCCTTAGACAAACCCTGGACCAAATGCTCATATTGTATCTCCCCCCAGCAGAAACCTTCTCATCTCCATATTTTAACTCAGTGATTTTCAAACCTTTTTCATACCAGGGCTCACTATTTATTCTGCACTTGAGTCACAGACCTGCACCATTTGATGACAGTTTTCTAAGATTTCTTTAGTTTTTGTCCACAATTCCAGGCAAAACAGTCAAATATACATCAAAAAACATTCTTCTACATTATTCTAGGTGTGTAGACTTGGGCCAATTTACATGAATATGATGAATTATGATGAATATTTTTAACTCTTGAGAGTGTAAACATGAAACCAAATGGACCCGTAAGGGTCCATTTGGTTTCATTTTTATGCTCTCAAAGAGTTACATCTGGTTAGCTAACTTTCCATTTAGCTGGGGACCACCTGACCTGGAATCCTCTCAAGGACCACTGGTGGTCCCCTGTTTTAACTTGCTATCACATCAGAGCGTCACATAAAAGCATCAAAAGTAGATTGGCAACCACAAACCTTCAAGCTTGCTGATCTGCTGCTTTTGCTACATTTGAATTTAAATCGTGTTTTGTTGTTGCTCTTTGAAGTTTCCACCCGGCAGAGATGCTATTTTCAATGCTGTTTTCAAGGGCTAAAAGGAACATTTCTTCATATATAATTGGTCCTTGCTGATGCTTGTTATTACATTTGTCGATGCCGGTATTTCTGTCTCAGGGATGTGGACTGTTCAAGGACATGCATAACACCTAACCTGGCCTAACCTGAAATGATTTTGGCCTGGGGGAGGCAGGGTGCCGTCCGTTTTTGGACGGCAGATGAGCTGATTTGATTTGATCTGATCTCACCAATGTGTTGTCATCAGCAGCCCCTCACCCTCCCGCCCCTCCACTGCTATGCTGCGTCACATCATTTGGAGCCACACCCACCCTGAAAGGTTGACTCCTCCCACTTCTAGGCCACCGCGGCTAACAAAATAGTCCAGGCTTTCTGTTTTCGCACAACACGGACAAAAATGAAAGCATGGGTGTCGAGGCTAGCGTAACACCTAACATGGGCATTGGCACCATAATCGGTACACACGTGCTTGATCATTTTCTTTTCACCGATCGCATATACATGGGGCACCACAGCAGTCTTCGTTCCTACAGTCACTTATGGTGTTGAAGTGTGGCTTGTGACCAAAACAATTGGCATCTTCCTTAGATAGGATGAGAGGTTCGGACTCGGAGTACAGCTGCTGCTTATTCGTCTGGAAAGGAGCCAGCTAGGTGGTTCGGAGCATGCGGTTTGGATGCCTCTCTCTCGAGGGAGTTCCTCGTCGATGCACGTCCCACTGGGAGGAGACCCCTTGATGGCAGACCGAGGATGGAGTCACTATGACCTTGGAAGGCCTCGGGATTCCCCAGGAGGAAGTTGCTGATGTTGTTGAGGTCTAGAGCTCTCTAGTGGAGTTGTTGCCCCCGCGACATGATGACTATGGACGAGTGATTGAAGATGGATGGATGGATGGATGGATGGATGGGGCACTACAGCAGTGTTACAGCACTGTCTTCATTTTTAGCTCACTGACCCCTGCTCTGACCAGCACAATATAAAGATGGACTAGAAGCAAGGGCGTAATCTCTGTGTAGGCTGCGAGGCTGCAGCCTACACAGCCTGGGGGGGGGGGGGGTTGTGTTTTGTTGTTTTTTTTCACAGCCTACATGAGGGCGGACGCAAGTTTACGCTTCTGATTAGAAGTAATTCCACTAAAAGTGCTCAGGTGGCCTGTATAGTCGGCACGGCTTTATTTTGGGGCTCGTTGACCTTCCGATTTCTTATTTTCTGTCACTCGGGCAACACATGGACGCAGGACGCCATTGGGTCTCTGTGTGACACTGCGGGGAGCCGTGGGTGGACATATGTCACCCCCTGCTGCATTCTGGGAACGCGGCCAGTAAGACGATGATGCAGGGGAGGGGGCGGGCATGGCTTTAACGGAGGCGAGAAAGTACAAAGGAATGCGATAGGAAAGGAGAGAGACTGGAGATAGGAGCTGAGTTATCGCCTTAACGGAACAATCAGCGCCCGTCCGTCCTATCTTTTATTCACTGATCTAATCAATGGCGGCGTCACAGCGGCGAGGTTATTGATTACGCAGAGACTCACCTCACCTCGGCGCGGGGTGTTGATGATGTGGACCGTGGTTTGTGCAGACCTTGCAGTTTGAGTAATGCGGGTGTGTGAGAGTGCGCGTGTGCACGCAGGCACAAGATTGTCTGTAGTAGCCGAATTATGAATTATGAGGAATGTGTTGGGCAGAGTCAGACACACTTGGGACTGACACACACATGCACGTGCACACGTGCACACACACACACACACACACACACACACGCACACACACACACACACACACACGCACACACACACACACAAACGCTGGCTCAGGCAAGCAACAACACACTCTTTTTTTGCCGTGTGCGCGCGTGCGTGTGCACGTGCTTGCGCGTGCCAGCATGTTTCCGACTCCACATTTAATAGTATGTAATATTCATGAGTGAGCATCAGATTGCATCCTTCCTGTGGTTTTGGAGAGAGATAGAGAGAGGTGGAGAGAGAGAGTACACACGCACGCACGCACGCACGCACGCACGCACGCACGCACGCACGCACACACACACACACACACACACACACACACACACACACACACACACACACACACACACACACACACACACACACGCAGGGAGCGAGCGAGCGGCGCTTTTGGGTGTGTTTATCTTATTATTCTAAGCATTCCTCATTGCTGTAGTAAAGTTTTATTGCCGGAGTGCCCAGAATGTTGATCTGTCTCCTCGCCTCACTTGTGTCTCATTAAACATTCATAGAGGGATCTGGATGCTGCAGTGGAACAATACTGCCATCTCGTGGCCAGTGGACAGTGCAGAAAACAATGCTTCTTTTTGTCTCCACCAGGAAAGGTGTATGAAAAAAGGGCCATATACGAGGGTGCCAGGCCGCCGGCCGGGGACCGAGTCCAGAGCCATCTAGTAGAAGAGTTGCGACATTGAGGGGTCAGAAAGCAGCCTGGTCACGTGGTTCACGTACTCGCGCGAGCCCATAGGCTTCAATGCATTCAGTAACTTCCGGTTGTCACTATTCATGTCACTATCCAACAGAAGTTTATGTAGATGGACTGGCCCCATGAAGTGAACGGACTTGGCGTAACTCTGTCTATTTCCAAGGCTCTGACCGAGTCCATGCGCGCGGGTTTTTTCCATGCACGTTCATGGGCGTCATTTTAACATCTACTTAGGCCTTTTGAAACACCCGGACACAGTTTTTAAGTTTATTTGATATTCATTTATGCTGCCCTGCCTCTCCTCCTCATATAAATAAATATGAAATATCTTAACTTAGGCCTACTACTGGTAGATGTAGAACAGGTTGTCAACCGATGGTCCTGGGACCACCAGTGGTCCTGAGAGGTTTCCAGGTGGCCCCCAGCTAAATTATGGTGAGTTGATAAACAAAAGGGACGCTTATCTTTAATTTTTGAGAGTGAAAATACAGGCAAATGTTAAACTCTTGGGCATGTTCACTCATAGCATAGGGATGGTTATGGTTACTGCCAGTCAGTCAATGAGGAAGTCAGTAAATTCTGTAATTTCTTGTTGCATTGAGTGTGAAAGATGGACAGAGAGAGACATCTCATTGTTGTGTGTGTAAAACTGTCTTTTTCAGGTGAGATATAAAAAGTGGGTTTATTTGGACACATGAAGCAGTATATGAGATGGAAAGTGTGGCCATATGTGGTGATGTATGTGTTGATATGTACTGCAGTGATGTTTTGCTTGGTGTGCTGGCAGGTTAGCTAATGCTGGCAGGTTAGCTAATGCTGCAGTTGACTGCAGTAGGCCCTAAGATAAGAAGTGTGTGTGTGTGTGTGTGTGTGTGTGTGTGTGTGTGTGTGTGTGAGAGAGAGAGAGAGAGAGAGAGAGAGAGAGAGAGAGAGAGAGAGAGAGAGAGAGAGAGAGAGAGAGGGGGGGAGGAGGGAGGGAGGGAGGGAGGGAGGGAGGGAGGGGGAGGAGAGAGAGAGAGAGAGAGAGAGAGAGAGAGAGAGAGAGAGAGAGAGAGAGAGAGAGAGAGAGAGAGAGAGAGAGAGAGACTTGGGCAGGCCTAAACCGTTGGGCTCCAAACTTGGGGAAAACCTTTTTCCACAACCAAATTTGCCAAATAGCCGACGTAAGATGCAAACACCTTTAAATTGAGGCTTGCTGTTTGACTATTTTCACAATATTCATCTGTGGAGCCAAATTAAACTAAACATTTAACTAGTGCCTACTGTTTGTCAGAGTGAGTGGTGGGTCTACCAGTTACAAAATGATTATCTTTGTGGGTATCGGCCTGAAAAGCACTAGCCTAAGTTATCATAGAGTGTGGACCCTATATACTAAGTCAGGGGTTTTCAACAGGTGATCCCTGAGAGGATTCTAGGTGGTCCCCAGGCTAAAGGATGTAGATGTAACTCTTTGTGCACAATTTCTCTGCACAAACCCTTTGGCAAAGTTGCAACACCCCGACAGATGATCTATCCATGTTCAAGAGCTTTCTTGAACCCTAGCTAGCATATTCCTATTCTGGAGAAGATGAATATTAGCTGCACAGTTGGCTACTTCAGTCTTATACTTTGAAATTGAACACAGGGAGTGATTTGATTAGATGGCCTGGATGAATGTCACATCCATGCACTCTTGATCGCATGCACCCGCATACGAGCACACACATACGCACCCACACAAGCATGCACACACGCCACAAAGGTTGCACGCAAGCACACAGACATCTGTGAACAGATTTGACTGAGAGCCTGCCATCGTACAGCCTCCAGCTTTTCACCTAGGAGAAAAAAAATAGTTAATTTATATTTTATCCAAAATAATAGCACTGCAGGCAGACTCTTCACATCCTAGAACATGTCTGAAATAAATACCCGAGCTGAAATTGACATTGATTGATGTAAATATGAAATAAATGCTGAAGTGCAGAAGTGAAGCTAGTTTTCTCAACTCTGCAAGACGTTAACGCTATAATCCACATATCCAAAACTGGGGAGTCAAACTGAGTCAAATTGACAAATTGGCATACCATACTGGCATGTCAATTTGGCTGACACACCACGCCCGTGGTTCGCCAGGTACACATATGTGCAACCGCAAAGAGTTGGTAACGACATAGTGACAAAGTGTTTATGCAGAAAGCCAGTCGGTACCAGCTAATTCTGATCATTTGTAACCGACCTTTTCTTTCACTTTATTTTCTCCTTTATTGATTGTTTAGTCCATTAGTTTGTTAGTTACAGATGTATCATTACTGGAGGAATGATCTCATGCAGGGATTAAAGTTCTCAGTACTGGGTATTGATTTCAGTCCTGAGGATTTCACAGGGGTCATTTAATTAGCTCAGTACTTATTTGCAAAAGATCATTTTCAGTCTCAAGATTTTTTTTTTACTTTAATCCCTGCTCATGTCAAATGTCCCCGAAATAACTGTCCATGAAAGTCTAGTCTTATCACCTAGAAAAACAATTATCATGTTAGTCTTATAGGGCAGGGGTTTTCAACCTTTTTGACTCCAGGGACCACCATTTGTTCAGGATTTGGGCCACGGACCACCATTTGAGGATATTTTAGCCCCACAGACCTCAAATCTAAAGATTTATTTTGCTTTTGTCCACAATTCCAGGCTGGATTTGGGAAACAAAACAAGCAAAACATACATTCCAAATTGGCTAATTCAGATGATGAATATTTTAACTCTTGAGAGTGTAAAAATGAAACCAAATGGACCCGCAAGGGTCCATTTGGTTTCATTTTTACATTCTCATGAGTTACATCTGGTTAACCAACTTAGAAGGGGACCACCTGGAACCCTCTCAAGGACCACTGGTGGTCCCCGGACCACCTGTTGAAAACCCCTGTTCTAGGGTTAATTGCTGAATACAGTCGTGCTGCCTTTAGGTGACTGAGTTATGCTACGGTATGCGTGTGTATTCGTGTGTGTGCGCGTGTGTGTGTTCTGCAGCATGCAGGACAGTGGTGCAGGCCGACGTGGTGTTCCTGGTGGACGAGTCCTGGAACGTGGAGCAGAGCGGCTTTTCCAGCGTCAAGGACTTCATCGTGGCCGTGATCTCGACCTTCCGGGACAACGTGGTGGGAGAGGCCGGCGTCCGCTTCGGTGTCACCTCCTACGGAGACCTCCCCAGGTGAGGTGACTGCAGTAATACCCTATGCTCACTCTGTAGCTCCAAGATGAGGTCCTTCCGCTCATATGCCACCAAAATGTGGAATGCCCTACCAACAGTCATAAAGGCATGTGAATCCCTTGACTCCTTCAAAACCGCTCTCAAAGGGCACCTACAGATGGCTGCAATTCGAAACTGGCCTCTGTAAAAAAACAAAAAAGGATATAAAATCCCCCCCCCCCACCCACCCCGTCTCTCCTCATTGTACATTTCTCTTTTCCCTTTTTTACCCCCACTATGATTTTGCCTCCATGATTTGCTGCTTCTGATTTTACTGAAGTAGTTGTTTTGTATGTACGGTATTTGAATGCCTCAATGAAATGAACAATTTGGCCACTATTGTAAACAAGTGTATGCTTAACTATTCAGGCCTGTTTGGCATGAATAGCCAAAAATAGTTGCATTTTCTCGTCTCTTCATAATGTTAACATAGATAAAAGTTTGTACAGACCTTCACTTTTTGGATTACATGTTCAGCCCTGTCTGAATGGCGATATGAGTAGCCTTTGATGTGACCTCATCTCGGAGCTACAGAGTGAACGTAGAGTATTGAGGGAACGTATTGGCGCTAATGTATACAGTGGGTTTGGAAAACGTAACTCATGGCCCTGACTCATCTTGGCGTCCGGCGTTTTGCTCAACACAGGATGCGGATCGCTCTGACAGACTACAGCTCATTGGACGAGGTGCTGGCCGCCGTCAGGGACCTCCCCTATGAGGGCGGAGCCAGCAGGACAGGCGAGGCCCTGCAGTACCTGATCGACTACGTCTTCAGTCCCGCCATCACCAGAGACCACACGCCTAAGGTGCACACGCACATCACACACTTAACGTCTCACCTCAACGAGTATTTCAGGATACAGGAAGCATACGTCTCTCCACCATATAACAGCACCGATAGATATATAGAAGAAAGCTAGATGGCTCGCCACGCTGCTGGCCAATGGGGAGTGACGTTGTTACGTGGCGGCCATCTTACCAGGGTATAGCATAACATTGTGTCTTTGAGCATATACTTTTTAAATGACGATAACTCGATTATTTTTCAACCGATTTTCAAACGGATTGGTTTGTTGTAAATGTCAGAAACGTCTGCATACATATGAGCCTGAATATGGACCCTAGCGGGTCCATTTGGTTCCATTTGTACCCTCTCAGGAAAAAGGGGTCTGAAAGAAAAATCATTAACATTGTGAAATACATCTTGATGATGTCATCAGATGTATTTCACCATGTTAATGATTTTTTCAGATCTCCATCTTTAGGAAATACAGAATTGGGGGAACTTTTTTATAGTATCCACACAACATCTCTAAGGTATATTAATGACATATTAAAATGTTGAAAATGGGGGGAGTTCCCCTTTAACTACAAATACATACACACGCGTGCGCACACATGCACGCATACATGCACACATGCAGGCGCACACACAAAGTGCAAGGTCTGCACAAACCCTGTCCACATCATCAACACCCTGCGTTGAGGCGTCTCTCCGTAATCAATACCCTCGCCGTAGCCACGTCGCCATTGATTAGCTGGCAGATGTGCTGAGCACTTGTAGATAAGCCTGTTTTCAGGGAGAGCGACATTCTTCCCTTGGAGACATGCTGCAAGCAGCTTCTACGTGAAATCCAAACGCCTGAAGTAGGCGACTGGAAAACCTGCATGTATGCATGTAAATACCATACAACAGTGGTTTTCAACCAGTGGTCTGGGGGCACAAGTGTGCACAGAGAGTTTCAAGGGCAGGTGCTCAAATGTAACCAGGAGGGCACTGGTGGAAAATTGAGTTTTGGGGGGTTAAAAACGCATAGAAAACAGCATTTCAGCATCTTTTTGCTCTTTTAAAAAGTGCATGTTGGTCCAGAGAGGGCCACTAGGGGGTGCTCAAACCCCCCTTGACGTCTATGTATGCACGTCTATGTCCGGGGGCCACAAGTGGTCCTTGAGAGGGTTCCAGGTGGTCCCCAGGCTAAATGATGGAAAGTTGCTTAACCAGGTGTAACTCTTTGAGTGTGTAAACATGAAACCAAATGGACCCTTGTGGGTCCATTTGGTTTCATGCGTACACTCTCAAGAGTTAAATATTAATAATCAAGCCCAAATCTACACAACTAGAGGGCCAAAGTGGGGCCAAAATGTCATCAAATGGTGGTCCGTGGCTCAAATGCTAAATAAATTGTGGGCCCTGGTATCGAAATGGTTGGAAACCACTGCCATGCAAGGTTTTTGCCCGACAGCAGCAATGTAGGCTACTGTACCGTTTAAGGTTTTATATTCCTAGGTGTGAATTTAGAGTGTGTGTGTGTGTGTGTGTGGGTGTGTGTGTGTGTGTGTGTGTGAGTGAGAAAGACCCGTGTAAGCAGCGGAACGAAGATTATCAAGGATACATATTGAATTGCGCATCCATTAAGAGTCCTGACGACGACACTGTGAATGTGGAGTGAATATTGATGCCTCAGCGCGTCCCACTCCATTGATCGCGGGGTGAACTCCCGTCGAACCGATAACGCCTCATAATGTGCATGATAATCTTCTCATTCTCCGCTTTAATTATGTGTGAAACGATGTGATAAAACATGTCAAAAAAGTCCACTGGGTTGGTTTTTCATGTTTTCATGGGAAAAAAAAACATTTAGAACTAGAAGTGTTTATTTCTCTCCTCTATACGCTTGCGTGAAACACTACTACAGTACAAAGTTGCTTTGCATTTTGAGCATGTAGATCTGCTATTTTTGATATTTTTTGTTGTTTTTACACTGTAGTGTACTATGAGAGTTAATTGGTTTACAAAAAGTTTGAATTGGCAAGATGTTTCTGCCACTTTTGAGAACAACTGAAATGGGGAACTTTCTAAGACAACGGAATAAGGGAAAGACACACCATCTCTGGTTTACTTCCGTATCTGTGCGTGTATAGAGTAGATGGGAGTTTTTTCAGTAGACCAGAATGTAGGTTGGAGTTTTTCTTTCCAATGGAAGAATGAAGGTAAACACAGCTTCTGATCCATTCTTTTACGGGTATCCCATGGTCACTGAACCAAATATTGGACCCGATTGTCACAGCCACACAATATTCCAATTCAGACTTTCATTGTAGCCTGAAAATTCTTTTTACACTCTCAAAGGTTAAAGGAGGGGTCGCCAACCCAAGATGTTGAAAGAGCCATTTTCAACCCAAAATTAAATTCAAAATGTGTCTGGAGCCGCATTTTATTTGATTTTTTTCCTGAGAGTGTGCAAATGTGAACCCTGGCGGGTCCATTTGGTTCCATTTGCACACTCTCAGAAAAAAAGGTCCTCAAAGAAAAATAAAAAACACAACCTTTCTTCAGAAATGGAGTTTCTAAAGAAAATAAAGGAGTTTTACAGAACTCCATTTCTAGTCCACACAACATCTCTAAGGTATATTAATGACATAGTAAACTGAGTAAACCTTCGAAAATGGGTGGTTCAGATTGAAAGCTCCACCTCTGATAACTGCTGGGCTTTTTTGACATGGCCAAGTGCTACTTTAACTGGCAACTGTCAGACAGCGCAACGCGTTTTGGGTGACTGAAATGTTTATATTATTTTGGTGCGGATCACCCCAGTGTGTATGTAATAATGCTACAGCCAGGGAGCCACTAGGGCTGTGTTCTGGAGCCGCATGCGGCTCCTGAGCCACAGGTTGCCGACCCAAAGGTTAAAGGATCACCTTTGGTGTTGTCTTTCCCCCCGTCAGATCGCTGTATTGATCACCCTGGGCCGCTCAGATGATCAGGTGGATGGAGCATCCAAGGCCGTTGCAGACGCTGGCATCACTCTGTTCGCCGTAGGTGAGTCTGATTGAATGCCATGGCACTCTGTTTGCTGTGGATCAACCCTGGGTCATCACCATGTTTTTAAAAATGCCATGGATATATACCTATACCGACATGAGTGGACAGTAATATTACAAGGTAGAAACAGTTCTAGAGAAAGCCTTGATTGACTATACAGTACCACGTTTGTAACAGTTATGGGGTCATTGCAAATACCGATATGACATTTGGAAACCACTAGTACTAGTGGACCCGTGCCATAGTTTAAAAGAAAAACGAATCAGTGTCATATTCCAAAAATAAAATCTTGATATTCAGTAATTAGGTTATCTATTCCAAAGACGATCTTGATATTCAGTAATTGGGTCTTATATTCCAAAGACAATCTTGATATTCAGTAATTGGGTCTTATATTCCAAAAGAAATCTTGATATTCAGTAGTTGGGTCTTATGATAAAAAGCAGACATTTTAATTATGTGTAAAACAAAGTCTAAAATTTGCCACAGACAAAAGACAAGCCACAGATTAATTTGTCCATGTAACAAGTATTGATGACCCCTGCATGGGGCGAGTCTGAATGAACAGCAATGATACTGGAAATGTCCTTCCATTCAGTACTTTTCACTGCAGTAAAATGGTCAATATTGTATATATAATATGCCAGAAACACTCACCATTTACTTAAGTATTAAGTGTAACTGTAACTGTAAAGTGTGTGTATAGTATATTTACTATACTGTCAAAGGATCATCACAAACTTGTATAATATCATTTTGTCAATTGCAAGGATTAAAGTTCTCAGTACTGGGTACTGATTTCAGTCCTGAGGATTTCACAGGGGTCATTTAATTAGCTCAGTGCTTATTTGCAAAAGATCATTTTCAGTCTCAAGATTTTTTTTTTACTTTAATCCCTGCAATTGTCATATTCATCTGAAGTAATTTAAGTAACTCATGAACATATAGTTTTCAAGTAAATAATCATATTGGAAACATATTTGTCTGAGAGATGCAGTGGAATATGATGTCGCTAGATGGAAACACTCGGTAAAGTTAAGTCCCTCAAAACTGTACAGTCGCCTAATTGAGTAAATGTTACTTTCCTCAACTCAACTCATTCAACATTCATTCCAACAAGCTTTTTTTTGGGTATGCAAGCTGCTGAATGGCTTATCTGCAAGTTTTGGCAAACGCAGTCTGGAAATTCATGAGATATTCATTGGATTTATGCATATGAGAGAGAGAGAGAGAGAGAGAGTGTGAGAGAGAGAGAGAGAGAGAGAGAGAGAGAGAGAGAGAGAGAGAGAGAGAGAGAGAGAGAGAGAGAGAGAGAGAGAGAGAGAGAGAGAGAGAGAGAGAGAGAGAGAGAGAGAGAGAGGGAGAATGAGTGCATTTGTGTGCCATATATCAACATGAACTTCCAGATATTGCGTTTTTTCCTGTTACAGAGTGTACACTGTGTACTGTATATTTTTACTAGCTGCTCCAGGAATGTATCAATTTAATGAGTTTGCACACACACAGACACGCATGTCAGATGCTCACACAGGCTTGTACCATTTTGGAAGGTGATTTCATGAATGACTTTTTGCCTTTTGCCTCAAGCCCAGAAATAGTGCACACACTTTAATTGCTACTGTATATTGCCATGTACAGGAATAAGCCAAATATAAACGTATATACTCTGACCCTAAACTGAACCTTATCATATAATTTATAATTCGAATCCTAACTCCAACCTGAATACTGGCAGTGTGGTTTGGCTATTTTATTGTGACCGTGTAGGTTGCATTTATTATGAAAACCTTGTTGTCACATATATGCTGAAAATATATGGTTTGGTGACGAATTGGATCTTCTTTTTTAAGTATTTTGATAAGCTGCTGACAGTCCCAATCATAACAGGGACCCCAAATCCCCCCTAAATAAACAGCGGATCCAAAACTATAGTGTTTGGTGGTCCTTAGAGGTAGTCCCGTGGAGTTGAGGGGGGCCACTGGCAACAAACACCTGGTTGGTTTCCTCACCAAACACGATGGCATGCAAAACAACCCAAGATGTTTCAAATTAAAGTGCTTATATTTACAACGATTTGAAACACCACTACTGCTACAAACTAACTACACCTGCGGCACCACTAAACCAACAGCATTTCATCATTGAAAACAGAAAACTCTCTGAGCCAGACCTTTAGCTTTATGCATGCTGCGTGTCTGTTGCAACTTCAACAACAACTGATGATATTACTGATGCTTTACTTGCCTAATAAAAGTCCTTTAACCGAAAATGGTATGGGTGCGACTTCATCGCCCGTGGCGCGAAGCGACACGGGCGATGAAGTCGCACCCATACCATTTCCTCTTGCCCCCTCAATTGGGAAATGTTACATCCGCCCCAGACCTGCTCTGTCACCCCCCTACACACAAATACACACACACACACACACACTGTGTTTGTTGCGGTGTTATTCAGGTGTCCGGGGGGCTGACGAATCGGAGCTGAGGACCCTGGTGACGGAGCCCTACGATGAGCACCTGATGCTGGGCGCAGACTTCTCCCTGCTGGGGTCTCTGGTCCCCAAGCTGTCCAGGAGGCTGTGTGTGACCGCATCGGAGCCCCCACGGCCCGTCAGGACCGCGCACCCAGGTCAGTGTCCATTCTGTCCACTGTTCAGGAATGATAGTGTTCGTTGGCTTTTTCCTTCTGATGAAGGTCGTTACCTTTTTCCCCACTGATGAAATCTAAATTAACACCTGACATAAAACAATAGTTACATCCAGATGGTCAAAACAGTGTATGTTCCATGGCCCAGATCAGTTACAATTGCTGTGCACTGATATAATATGTCCCCTTCTAGTTGGAAACTTGGGTCTTTATAATGTGAGTTCCACATTGATAAACTCATTACAAAAATAACTGGTACCAGTAAACGTACAGTTTTTTTTTTAAATTTCGACATTTTTCGAAAATCCTCAAAAATCCTCAGAACGATGAAAAATGGCATGCTGTGCAAGACCATAAGGTCATATTAGAATGAACAAGAAATTGAAGAAAACAAGGGCGGTCTAATATATATTTTTTCCATGACTGTAGTTCTATAATATTAGACAAGTTAATCAATGTGTGGTTATACCCTTGGATGTTAAAATAGGAGGTCTACAAGATCGTGGGCTTGCTGGGACGTGGGGTGGGCCTGTTGATTGGCTGTTTTCAGAAACTAAAGCCAGTAGTGTGAATTCAGCCGCCGAAATACATTTGTGTCCGCAATATCAACTGCAGATTGAGTCTTATGAAGTCATCATTTTTTTAGTCCACTAAAAACAGACTATACAGTAAACTAAACAAGATTTGCTGTCAAAATCAACACTCCCAGATGAGGACCGTCTCTCTGTCTCTCTCTGGCTCTCTCTCCCAGTAGAGGAGCCTGTGATAGGACCCAGAGACCTACAGATCAGTGAGTTGGGACACAGCTCCGTCAGACTGACCTGGAGTCCTGCCACCGGTGACCTCACCGGATACCGCCTGATGGTCACCCCTCTCAGCCCCAAGGGAGTGCCGCTGGCCTCACAGCAGAGACAGGTGAGATCTACAGGGGTTGACACTAAGGTCTCAAAAGTTAAAATTCATCATCCTAATTAAGTCTACACAACTAGAGAATGTAGAAGATTAGGTCATTTTGATGTGTATGTTAATTTGCCTGTTTTGTTTCCCAAAGTACCCAAACCCAGCCTGGAATTGTGGACAGCTTGAAAGCAGTGAAAGACACAGAGGCAGAGTGCAATGACTGCCTTCAAGACAAATTTATCTTGTGTTGTGTTATAGTGCACTAAGTTGCACACTTGCCCGATCGGGCAACCAGGTAGCAGTCTTCACTTGCCCCACCATTTTTTTTTTACTCGCCCCGGGGAAGCGGGCAAGTCTTAGTGTCAAGCCCTGATTCTAGATCAATCTACAGGCTGTTTATCAGGCAATCAATAAATAAGGAGATGAAGTGAACTGATGCAGCAGCTGTTCCACTTGGACATCTCCAAGGAACAACTTAAGTGACTGCGTGACAAAACACGCCTATGACCACACCTCCAGTTGCAAATAAAGGTGTCGGCATAAGGAATAGTGGCTAAGGGAAGAAAAAAGGTGACAAAAACACCAATAAGGGAATTTGTTGCGGCTGCGGGACGGGGACACGTCACAAATAGTGCATGTTACAAAAATCTGTCGCCTCTACTCTACAGATACAAAATTAGTGATTTGTCAAATTATGGGATGGTGTGTGTGTGTGTGTGTGTGTGTGTGTGTGTGTGTGTGTGTGTGTGTGTGTGTGTGTGTGTGTGTGTGTGTGTGTGTGTGTGTGTGTGTGTGTGTGTGTGTGTGTGTGTGTGCGTGTGTGCGCGCGCGTGTGCGTGTGCGTGCGTGCGTGTCAGATTGACCTGAAGGGAGATGTCTCCACGGCTCTGGTCACAGACCTAGAACCTAAGACCCACTACACTCTGGCTGTCTACGCCATCTACCCTGATCTGATAGGAGACTCTGCTGCTGTAAACATACACACACGTGAGTCACACAAGTGTTAGTAAACTAGTGTTAATAAACTATTCAATCAAGCACACATACACAACATATGTCATTCATTCAGCCCCCAGCATTCATTTGTGGCCAAATAATGGTCCCAATTTTGGTGATGAAGTATGACCCAGGCTCAATAGAGTCAGCCATTTGTCCATCTCAGGTCCACTGATGATCAATTGTCTCCGCATCCTTTAGTTGCTGTTCCTGTGGTCTCCAACTTCCGGGTCATCGAGGAGGGTCTGTTCTCTCTGCGGATGGCCTGGACCCCTCCTCTGGGAAAGATCAACGCCTACAAGATCTTCATTCCTAGATGTATGTACTGTACCCTCTCTAAGACTAGGACTCTTCAGCCGTTTTCAGACCTCTTAGCAGAGAAAGAGAGAGAGCATGTGAAGAGCCCACCTGTGCCATTGGCTCATTTTGGAAAAACAAATTACACAAATAAAATAAAATTCTCTGACTGAAGAATTCTAACTGAAAAACTGTTCTCTTAAACAGTTAATCTTGATTGTCTTTGTATCAAAAAGATGTGGGTGACTCAGGGAATGGCTTATGTGATATGCCAGCTATAATGGATATCAAATTTAAGATTTGTTTTAATGAAAAAGTTACCTAGTATACCTTTAAACTTGACTTATCTTTTAAACCTTGACAGCAGTTTTGGGAGCACAAAGGGAGAAATAAAATGTTTCCGCAGGGTATACATTTTCAGGAGCACCGCACCGCGATTGGCTGAAAAATGGCAAAATCCGGGTGAAGTTAACAAACAGGAAGTCCGGCCTTTTGATAGTCTCTCTGGGGTACCCTGGGTCCAGGCTTTCATTTCGCAGCGCGGATGTAATCCTGGAGATCGAGGCTAGGGTTCTGCAATGCTACACGTAGTGTGCTATTGTCTTATTGAAATTTTACAGTTCCTTGAAAAGTATAAGAGTCCCCAGCCCGGTCTCACAGATAGTAGTACACACTACGCACAGAATGCCACCTACGAATTGCGTGCATACACAACTAGTTAAAGCAAAAATCTGTAAATATGTACTTGGGGCGTGGTTTTCACAAACGCTGAAGTGGCTAGTCGGGGGTGGGGCAGTTTGGGTTTTATAATATTTACTATTCTGTCCCTAACACATCACATTCGCAACTCGGACGCAGCTGAGTCGGCTCTTCCGACCATCACTGACATAAAACAATAGTTACAATAGCTATTGTTTTGAGTCCCCAACCCCAGCAGCAATTCGCTCGGCTAGCGCCTCGCTCAGTGGCGCTTCACAATGCTCATGGTCGGCAGAGACGATGCCGCTCCGTCATTTTCAGTGGAGTATATGCAAGTATAATATGAACGGATCTATTGTAAGCAAATATGCAGATTTTCGCGTTCTCTAGGCGAGCATGGACGGAATGGCACCTCCGTGCATATTTGCCTAAACCTCATGAGACTGGGTTGGAGTCCCGCAGCACTGTCCTCACCAGTAGAAACTTTATCTATCAACGCTTCGGTCACATCAGACCTTCATCAGGCATCGACAGTACTGTTTCTTCATGACCCATGCAGGGGTTGACACTAAGGTCTCCAAGGCACTTTCCCATCGGGCAAGTGCAAGTCAGGTTCTACTTGCCCTCAGGTCATGGTCACTTGCCCCCCAAAAATATATAGTGAATTTTGCATTCAAGTTTACTTCCTACTTGGGTGGTTTAAACCAGGGGTTTTTAACAGGCGGTCCGGGGACCACCAGTGGTCCTTGAGAGGGTTCCAGGTGGTCCCCAGCTAAGTTGGTTAACCAGATGTAACTCTTGAGAACGTAAAAATGAAACCAAATGGACCCTTGCGGGTCCATTTGGTTTCATTTTTACACTCTCAAGAGTTAAAATTCATCATCTTAATTAGCCCATAGTGGTCACAGACCCAGTGGTCCCTGACCCCAGCAAAATGATAGTTTGGAACCAAATGGACCTGGGAGAGAGAGAGGTAGAGATAGCTAGAAAGCAGGGAAAGACACAGAGGCAGAGTGCAATGACTGCCTTCAAGACAAATACTGTACAGTATATCTTGTGTTGTGTTATAGCGCACTAAGTCGCACACTTGCCCGATCGGGCAACCAGGTAGCAGTCTTCACTTGCCCCACCAGTATCACTGTCAAGCCCTGCCCATGAGTCCTGTTTGCGTGCATCTCTCAGCCAACAGGCCTGGATTCACGTATGAGCAGCTGCTTCCGGGCGACGCCTCCTCCCACGTCATCGACAGCCTGGAGGAAGACAGGAAATACACGGTCACCATCTACGCCGTCTACCCCCAGGGGCCCAGCGATCCTGTTTCAGTCGTGGGAAAAACAGGTGAGTTCTGTTGTCAAATTTTGTTGGTTTGCAAACTTTTCACCACGTCACCGAAATAATAATAGTTCTGGACCGCCTGCAGGACAAAGCAAGTGTCTAACTGCAGGGAAACAGCTGCAGCATCAAAGTAGAAGCGACGTAGAGGCGGGAAAGGGCAAAAAATGGCTTGCCATATATATATTAGATTTTTTGCTGATAAATTGCCTATAATACCATATTCTGATGGTTTACAATCTGACTTGTGACCATTGTCACAATGTTTCCCTCTCTCTCAGATCATATTTGACAGTTTGGTTAATTTGGGATTAAAAGTATCATAATTCATGTTTCATTATTTACACTGTATGTTGGTTTGTTTGTCTTTGAGAAAACCATGTTCAATGTAATTGAAGTGATTTTACGTTATGTCTTTACTAAACTTTAATAGGTAATAAGTTCTATCTAGTGTTATGCCACACTTTGTCCACAAGGTGTCAGTGTAGATCTCTGTAAATGGACTGACTGTGGTACTCTTTCAGAGACGCATAACACCAGTCATTTTCAATGTTTCTGTTTCTCTTTCATTATCATATAGTAATGAGTAAACTACCGGTAATAGTACATTAGTCATACTTTATTATCTGCACTTTATTTGAGATTTTTTTCAGATTGAGTGTCACTCGACTATTATTATTTAAAAGGCAATTACAGGCTCACAAAACACCCCAAAGAGTGGAGACCCAAACTTAAAAGAATACATTCTGAACGACAAGCCTTAGACCTATTGCATTTCAACCACAGCCAGAGACCTCAAGCTGCGTGTGTGTGTGTGTTTGTGCGTGTGCGTGCGTCTGTGTGTGTGTGTGTGTGTGTGTGTGTGTGTGTGTGTGTGTGTGTGTGTGTGTGTGTGTGTGTGTGTGTGTGTGTGCGTGCGTGCGCGTGCGTGCGTCTGTATGTTCCACAGTGAAACTGATCCCGGTGCAGCAGCTCCAGGTCCAGAATGCCACCACAGACACCCTCCAGGCCCGCTGGACTCCGGTGAAAGGTGCCACGGGGTACCGGCTCACCTGGTCCGCCTCAGGTAAATCCTATGAGGGGATTTTAATACCGGCAGAAGTACTCACACAAGTAAAACTATCAATAGTACACAGTAATATAGGAATACTTTTTATTAGATTTTTTTTTTTAAATCTGTACTTCAAAATGTACTTAAAAGTAGGAAAGTGTTGGCATCAAAACATCCTTAACTCTTTTACAGATTAGCATAAAAGCTAGGCTCACCCCCATTAGGCTCAATAGTACCTAAATAATTTATAGATGTTGTGAATTTGTGCAAATGAACAATATCTTACCACACGTTTCTTCAATGCAAAAGCAATTCTCCTGAATTCTGCCTTTCCGGTATGGCATACAAAACGGTGGCATTTGCATTTCTTTCACCATAGTAAATTCTGCATCTGTGGTCTGGAGGATAGTTGTTTTACAGACGGATAAAAGGGCAGGGGGCTGAAGCCCCATTTATGTCGCCCGTCCCTGCTGGTGACAAGTGGTACTAAGTACTGGGTTTACCATGGCGTGTTTTGAAGTTTTACTGAAAGTCTGTGTTTCTGATATTGATAAATAAAAGTTATAACTTTGCACTTGCACTCCTGGTTCTCAAACATTTTCTCGTCAAAAAGTCGAGATATATTTGGTCAACAGATAATTGTGCCAGGGACCGTATAAAGCACCATAAACGCGCCCTGTCTCCTCGCATCCCATCCACAGACGGCCACATAGAGAACATCAACCTGGGGGACAACTTCAACTTCTACATGATGCAGGGTCTCCAGCCAGCCTCTCAGTACACCGTCACCGTCAACCCCATCTTTGTGGACGTGGAGGGTCCCGTCACCACCGTCACAGCCAGCACATGTAAGGACTGTTTAAGGACTGTTTATATTGTATTGCTTTGTGACTCTTGCTTTGGCAATGTAAACGTACGTTTTCTCATGCCAATAAAGCTCATTTGAATTGAAAATTGTAAGGATGGGTTGCGTGTTAGTGTGTACTTGACACATGCGTGTGTATGTATAGGTAGCAATGATGCTGAAGGTGTCTCGTCTGTTTCGCTCATCCCACTGTAATTCTCTTGTTGTTCCCTCTCTCTCTCTCTCTCTCTCTCTCTCTCTCTCTCTCTCTCTCTCTCTCTCTCTCTCTCTCTCAGTGGAGAGCAGTTCGGTCCAGAGCCTCAAGGCGTCCTCGGTGAACACCAACAGTGCGGTCATCTCGTGGAACAGTGTGCCAGGAGCCACTGGGTACAGACTGGCATGGGGACCCACCCCAGGTGACGGCCACCGCGTCCATCATGCCATCTGTCTCTCTGTCTCCATGTCCTCTCAACTATGATCACTCAATATCTCTCTGTCTCTCTATCTCCCCCTCTCTCTCTCTACGTCCCACACATGCACACATGCACAGTATTATTATGGGGATGATTATCTCATAGACTCTAATGTTATTTCACTGAACTTCTTTGCCTTTTTAAACTATTAAAACACATTTTTCAATAGCTAAAATGGCCAGTCTCCAAGCTCACAGCCTGTCAATAGATTAACATGCTGAACTATTCCAAACAGTTTTTTTTTAATAGTTGGCAATGAAGTTATGGATTAGCGTGTGACGAAAAGGGAGCCAAAGGTTCCTTGTATACTACCGGGAAGTTAATTGTGTTTTCTGGTGTCTAAAAACCAAGCAAGGAAGTTGATTTCTTTCCATTGTGGCTGCAGTCTGTGCGTATACCCCTGTCCTCGGGGAACATCCTTCTCAGTTGTGTTTCTTTGATAATGTTTATACAATGGAAACGTTTTCTGTGCGTCATCCATTCATTCCCAGAGTTCCTTGGCCGGGACCGTCCCAGACAGTTTGCCCTGAACGGCAGCACCACGTCCTACCAGCTGAAGAGCCTGGCCCACGACACCGAGTACGTTCTGTCTCTCTACGTTCTGTTTGGAGCAGCGGCCGGGCCTGGGATATCTGCTACCTTCCGCACATGTGAGTATATACAAAAAGTCTAAATGTCACAGGATGCAGGACATTGCGTTATTGAAAACAAGCACTTCCAAACCCTGGCAGAAAGTAGCTCATAAACTTTCTATGATGGATTTTTATTAAACAAGTAGACCAGCACTCGGTAGAGTGCAAACCTCAAAAATCACAGTACCCCAAGGGACGACCGACCACCGAACAGTGACGGCGAAGCGACCGCCTAACTTGCACCCGCTCCACTCACACAAGTAACAACTTTGTAGATAGAAAGAGGATAATTTAAGCCTTCCGTACAACTGTTGGTGAGTTTAAAGTCACTAGCCAAGCAGCGATGACTCACTTCTACAGTGCCACTATCGAGACTAGTGTTCTCACCTTCTCCACGCTTGTCTGGTTTGGTCACAAAACCTCTCAGGACAAGGCCAAGCTGGAAAGAGTAGTACGACGTGCATCTAAAAATGATTAGATACACTTGGATACACTTTTCCGCTAGAATAATCAGAAAGGCACAAAAAATCACTTAATTGCTCAACATCTCGTTTCAGAGATGTAGATGTAGCCTTTTATACATTTGCACTTGACTCGTTAGGTTACAGTTGCAATGACGCATGTATGGTAGCAACATGCAATGCATATAAAGTAGCATTTGAAACCAAGAGTAATTTCCAATGCTGCTGTTTGACTTAAAGGGTGGAGACAAAGTTAAAGGGCAAGTACAAATTATTAGACGGATCTATGAAAGGCCTTTCACTCGCACCCATTCAGACACACACAGAAAATCACAGATATCTTAATATGGGTCTGACTATTTCAAAAACAAACAATACAATACAAATATAGTGTAAAATTCAACATGGATCCCCTTTAACACAACCCTTGTTGGGGAGTAGGACAAAAATTGTCTACGTCCTCTCAGTAGGGGCTCCTCACTAGCAGTAGTAGTTGCAGTAGTAGTATTTACCGTAAAATGCACTCATTTTAAAAGGTCCTGCAAGATTACAGTAATGAACTAGCATTGGTTACGTTGATTTTATGTAGCATTGCTTTCTATGCTCTGTGTTCTATTCTACATCAATTTGCTAGAAGTTGCTAGAAGAGCTGCGGCCAAGAGTTTACTGTAATTTTACAGTGAAAAGTCTTACAGTGTAGGATACGACAGCAGTGACATCATAGCAGTATGTGGGGCGGAATCAATTAGTATAATGACTACAGTGGGAAGAAAGTGGGGTAAAAAAAACAAAACGCACGGCATCAAACTGTCTTCAAACTGTTTTCCTCCCAGTGTGGAGGACGAATGTTTGCTCTCATCAGATCGGAGATTCTGTGATCCCACCACCAGAGCCTGCTCTTGCTCACACAGCTAAAACAAGCATTTACCCTATAGAATCTCCATTCTGAGGAGAACTTTATCCAAAAATAGCAGATCTACAATCTCACAACAACTCAAGGCGTTGTGATGTTGTACATTGTATGTTTTTGTCAAAATATATAACGATAGTAAATACATAATTATGTAAAATTTAGTTTACAACATATTTAGGAATTTTAGTGGTGTAAGATGAACATACGCACAAATGATCTCTATATAATTCAAGCAAGCGTGTCTGTCTGTTACATCCTGTGCAATGTACTGTGTCATTTGTCTCCATTTGCGTAACGCCACGGCGCACGGACAACCTAAATGAACCTCCAGTCACACAGCCCTGTCATCCAGCATCAGTATGCGCGGCTTAGAAGCACAAAATATTATACCCATCATTTTAATTTTAATACTTTTGTGTCAAAAAATAATCTTAGCGCATATGACGTGTCACCGGATACAGATAAAAAAAAACATCATGTGTAACATCACGTGTCACGGAGACACATTTATTGTGGTCACAGTTTGCCGTATCACCTCTCCTTACGGGTACAGCCATTGGCGCTGGGTACAGTGTTCTCTGCTCTCGCTGTTTCGCCTTCCAGGCGACTGATCCACACAGGCAACGTTCTCTCGGCACGGAGCGGTGTTGTCACTGTTCCGCCTGCTAGGCGACTGACCAATACACTCTCGGCACGGCGCGGTGACACACGCGCTACTACGGTCCAGGTCGCCTACAACTTCTTTCTACTACCACTACACTGCAACGCCTGGATATTAACGCGCGGCAGCCCACGGCATCCACTCCTCTCCAAAGTAACGCCACATTTACGCCTGTGCATCTGTGTACGTACGACGGTCCGGGTCATCTGCAACTTGGTCTCTGGGGGGTCCCCCAAACTTGCAAACCCACAGGAACACGGCAGGCGTGCAGGAACATATCCCTTACAATTAATATTCATATTAATTGTAATGACCTTCAGGTTTATTGCAATTCCATTCAGCAGAGAGGTTTCAACAGGTGGTCCAGGGACCACCAGTGGTCCCTGACATGATTCCAGGTGGTCCACATACAGCTAAATGCTAAATGGTCAGTTGATAACCAAATGGACCCTTATAGATTTGTAACTCTTCAAATAGTTCAAATGAAACCAAATGGACCCTTATGGGGTCCATTTTATAATTCATTTTCAACAATTATAAAATGTAGAATAATTGTTATTTTGACCAACATTTTGCCATCTCTCCTAAATTGTGGACAAAAACCTGAAAATCCTTGATTGTGGGTCTGACAGATTAAACTCAACATCAAATGGTGGTCCTCCAAGGCTACAATCCTGAATAAATAGTGTCTATAACATAAGTTCTATCCAGCTTTCCAACATCAAAAGTCCCAATCAATGTCATCTAGGCCTATACATCCAGATCATATATTACACAACGGGTATAGGACTAGTTGAATTAATTCAATTCAAACACTAAAGCCATGTCTATGAAACCATCTATGAAAATGTTACATCTACAACACAGTTGTAAACAATAGGAAGATGTCAAAAAGCTGCTTTTTGTCATCGGATGACAGGCTCCGCCTGTTGGAAGGAAGTCCCTGGTTGGAAGGAACACGTTATTCCAACCAGTTCCAGTCCCCTCCATCAGGTGCCCCGGCTGGCCAGGGGGAGGCAGTCTAGAGCCCAGGATTACTGCATGTTTTTGTGAGGGAATCTACCCTAGGGGACACAGGGAGATCATGCAAACTCCACACAGAAAGGCCCTTTTACCAACCCCGCCTCGGTTATGAGCACTGATCGTGGAGGAGGAGACACGCCGCCAGCACTGACAGCGGCGTCCCTAGCGGGAAACGAACGCAGAACCTTCTAGTTGTGAGGCGACAGCACCCACTGTGCCTCCGTGCCACCTGCCCCACCTATGGAGTTACTTGTTGCGTTACTAATTAGAATTAATCAAAAACATGTCCATGTAGTTGTACACTGTCTCACGCTTCCTCTTCCTCTCTCCCCTTCTCACTCTCTATGTCTCCGTCTCCTTCCCTCCCCGTCTCACTCTCTATGTCTCCGTCTCCTTCCCTCCCTGTCTCACTCTCTCTGTCTCCGTCTCCTTCCCTCCCCGTCTCCCTGTGTGTGTGGACAGCTCCTCTGGGCTACGTGTCCAACTTCAAGGTGTCCTCCTACAGCAGCAGCTCCATCCACGTGGAGTGGAGTCCCATCGTTGGAGCCACCGAGTACAAGCTGTCCTGGAGCCTGAAGGGTAAACTAAGTATTGTGGCAATGTTGCTTCTCCCATGGCTCAGCTGTGTGTGTGAGTGTGCGAGCGTGTTTGTGTATCAAAGTAGATTTGGAAGCAGGGGCCATGTGCATAAACCAACCATGATTTGCCAAAGAATAGCTGGCAAAACCAAAACAACCAAATTGTGCTCTGTTTTGGCTGTTATCGACAGTTTGTCTGTATGGAGGTGGAGGTGCCATGCGTATCCTTAAGTGAACATGAACTGTTACCCGCGTTATATTAGTTTCCTTGTAAAATTAATGTCATTTATGCATTCAAATAAATAACTAATGAACTAAAATGTATGTGTGTTTGCATATGTTTTGTGTGTGTATATGTGCGTGCTGGTAGATGGCGGCAGCCCCCAGAGCCTCTACCTGGACCGCAGCTCGTTGTTCCATCGCATCGAGGGTCTGAGCCCAGAGTCCAGCTACGCAGTCAGCATCCACGCCGTGTACGGCAACACGGAGGGGCCAGAGATCTCCCTGTCTCAGCTCACAGGTACTGAGTGGAGGGCACAGACTACAGTACCCATGATGCATTGGTCTCTATGTGACCTCCTGGTTAAAACTTGTTGACATGACATTTATATTTAAAGCCAATTCTTTGTTACTGTTGAATTCCTTTCTACTATTGATGGTAGCTTGAATAAATGCGCTATGATCATATGATCATCACATTTCGGCCAGCGCCTTTTGGTGTCCTCAGCGTTTCACTCCTCGCCTTTTATCCAAACATTCTGTGCCAATCAAATCATCCTTTATCCCACCGCTGCTTGTGTCTGTCTGTGTGTTAACTGTCTCTAGCCGCAGCGTTGGACTCTGAGCTGATCCCGACAGTCAGGGAGGTCAAGGTGGTGGACATAGGGGTCAACTTCTTCACCCTGTCCTGGAAGCAGACAGCCGGGGTGTCTGCCTACAAGTTGAGCTGGAGCCACTTTCTGGGCAAGTGCACGCACACACACACACGCACACGCACACATGCACGCACAGTCGCACACATGCACATGCACACCCTCCTTACTGTGTTTCCTCCTTTGCTCCAGATGGAGATGAGAAGTCTGAGCTGTTGCCTGCCTCCACCACCACCTTCACCATCCGCGGCCTGAAGGAGAGCTCTGCCTACAAGATCCAGGTTTCATCCATGGTGGGCAGCAGAGAGGGCAGTCCAGCCCTGGTCACAGCACGGACATGTGAGCCTTTTGCTACTTACCTACTTGGACTGTGTATACGCTGTGACCCCCCCTTATTTGAACTTGGGACCCTCAAAAAAGGAATCATATTTGAAACGGGGATCGGCCAGATCCTTTGCATTCATTTTGTTTGACTCGGTTGCACAGAAAAAACATGATGAAAAATAGATGAACTAGTCTGATGTGTTGTAGATCGTTTGTCTTTACATAATATTTGACAACTTGGTCACTTTGTTATTGGCCAATGGGAAGGTGTACTGTATTAGTAAAATGTTTAAATAAGTCTCACCCATCAAAAATGAGATGATACATCTCAATGGCTTTATCCTTTCAATATAGCTAATTTATGTAACGCCCGGGATTTGAACTCCAGTCCCCCACATGGGAAACCAACATTTTAAGCACTAGGTCAGTGGTTTTCAACCTTTTTGATACCAGGGCCCACTATTTATTCAGCATTTGAGCCGCGGTCCACTATTTGGGGACATTTTAGCCCCGCAGGCCCCCAAAACCAAAGATTTATTTTGCTTTTGTCCACAATATGGATTTGGGGAAACAAAACAAGCAAATATATGGTACAGATCAAAATGAACATCAATCTCCTACTGTAGTGCAGACTTGGGCTAATTCAGATGATGAATATTTTAACTCTGGACCCTTGCGGGTCCATTTGGTTTCATTCTTCTTCTGAAGAGTTACATCCTGCTCACCAACTTTTCATCTGGTTAACCAACTTAGTTGGGCACCACCTGGAACCATCTCAAGGAGAAATGTTGGACTTTTTTTTGGTACTTTTTTGTTAGTTGGGAGGAATGTTGGACTTTTTTTGGTACTTGGGAGAAATGTTGGGATTTTTGGGGGATTTTTTCAGGGTGAGGTTGTGAGCCACTCTGCAACACAGACATACAGTATATACACACAACTAAAATGACTGTTGATCGTTTCAGTGGATCTTCCTAAGGTGAACGGCTTCACGGCCCTCAACCTGACGGACAGCAGCGCAGTTCTGAACTGGACCAGTGTGACCGGAGCTTCTGGATACATCCTGTCCTGGAGACACATCTCAGGTGACCCTCCCTCCATCCACCCCTCCATTTATCCGTCCGTCCATCCATCAATCTGTCCTTCTGACCATCTATGCACCAATCCTTCCATGGCCTATAACTAGGGCTGTTGAATGTTGAATGTTTTTTAATCAGATTAATCACAGCTTCAAAATTAATTTAATCATGATCAATCACCATTCGAACTATGTTCAAATACTGTATATGCCATGTTTTCCTGTACAGGATTTGAACATTTAAAGCACAAGCCGAAAAATATCTTTATCTTTATCTTAAAAAATATTTATCAAAATAGGTCATCTACAACTCCCCAATGTTTGTAGATACAGGAGACAGATATGTCTGTAAAACTGTGCTCTACCTTTTTGAGAAAATGCTCAGTGGGTCGAGTCAGTTTGCAAATGGGTTAGCTGTGTTAAACATTTTAATCAAATTAATAGGGAAAAAATAATTGAATCCCACTAACTCGTTATTTTCAACAGCCTTACCAATAACAAAGTATTTGCACAGCAAAGTCTTGGTGTTGGCATTGAGTCCGTCGAACACGTTGCCAGCCAGACTAATCAGTCTGTTCAGTCTATGACTTTTTTATACTTTTTTTTAATGAATGCCCACAACAGTGCCACAGTACTCCCCTACTGCCCGCTTATGAATTCTCTCTGAAGGTCTGAATGACCTTTTTTTTTATTCTTTTACAGTCCTGCTGTCTATCTCAACAGGGGAGATAAGATAAAATTTGGTTCAACTTCTTACAAAATCCCCCCGGGTCATTGTGGAAGAAAGCCCCAAGCACGCCACACACGTCAGGGAGACATGAAAGTGGCTTTTGGCGGTAGATCCACAGGGGTACGGTTTTCCTGGGTGACTTTGACAAAGTGTCCCATGACTCCTATCCTTTCGGCAAGTGTTTTGTCACATCATGATCAGCCTGACAGCCACATATAAGACCTCATACAATTTGCCGTCAATGAAAACCCTGTGTTCTGACAGTCATACTGATAATTATGACATTTAGCTGTCCTATTTTAGACATCTATCCCCCAGGCCCGGGCCGGCACACCTGCCTTGCTGTTCACCGATGAACAAGAAACATTTGTTAAACCTTGAAAAGTATGGCAACACTTGACAATGTCGACTACCTGCCCTCTGTAGTTACCAAAAAAGGCTTCTACAAAAACAATTGAGTGTGCAAATAGGTGAATGTAATCTCGAAAGACATCATTGTGTATCCATGACACCTTTAAAAAAACACAGGCATTTATCATGAGGCTGGCAATAGGGCTCAAAAGCAATAATTCGTACCTCAATACCAATACTTTTGTATGATTCTTTTGTTTTTCAGAGTTGGACACTAAACGGAGACTCTGGGGCCCGGGTTCAGCTCCTTGAAGATAGTGGACCTTCTGTACGGCAGAACCTACATCTTCACTATCAGACCACTGTACGGAGAGGTGGAGGGACCCATCACCACGCTCTACCAGCGCATACGTAAGACTACCGGACAAAATATCCCTTCATTTTGGGATTGAGAGGCCAAATGTTATCAAATGGTCCATGGCTCAAATGCCAAATAAATAATGGGCTTTGGAATGAAAAGGGCTGAAAATCGGGGAAAATATATAAATAATAGTATTATTATAATAAACCTTTAGGTAAGCCCCTCCCCAAACTGCTATGGTCCAATCACAGCTAAACATAACATGTGATAGACAAACATCTCCACCAATAGCTTTTTTTATATATATAACATTGTTTTAAAAATAAACGTCACACACACACACACATTTTTCCACTGCATAGGGCATTTCTTGTTATGCTGTTTTGTCTTTAAGTGTCAAAGAACCGTCCAGTGGAACCTGTCCCGGTCACAGCAGCACCCGTCCCGCCCCCCATCGCTCCCACACCACAGACCACCACCAAGACCACCAAGAGACCACCCAGCAAACCCAAAGTCACCACCAGCAAACCGGCTGTGGTCACCTCCACCTCCACCACCACCACCACCACTGTGAGCACAGCCACCTCAGCACCTTCAGGCCCAGGTCAGGGTTGCCAGATTTATTTTTGCATTTATTTGTATTTTTTCTAGGGATGGGACTCGATTAAAATTTTTGATCTAATTAATTTGAAGCTGTAATTAATTAATCTCAATTAATCACATACTAATATTTGATCCGAGAAGCATTTTTTTGTGTCAATTAAAACAGGCTGGTAGCGTGTTTCTAAATCAAAACTGTGTCCATACTGTAACATGTTATGTTGAGGGAGAGGGTTAGAGATAGCGTTAGTAATTTCTAACCAATGGGAGGATAAAACAGTGGGAGTTCGGATCAATGGCAGCCCTTATTGGTTACCCTGATCGGCTTCTTCTTCCATTGCGTGCACCGCTATGACCGGTACCCCTGGAATTCGTCCAGTGAAAAAGGTTCTGTGGTGCAAAATTTATGTGCGATTAAAATGAGTTAATTTTTTTAATTGCGTTATTTTTCTGTAATTAATTCATCTCAATTAATCAGCTAAAGTCCCAGCCATAATTTTTTCATATATAGAGCTGCGCAGTGACGTCACCGCCCCTGTTCTGGAAGTCTTTTCCCCATTCATTTTTCCCATAGACTTTTCGAAAATAATTTATATCAAGACGATTACGCCGCGGACAAAGCCAACTCGGGTTGTGACAAATCATGACAACAAACACAATATCGTCATATAATATATAATTAGGAAGAAGTAGAAAACGGCATGATACAAGACTTTTGTTTCGTTTTTCATCTTAGAAATTATTTTATTGTCCCAAAAGTTTGTGTGTGTCATCATGATTCGTCACGACTCGAGTTGGCTTTGTCCGCAGCGTAATCGTCTTGATATAAATTATTTTCGAAAAGTCTATGAGAAAAATGAATTGGGAAAAGACTTCCGGAACAGGGGCGGTGACGTCACTGCGCATCTCTATAGAGAGAAAGAAGCAGTAGTGTCTATGAAATCAAGCCCAACAGAAACGGCCGGTGTGTGATTGAATAGTGAGTGATTTTAGATTGAATAGTTTCAAAAAGTATCATGAACACAAGTTATGTTTTTTGTTTTCTACAGCAATTCATAATTCAATTCTTGCCACAGACTTACAAAATGAGTGGACAATAATATTCCCAGAAACACACAAAGAGGCATTGAAGGGTCATACCAGTAATGTAACTCTACAGTAATAGTGTACAAATGGATCCAAATGTACCACAGTCAGATGGGTCCTTGTGAATAAAACATTTAAAGGCATACTTCGCCGAAATTAAACCTCGTCTGTATGGTTATACTATCCGTGCTTTTGTGCCAGTGTCTCAGCGCATACTGTAGTGGAACACCAGATGAGGAGGGGGTTCCAGACCGTATCATACAGGCTACGTCACTGCCCTAAAAGTGACGTACAGTAGGTATGATATGTTTCCCAGAGCTCTGAGCACTAAAGGAGGCAGAGTAGAGCAGCAAGGCACGCACAGAATATACTTTCTCTAGCACCACCGTGTGACATTTTTTACATATATATATATATATTTTTTCACATATTTGGAGGCCGTTGTACAGCATTAAAAGGCATCCTGTACCGGTGAAGCACTCCTTTAAGAAGCACTAGTAGTCTACTAGTAGAAGTATCGGCCCGTATAGGACGTATAGGCCCCTTTTCTACCAAAAGAAAATGTCGTTCTAGAACCATGGTGGATGCTTTCAGGGACCATTTAATCTTAACTTTTTTATTGATAGGTGGCACTAACGATAGTACCAACTCAGTGGCCTTGTGGTTAGAGTGTCCACCCTGAGACTGGGAGGTCGGGGTTCGATTCCCGGCCGGGTCATACCAAAGACTCTAAAAAATGGGACCCAATGCCTCCCTGCTTGGCACTCAGCATCAAGGGTTGGATTAGGGGTAAGTCCCTGCGATATACTAGCGTCATGTCCAGGGGGTGTACTTGTACATCAAGCTGCCTCACGCTACAGAAACAGGAGATAGGCTCCTGACCTATATGGGCCTCAATGGCTCAGCTGGGCCTCCTGACATCATGGCCTGGCAAGGCTACTTACCTTACTAACGATAGTTCCTAAACATTCACTACCATTGGGTAGTAGAAGAAGACCGCCGTCTATGATGCCCCAAAACAGTCCTGCAGCTGCTCACACAGATCGGATCATCCTCATTCTCATCCTCAGTGTTTAGAATCACTCATATTTTACACACATATGGTCATACTGCAGTCAGTTGCTATTGAGCCACTAAACACGGTGGGTTTGTTAATCTACTGCCATCTGAACTGGATTAAAGGGGAATTCCACCCATTTTCATTTTTTTTTCTGAGGGCCTACAAATGCAACCATTTGTACCACTAAAGGGACCACTAAAGGGAAAGTCGAAACAAATGGTCCGATGTGGATCGACGTCAACATGAAGTGGAACTGAACAAATTCAACTGTGTGTGTGTGTGTGTGTGTGTGTGTGTGTGTGTGTGTGTGTGTGTGTGTGTGTGTGTGTGTGTGTGTGTGTGTGTGTGTGTGTGTGTGTGTGTGTGCGTGTGCGTGCGTGCGTGTGTGCGTGCGTTGACAGTGTGTGGCAAAGCCAAGGCAGATGTTGTCTTCCTGGTGGATGAGTCTTCCAGCATCGGTGTTGATAACTTTAATAAGATAAAAGACTTCATCTTCCGGGTTTCCACCTACTTCCCCTTCATCGGTCCTCATGGTACACAGGTACAGCACCACTGCATAATGCATTAAGGCCCCGGCTACACGACTCCGGATCTTTTGTCAAACGCAGAAATATTCCTGCGTTTGGGCCTTTCTACTACACGCAAACGGCGTTTTACGTCACTCAAACGGAGTTTTCTGCAAATGGATAAATAAGTGAAGATTTTCGAAAATATCCGGAGCAGCGGAGCCGTGTAGACACGTGAAACGAAAACGATGACGTCACCGCCACGCGTGCGCGACTTTTCAGTTGCCACCCGAAATAAAGCAGCGGGGTTGGGAAAATGTTATTGAATAGCATATTTAAATAAAAACAACACTGTTGTGGAGGGGACTTTTATTGTTTTTTAATTATAGGGAGGGTGATGATTTTTTTTGTGCAGTTCACATTTCCTCCAATATTCAATTCACTTCAATAACATAGTCCCTTACCACTAGCAGGTTACGTGGAGAATTTATTTGGGTAACCATGGAAACCAACTCACAAGCTTATTTTTCTGTTGCGCTAAATATTTCTTATCGCCACCTACTGGCCTGGCATACGTGTTGGAGTCCAAAATGTCCGTTTTGGGTTGCATGTGTGGACACGGATATCTTTGTCGTGTGGACAGGATTTTTTTTTCAACGGAGGAAGAAAAGAACGGCTATTTTCCTCGTGTAGCCGGGGCCTAAGACTTCTGAATCCTAACAGCTTTCTGAAAAATCTGCTGTATGTTGCTGCTACTGTATATACTGTATGTTGCCACTTTCCACGCAGATACCTTTTATCTAAATATTTGTTTCTTTTCTAAATTTCGAAACTAAAGCCCTGCTACGATCATACAAGATCCACAAGCTTGGAATCGTGACGCAAAATGCCTCACTAAGTTAGATCTGCTACTTTTGATGCTTTTCAATAGAGCTGAGCAGTCCCTCCCCTTTCATGGCATCGCCCGTGTTCCAGAAATCCTCATTCATTTTCCTCATTTTCTATCTATACAAAGACGATTGCGCTGCAGAGAAAGACAACATAAGACAACAAAAGATTGTGTCACGCCCCGAGTTGGCTTTGTGTGTGGTATAATCATCTTTATATATCTCTTTATATCCATTTCTGGAACGGGGGCAACGTCACAAGAGGGTGGGACTGCGCAGCTCTATATAGTGTTAGACATAATGAGGTTTCCGCCTGACAGATGCGATATAATAGCTTAAAAACTAAAATGAAACGGACGCTTTATCGCTTGTAATGGGATTCTATTGTCATTGTTATCTTTGTTGAGCCACAGAAAAAGAGGGACAGGTCTTTCAGGACCTAGCCTTTTCAAACCGCCGGACACATCATTGACCACCATCTACTGTATACATAACTCTGAACTCAAGGCTCTGCGATGATGATTAGGGCGATTGAAAACTTCCAAGGGTGTTTGAGAATGTCAGCATTAGTGTCTGTGTGTGACTGACAGGGACGGATCTAGGCATGGGCATGGGGGGGGCAATGCCCCTCTAAATACCCAGTCTGCTCCCTCAAACATGATGCCATGCAAAACAACCCAAGATATTTCAAATTAAAGTGCTTATATTTAAAATGATTTGAAACACTACTACTGCTACTAAAAAACTACAATTTTGGCACCACTAAACCAACAGCATTTCATCATTGAAAACAGAAAACTCTCTGAGTCAGACCTTTAGCTTTATGCATGCTGCGTGCCTGTTGCAACTTCAACAACAACTGATGTTATTATTGATGCTTTACTTCACTAATAAAAGTCCTGTAACCGAAAACGGTATGGGTGCGGCTTCATCGTGAGCGTCAGCATTAGTGTCTCCTGCGTGTGACTGACTGAATGAGTTTGCAGTGTTACAGTACAATGACGTCTGCTTCCGTGTCCTCTCTGCTCTCAGATAGCAGTGGTTCACTACAGCGACGACCCGCGGATAGAGTTCAACCTGGGGGACAACAAGGACAGGAACTCTGTCCTCAGGGCCCTCCGGGGCCTGCGCTACGGAGGAGGCAACACCAGGACAGGTAACTGACAAGCAGTGTTGGGCAATATATTACTTAGGAGAGTTATATCTTTACTTTACTTATGACCCCTTAGAAAAAGATAATATTACTGTACTTATTACTAGAATGAAAGAACAACACATATTACAATATTATTTTCCCAAGTACAACACAATCTGTTTATCGTCAACTGCAATAATTTGTAGAGCATGGGCTCCATTTTCGTTACCGTATATGGATCCCTTAACTTCTTTGCCTTTTTAAACTATTAAAACAACATTTTTCAGTAGTTCAAATATATTCCAAAAAGTTTTTCAAAATAGTAAAAACTAAATAAGGGATTTGGGATAAGGTGTTTAGCATGTAACGAAAATGGAGCCCTATGTGTGCAGAATGCTCTGAAGGAGTTTAATGTATGTTTTGTAATAACAGTCAAAATATACAAGTATATCAGCACTGGGAAGAGTGCAAACTTGTGTGTTGCGGACAAATTGGCCATGGCCTACCTGTGCATGAGCACATCATCAAGATGTGTTTCACCATGTTAATGAGTTTCCTTTTTTCTGAGAGTGTACAAAACACAAACCAAACACATTTGTACACTCTCAGAATCTTTTTTTTAAATGGGTGGAATTCCCCTTTAAGAGGCATCCCCCCATTACAACACTGGTTACACCCCAACTGTTTGTCCATGCAGGGAAGGGCATCAGTTATGTGCTGAAGGAGCTGTTCCAGGAGTCCCTGGGGATGCGACAGGAGGTGGCCCATGTTCTGGTTCTGATCACTGATGGTAGAGCCATCGACGACGTGGTTCCGCCCTCCAGGATCGCACATGCCTTGGGTCAGTACCTCTCTAAGTTCAACAAGAAGCTACGAAATAACTTTGTCTGCTTCCCACAGGGCAGAGCCATAGAGTAAGACAGAGTCACAACATCTCCGTTCCCTTCGCAGGGCCAGTCCAGCGGCGGCACTTCTACATAGATTTCTATTGCTTAGGAGCATAGCAAATAGTCCTGGACCGGAAGATGGCAGAAACGCATTGGACACAGGAAACAGCCTAGCTTTAATGATCTTATTTTAGGTTGTTTTTTTTAGTAATAGAAGAACATAAACATTACAAAGACTTCAGTTGGTACGGTAGTGTAGAATACTTTAAACAGTTGGCATGTTGCACACATGCTTACAATTGCTCTAAAACAATGCATTTCAAACTCTAGTTTGTCCCCGTTTAGGATGCATGATTAACAAACACTCAGTTTTCTGCTCCTTGAGTACAGTACAGTAACTCTGTCTAACTCTATGGCTTGGCACAGGTGAGCGCTCACTCATGAGCTAACACCGAGTTCACTGAGTTCAGCTAACACTGAACAGAATTTGTCTGAACCTTTTTGTAAAACAATACAGTGCGCCACACGTCCCAGACTCTTCTCCCTTCTCATTTGCAAATATGCAAACAATATGCAACCTACATACAGTACATGAATGTCACAATAACCTAAAAAAACACTTCAAACTAAATCATTTTTCTAGACTAAGGCATCTCTCCTAGTTCGTGCATGGCCATAGATTTTCTAAACCATGATATAATCTCTATAATCTGAGAATTATCTTTCTGTCCTAAACTTTCTGTCCTAAAACCTGGGCTGTTTGGTTCATTTAAAACAAACCATGATCTGCTTACCCCTTTGGTTCAGATGGTGTGAACATGTATCCGAACTCTGATGCGGATCAAAGAAACACCACAGTGTGGTTTGTTAGAACTGGTGTGAGGTTGCATCAATAATCATAGTTCTAAAAGCTATCCACACGGCATATGGATGTTGTATAAGCTTATGCAAGCTTGTAGATCTGTGGCCTAACGGCCTATGCCCCACCACGCAGATATGATGAAGCCACGAACGCAATGTTTCTTTCATCTCAAGTCCCCGCATTGCTGTCAAAAATAAAGACGTCATGATGGTGTGTGTGTATGTGTGACGCAGAGACAGAATTAATTTAATGAAAGTCATCTCACTCTAGTGCACCACTCCTACACGCAATATACAGTAGCCTATATTAGTGTACATTTGAAAGAGAGAGAGAGAAAGATTCAGCGACAGGCATGTAAAGCTGAAGTTATTATAACAAGTGTCTTACATCATCAGAAAGTTTCAGTCTGTCTGTAGCACTTTGTATGGGATTTATTTTAGATAATGTTACAGTACCAGTTATTTACTTCAGCATTGATGCACAAAACATATCAGATTCGTTAAAATTGACTGTATGCTGTAGCCTATATATATTAAAGAAAATGTCTTTTTGATCGAAATAATTATTTTGTCCTTTTGATCGGGAATACCTATACCGGTAAGTCTTGCTCTCACTTCCGGATCTACCTTCATAGTGCAGGAGCACTTCTCAAAATGATTGCTTTATTTCTCATCCTCTCATCCTGTAGCTGGAATCCATCTTCACACAAACTGTCTCTATGGCTGTATGCAGCCACGCCACACAAATCACAAACCAAGTGTGTCTTCTTGACAGAAAGTTCAGTCTGCCTGTCTCCTCGTCAAATCTTTCAATCTACTCATCAAGTACTCTTTCCTCCTGCACACATACAGCAATTATTTCAGCTCATCTTTGGCAGAGATTAGATGCCCTTATGTCTCTGCTATCATAAAAGTTCACCTGGCTGGCACTTGTCTGGCCCAGAGTAGACAGGCTTGTTGAGTGGGCTGCAACCTTCACTCCTTTTACTCTGCGGCTAAAGTGGCTAAAGAATTTGAAGATCATAGCCTCCATAGATAGCAGTAGAATAAAAACTGCTCACACCAGAGTCTTCACTAGTAGAATGCACAGCTCCAACATCTGTTGGTTCAATCCTACTCCTCCTTGTGTGCTGTTTCTTTCTCAAGCCTGGCAGACAAATGCTCCATCAGCCTGGCGTGGTCACCATAGTGTCCTCCTTTCTCCAATTGCCACAGACTCAGAAAAAAAATAATGATGGCCTCTTCAAACCACGGTATAATCTCTTTGAAAATCTAGAAAAAACATCAAATGAGTGGTACAGTATTTATTTTGCCCAATGTTGTCTCTACACCCTACTCATTAGCATACAAGGGCTTCTTAGAATAAATTCTCACCCAAAGGAACACACAATACTTTCTCTCATCACCATTTGCACAGAGAAGAAATAAAACAAACTAGGAGGAAGTGAGACTACTGACAGTTTGTAAGTTTGCAACTTAAAAAAGGTGCAGAAATGCATCTTATCCTTTCTTTTGCCTGAAGGGAATATACCCCTCCCCCCTCCCCCTCAGTCACTCAAAGATGCAGCGTAGAATTCTCCGGCAGTCAATCACAGCTCACCAACAGAAAAACTAACAAACAAACAGACAAAGCATGTACACGGTGCACAATCATTCCATGCACACACCACTCAACGCTTCCCTAACAAGAGTAAACTTCAACTAATGCTCTAACCTTTATAGATACTAGGACCTTACCCGTTGTGAATATATGAACACCAAATCATGTACTGTGTGAGTAATGTGATTTCACCAAAGATGCAAGTAGTCTACTTTGATGAAGGATTGCTTTAATGCACACTTTTGCACAGACAGCGCAATAGCCAGTCATTGTGTGTGTGTGTGTGTGTGTGTGTGTGTGTGTGTGTGTGTGTGTGTGTGTGTGTGTGTGTGTGTGTGTGTGTGTGTGTGTGTGTGTGTGTGTGTGTGTGTGTGTGTGTGTGTGTGTGTGTGCGCGCGCAAATCAACAATTTGTTAATTTGAAAAAAGGGCTTTGTCAGTCTCTTCCTAATATTATGGTCAATGACTGTGAAAAATAGGGATTGGTGCAGCCAGTGATGAGTTGCGGTGGCTTCAGACATTCATTCATTCATTCATTCATTCATTCATTCAGTTATAATATGGATATACTGTAAGGTAGATGGATAAGGTAGAGATATATTATGTCATTCGGCAAATACATGAAATGCATGAGAGATTTCACTTCAAAACTATAAAAATGTAAAATGCACCCTCAAAATACATTGTTAATTCATAGAGAGACAGATATTGCACAAACGGAGTCCTCATAGCAGCATATGGTGGTACAGTTTAGGGGATATTACACATGTACAAATAGTTTGATGGCTTGGGGGGAAAAAAAACTCTTGGAAAATCTTGTTGTTTTACTTCCAATGCTTCGATACCTTCTGCCAGAAGGTAGTAGCAGAGTGGGTGTGGGTGTGGGTGTGGGGACACTTGATGATTTTCTCCATTGTCCTCTCTTCCCGCTGCAACGTTTCCCAGTCTGCTTCATTGCAGCTTCCAGCCTAGACATGCACTTTGTCAGGATGCTAGTGCAGGGGTGCACAAAAGGTAGATGGTGATCTACTAGTAGATCACACAGGCCGTGCAGGTAGATCACAGGATAGTCCCTCCCAGCACTTTGACCCTTATGATCTGTAACTCTTGAGAGTATTAAAATTAAACCAAATGGACCCTTACGGGTCCATTTGGTTTCATTTTACACTCTCAAGACTTAAATTATATTTAAACCTCTAAATTATGTAATTTTCAAGAGCCCACACATTTAGAAAATGGTGAATTATTGTTATTTTGACCAACGTTTTGCCAGTTCTCTTTTTCAATTGTGGAAAAAAAATGTGAAAGTTCTTAGTTCACAAACTGTCAACTCAAACCTCAAATACTGTTTTCAAAGTAAATGCCAGTAATAGTATATACAGGAAAACCTTCCAATTCTCCCTCTATTTTTCATTATAAGTGCATCATTCATTCTTAAACACTATAACAGTAAGTAACACCATCACCAACTATTTCAAAGCTTGTTCTAGGGGGCCTTGAAATGGATTTTCAGTCATGGAACAATGACATTTTTTGATGTGTAGATGTTGTTGAGCTGGTCATTTTGAAAGTAACCTCTCAAGCCAAAAAAGTGTGGGCACTTTGCTTTAGTGCCTCTGCAGAAAGAACAGCCATTCTCTCTTCACAAGAGAGGATGTATTTTAGGACCATGACAGACTGGCTGTGATCTGTACCCTCAGAAACTTTGGGCCCGATTTTAATTGCATCACCCTATCCATGCAATTTGGGCATCTAGCATTGGGGAAGAGGCGTTCCCACACTAAAGTTGTTATTTTGGTAACGAATTCCCTTACACGCAACCCAATACCCAATACCTTTCTGTACCAGTTCTTATGGTTCAAAGTGTTCCCTCTGTGTTCCCTCTGCGGTGTGGGGCCTGCCTATTGCCCAAGTCTACAAAACGTTAAGAAGCAAATTGTAAAATAAATCAGCAGTGTGTGACAAGTCAATTAATGTATTTGACTATAGGCAATGACATAGTCTACCTAAACACAATGGACACATGAAAGTGACTGACAGCAAGCAATCAATTCTGTTGATTGCCTGCTGTCAGTCCCAAGGTCACAAGTCACGAGGACAATTAATAAGTAAGGAGATGAATTGAACTGATGCAGCAGCAGCTGTTCCATTTGTACAGCTCCAAGGTGCACACACGTGCGCACTGTGACTTCTCAAACTGGATACATGGTATAGGTTAGCGGGTGCTTTTAAATCCAATTATCTTTTTCCCCAAATCTATTTGGGGAAAAAGTTATGTTGAAATTAACAACATAACATAATTTAGGGCAGGGGTTTCCAACCTTTTTCATACCAAGGGCCCAAATGGACCCACAAGGGTCCATTTGGTTTCATTTTTACGCTCTCAAAGAGTTACACCTGGTTAACCAACTTTCCATGATTTAGCCCACCTGGAATCTTGTTGAAAACCCCTGATTTAGGGGACTGCGTGACAAACACGCCCGCACATGACTACATCTCCAGCCCGCAAATAACGGTGTCGGCATAACAAAAAGTGGCTGAGAGAAGAAGAAATGTGCAAATAACAACAAGGGATTTCGATAGGGCAGCGGACCGCGTCATGATTTACAGTAGTAGGCAGAGAAAATTGGGCCCTCGCTGCTGCTCCACTACCTCCACGGCAGTGCTCCTCTATGAGGAGTGGAGAGTGGCTCCGCTAGTTCTTTGTCAAGTCAACAATGACTTCTTTAGTCATGCTGTTATGCTCAACACAGAGTGTATTCAAGCCTATTCACCGTCCTAACGGTACAGAAGGTCCCCAAAAACCTGCATCAAAGGCAACAAAAAAGGAAAGTTAAAATGACATACAAAAAAAAGTCCACTCCACAGATCTCACAGGGCCGTTGTTGTCCATGGCGGAGAATAATCCACACCAAAAGTCCTCAAACATCGGGGTGCCTTTTATGATGTATCTGGTCTCTCTTATCTCATCTCAGGGTTTCTGTGGAATATATGGTCAAAGTAACAATTCTTCTGCACTTTCTAATTGTGTAGATTCTTGGAAATTAAGTAATTTGGATGTTTAAATATCATTTTATGCTATCAACAGTTACAGATCTATGAGGTTCCATTTGGTTACCAACTCTCTGTCGACTAGCTGGAATACATAACATTGTTTTTACTTTTCAGCAATTAGTCTGATGCACAGACTGAATTGATTTAATTTTAATAGAGATTCCTAAATCTACACGTACATGAATCCATCCATGACATGATATTTTTATTTAGTATGCGCCCACAAATTGTCACATTATTACGCAGTTTGTGCTCTTCTCCTCTCCTCTCCTCTCCATCCTTTATACTGCATACCGTTGAGCCTGCGTACGTCTTTCCACCCACCCTAGTGCTAGGTAATGTGATGCGACATTAAAGATCACGTCTGATTGCGTGCGTTTGCAGGCGTCAGCGTCCTGGCGGTTGGAGTTGCCCACGCCGACCTTGAGGAGCTGACGAAGATAGCGTCGCCCGCCGCCAGCTACAAGAACATCTTCTACGCCCAGACGTTTGAAGACTTCCCTGCCGTGGAGAGAGAATTCATCGGTGTCATCTGCAGCGAGACGCTGCTCGCCGAGTTCAAACTAGAGGCGGAGGTAGTGCTGCTGCTGTGGCATGAAACGAAGCGAAGCAAGACAAAACAAAACAAAACAAAAAATGACACGAACAAAGGCAAACTATGCTTTAGAAGATTATTTTTTAGAAGGAAAAAAAGAACAAAAAAAGTCCTTACTTTGTACACCTACAGTACAAAGGACAGGTGCATAGGAAAAAGGAATCTGGATAACTAGAACAGAATGACTGCCACACACTATCTGCATCCATCAGGATTAAACTTTATTTGCAATGTTTCGGTTCTTCAGACATCATTTGCCTGATACAAGACAGTGTGCGTGATTCATTCTGTTCTACTTATTTAGCTTGTATAGATTGGCATGCAATGTTTTTTTTTACCTCTTGGTCACAATGCTAGAATATTGATAATCTTACAATGTAAGATCAGGTCATATTCAAAGTATGGCTGTCTAAAATAAGTTAGTGGCACTAATTAATTTTGTTGATTAATCTAATTAAAAATGTGAACACAGTTAACTCATGTGCACACTGACTCAACCCACTGAGCATTTTCTCATAGAAAAAAAAAATCGTTAGAGCACGGTTTTACAGACACATACAGCTGTTTGTCTCCCTGTAACCAGAGCCATAGAGTACATCTCGAGGGATCTGCAATCAGGCGGGGCTTGTAGATCACCTATGTTGATAAATATTTAAAGTTAAACAGATCTTTTTTTTTTCCTAGATTGTTTTTCTTTTTTAAATGTTTAAATCCTGTACAGGAAAACACATGTTGGATATAGTTCAAATGGTGATTAATCGTGATTAAATTACTTTTGAAGATGATTTTAAAATGTAAACATTCATTCAACAGCCCTAATTGAAAGCCGTTTGTAGCATTTGTATAATCTGATCTGGTCATGTGTTTTTGGCCATAAATAAAGACATTCTGTGTTCTTAGTCTGCTCAGCTGTACACTCCTACTGGTGATCCGGAAGAACCACAGGGACCGCCCTGTCCTTGTGTTAAGGTTGGTGCACCCTGTTACACCCTATACCCGTGTGCGCAGGGACGGATTGACCATCTGGAGTACAGGGAGTTTTCCCGGTGGCCTGCGCCACCTAGTGGCCTGGACAAGATCCAAAATGCACTAGTGGCACTTCCAAAATGCACTAGAATGTGCTAGATGCTCGCCTGGAACATACAGATCAAAATGGCCATTAATCTTCTACATTCTCTAGTTGTGTAGAGATGTGTTAAACAAAGTATTCACATGATGAATATTTTTAACTCTTGAGGGTGTAAAAATGAAACCAAATGGACCCGCAATTGTCCATATGTGCCAATCCGCCCCTGCGTGTGCGTGCGCGGACGCACGCACACACGCACACAAACACACACACACACACACACACACACACACATACACACACAGCATATTGCTTACCATAATCCTTTTTACAGCATCACTCATGTGTTGACATTTCATCTGAACAGAGATTAAGGCTTAATTTCATTAACGGGCTCAACTCCTCTTTCATTAATGTGGTGTCCTTTTGTTTGTCACCTACAGGGCCAGAAAGGAGAACAAGTGAGTCATGTTTAACCTTCGTAAAGATTAATAAATCAATTTAACACGACAAGTATTTTGCTATTTTACAATCTCTCTCTCTCTCTCTCTCTCTCTCCTCTCTCTCTAGGGGGATGGCTTCGGTGCCGGAGGACTGGTATGTTCAATATTCTCAAAAGTACAAAAATTACAAGTTCAAAGAGCCTGTATGCCGTCCAAAACTCTAAAAGTTACAATGACAGACAGTAGCATATTGTTTGTATCATCAGTCCTCAGACTGATTGATTCCTTTTCATTAGATATTATTAGAATATTTTTCATTGTCCACAAGAGAGTAGAACTTCGAAGTTCGTATTAATGCAAGAATAATAACTACTATAAAGAGTCAAGCATTTATCTCTTCTTTCTCTTCTGTGAAGAAATTTAGGCAAAGTCCTGGAAAGTTTAATCCCTTCAGCTCATCCAAAGGCGAGAGGGGAGAGAGGGTAAGGACCAATGCACATCAGTATACAGTACAATACACAGCTGAGACAAAATGTAAATGTATTCATTAAAAATGATGATTGTTTGTATGTTTTGACAGGGTCTTCCTGGGTATAGATGGCGTTCCTGGGTTACCAGGGCGACCGGGGCGGGCAGGGCCTCCCGGGTCTGCAGGGTTGCGGGTAATCTAAAAAAATAGACTCATTCCCAAACAGTGGGACGCATTATTACTGTATATGGGTCCAGTATAGTTTTTTGTTTCCTACTTTTGGTTTTTGGTTATTATTTAAAAAACATTCTCCAAAAATGAAATACAACATCCAATGTGTTAAGTAATGCCATGAGGAATTAAAAGACAACTCTGAATTAGAGAACTATTTAAGAAGTAGTGAAAATAGGCGATCTACAAACTCAGAATGTAGTTTGAAGTGGCATTTCTGGTGGGAAACACACTCCACATGCGTATTGCAGCTTTCAATGTTTTGATCTCAGTCAATTTGAATTCATTACTTTTATCATAGTTTGAATGAATTGCATTTACAGTATTGTTCTTTTTTCCCCTCATCAGGGTCCACAGGGTATTCCAGGGGACTTGGTGAGTTCAAAGCAACAGATTATTCCTGTGGCAATTTCAGCATTGAGCAGTTGAGACGAATAACAGTCCAAGTCCACACTATTGATCCATAATGCGTAACTGATGGATAAGGGGTCAGGTCAGGACATCTAGGGCTTTTCTGTGAGGGGTCAGAGTAAAATATGGACTTTGACTGTTATTCGTCTCAATCGCCCAATCCCAGCTAGGTGAATTAAATATGTCATAATTTAAGAGGAAACAAAACAACATGAGATTTTTGTAGATTTGATTTTGTCAACACGTTTGGCCTTGATGTTGTCACAATTATTGTTTTTACACTTGGTTGCATGCTGTAAATACAATACTGCTGTAAATACGCTACTTTGAGAACAACACAGCCAAGCACATCCAAGCATGAAATGTTTTAGTTCTACTAGATCTCTTCTCCACTGTAGTACCTCAGTACCTCAAATAACAATCATCTCTGCTTTTTAGTTGTCATCAGAGTAGACATTTTCGGTCATAGTTTTAGTTGACGAAACTCACACTGGCAGACACTTGTTCTGAATTGAATGTGTTTTGTGTTAACAGGGGCGCCCTGGGAGCCCTGGTCCAAAGGGCCAGAGAGGAGAGAGGGTATGTTTCATTTCACTTACAGCTTGGGGTTGGGGAGGTTGGGAGTCGGGCTTTGAAGAGGTGAGTCTCTGAGATGTATCGCAGGCAGCCAGGGGCGGATTGGCCATCTGGAGTACAGGGAGTTTTCCCGGTGGCCCGCGCCACCTAGTGGCCTGGACAAGATCCAAAATGCACTAATGGCACTTCCAACAATGCACTAGAATGTGCTAGAGATGCTCGCCTGGAACATACAGATCAAAATGACCATTAATCTTCTACATTCTCTAGTTGTCTAGACTAAGTTGGGCTAATTCACATGATGAATATTTTAACTCTTGAGTCCATTTGGTTTCATTTTTACGCTCTCAAAGAGTTACATCTGGTTAACCAGCTGCCTCCACCAGGGTGGCCTGGCAAAGGCAAAATTGTCCCGGTGGGAAAATATGTGCCAATCCGCCCCTGCAGGCAGCTGTCCCTGTTGAGAATACCTTGCTCTGCTATTGAAAGAGGGACAGACAGACGGATGGTCTCTGCTTAATGACAGATAGACACGGGCCACTTGGGCAACAACAAGTCACCATCGCTACAACGACACATCCAGAAATGTCTGTTTTTGGAGCACCATAATTTAAGCCATAGTTGAGTTAGTAATCACTCATCACTTAACAAAAGCTGACAATGTGTTGTTGACAGTCACCCTCAACACGTCAGATTTAATTTGGTGACTAATTTTGTCTGTGTTTTGTTGTGATTAGGTTGGTTGCATGTGTTTTTTTCCCCGACTGTAATGTTTGTGCTGTCTAACCTACCTACCATGCTTCTTTGATGTTTTAATCGTTTGTATCTGTGATTGCTGAGCAGTCCCGTCCCCTTGTGACGTCGTCCTTGTTCCAGAAATAGATTCCCCAATCATTTTCCTCATATACTTTTCGAAAATTATCTACCGGTCCGCAGCGATTGCACTGCGGACAAAGTCAACTCGGCTCTCAACAAATCATGACAGACTCCTACACTTCTCTAAGGAGAAAAACGAAACAAATGTGTTGTATGCTGCCATTTTTTTCTTCTTGCTAATTAGATAATGTATGATAATACATGATTGGTCATAATTTTGTTTGTGTTGATGATTTGTTGAGACCCTAGTTGGCTTTGTCTGCTACGTAAGTCTATGAGGATAATGAATAGGAAATTAATTTCTGGTATAAAAGCGAGGTCACAAGAGGGTCTCTATAGGTCTGCCTGTTGTGATTCATCTTTGTCTCCTCGCCACTAGGGAGAACCTGGTTATGTCATAGCGGGAGCAGAAACAGGTCACATCCCTGGACGAAAAGGAGAACCAGGATCTTCAGTGAGTCACCAAACCTACTGTAACAGATGCAGATACAGTATTTATGTGGAACCTCCTCTACATAGAATGTAGACATTTCACTTGTATCCAGAGCGAAAGCCAATTGATCTCATACATAGAATGCAGAGAGACAATGTAGTGCCTCCGTAAACTACCTAAGCAATACATTGAAATGAAGATGATTTTTGATTTTCTTTTTCACTTATTTACCAACGCGTTTTGGTGTTCTAAGCATTATGTTTTAACTATTGAAAAATAGCAGATCTACAAGCTCATAGCGCACCACCGAGTGGCGCGCTATGAGCTTGTATCTCTGCTATTTTTGAAAAATCGTGAAAACGTGGTGCAAATCGTTGAATATTATGTTATTCAGAAACTAGAAATCTAGACAGGACACAATGGGTTACGGTAGTAAACACACCTTGTTGTACTCCTGTCACAGGGTCCCCAGGGACCCCCAGGTATCCCAGGGGGTGCGGGACCTCCAGGCCTGCCTGGCCAGCCAGGCCCTCCAGGATCTCCAGGGGCTTCTGTTAAGGTACAGTGTGAACAAACGGTGCAAACTTGTCCACTGTCTTCGCCTGGTGCTGAAGACAGAGGAGATCTAACAGAGCTCATACATCACATAGCACATTGTGGTTTCTTGTCTGCATTTGGTCAAACAAGACATCCCTTATAGCAGGGGTGGGCAATTATTTTTCCCAAGGGGCCAAATGAGATGCATAAAATATTGTGGAGGGCCAAAACTAAAGGCTTGACTAAATCTGCGTAATATTCAAGATAATAGTAGGAGTAAGACCAACCATTTTGACACCAGGGCCCTCTAAATATTCAGCATTTTAGCCACAGAGCGGACCAACATTTGATGACATTTTTAGCCACACAGACCCCAAAAACTAAAGATTTCTTTTGTTTTTGTCCACAATACCAGGCTGGATTTCACACAAAAAAACAACAAAAAAAAAAAAACAGGAAAAACGTACCAATCAAAAATTACCATTCTTTCTTTCACTCTGATTGTGTTGACTTTGGGCTCATTCAGACGATAGATATTTTAACTCTTGAGGGTGTAAACATGAAACCAAATGGGTCCATTTGGTTTCATTATACACTCTCAAAGAGTTACATCTGGTTAGCCAACTTTCCATTTTTAACTGGAACTCTGGTGGTCCTCGGACCACGGGTTGAAAACCACGGTACCCATTCACAGGCCGGTCAGAGTCAGCCAAAGGGCCGCATTTGGCCCCCGGGCCACAAAATGCCCAGGTATGCCTTATGGGCTACTTGTTCTTGTATGTTGTACTTGTATGTTGCATGAAATGCAAAACACAAGATATTTTAATTTATTTTACACATTGTTCTCTCACTGTTTTCTAGGGGGAAGCTGGTGAGGTGGGGCTTAAAGTAAGTATCGGGTATCAGGTAGTCCAGTTTTAATCTATTCAATCCACGGTTGTTTAGTCTACCGGTATTTGTTTTGGTCAGGCCATGATCGCATCACGCATCATAATGCCATATTAGCTGTATACCGGAGAAGGCTTGGCTTAGTTCTACTAGGTCTTAGTAGTTTGTATTGTGATATTTCTGTGTGTTGATGAAATTATCAGTGTATTTAGTTGTCATAGCATAGCTATTAATTAATTATTTTATTTTTGGTGAGCAATTTCTCTTCATAGTTTTAGTCAACAAAATTTATATTAAGAGATATCAGTTTGTCTGGCTATTCACGGCTATACAATGAATGAGTGTGCGAGTATGAAAGAGCAAAATTTTCGATTTGTTCACCATGATATGTATGCTGTTTGTTTGTTTCTCAAAGGGTCTGCGTGGCAAACAGGGCCCCAAAGGTGATGCGGGTGAACAAGGAAAAGATGTAAGTGTCTCAATACAGTTTCGCTTTGCTTTAAATGGCAGATCTACTGTACATGCTCGCAAAGACTTGCAATGTGAGGTGTTGTGACTTGTAGATTGCCTACAGGTTTAAATTGTCTGATTTTTATTCAATTGTAACTACTTTTGCCACTCCCAGGACACCCGCGAGTTTGCACTAATAACTGTCACCCCCCCTTTTCTCTCTCTCTCTCTCTCTCTCTCTCTCTCTCTCTCTCTCTCTCTCTCTCTCTCTCTCTCCTTTTCTCTCTTGTGTGTCTCTCTCTCTCACTCACAAACACACACACACACAGGGCATTGCAGGGTTACCGGGTCCCATTGGCATAGATGGTGTACCGGGATTGCCAGGGGAAAAGGGAATAAAGGTAATATTGAAAAGATGAATGACTCTTCATGACCATAACATACATGTTCAACGCATAATCAATCCATAACTGGTCTCTAATGATGTCCAGGGGGATGAAGGAATCGGTATTCAGGGTATCCAAGGACTTCGTGGAGAGAAAGGAGACCAGGTATACTAAAAATCTTCCCTAAATACCTAAATATTGAGTATAGTATGTAAGAATCATGATTATTCATACAGCCAATGTGAATGATTACATGTTTTCTCTATGGGCTTTCACCCTCTCTGCACTGTGTACAGAAACACATTTTGGTGTTCTAATCATTATGTTATACTTTAGTTCATTGACACACTTCGGCTCAGAATGACCATAGACCATTTATTGCAAAGCTTTTGCATGTTAGCATGGCGGTGTGGCTCTGCTCGTGTGATATCAAATCTATGTAACGAGACATAGGTCTGATATCACCTTTGATATCTCAGATTCCTGTGTCTCGGCACCGAGACGCAGCTCTGATCATCAACAACCCCCCCCCGAGCAGAGCCTAGCATAAACACATTACAACATAGACACAATCATTCCAAATACACAACGAACATATTACAGACCATAGAACACATAATGATCACAGATACCCATAACAGAACTAGACACCACAATATGTTACAATCCACAAATCATGATCATCTCATAATCGGCCACTCAGAACTAGTGCCACAGGGAGGAGGCCGGGGAGGTGGAGGAAATTTGAACGCTTACATTTGAACAGGCACATGGAGTCGACCAGAAGGAAGGCTGAGAACAGAATGACTGCTTATAAAGAACACCTGATGAATGTGGGCGTGAGTGACTTGCTGTCAGCCAATGAGAGTGAGGGGAGTAGACATGGAGAGAGACTGCTGATTTAAAGAAACAGAATGAATACTGACTGAGAATGAGGAGTATAATACAATAACCATTCTGCCCTCCGTGCCTCCATGAACTATCGCTTACGCTGGATTTATTGAAAAATATCAGACCTACAAGCTCATAGCATGCCATGAGCTTGTAAATAGTGAACATGTGGTGCAAAAAATAGTGAACATGTGGTGCAAATCTTTGAATATATTTATTTCAGAAGCAAACATTTTAAACTGAAATCTTTGCTTCTGGGGGATCCCTAGAACTAGATGTTTTCAGATGGGGTCCTCAGCAAATATGGATAACTCTGATGGTCCTTGGCATGAAATATGTTGAGCATTACTGACACAGGAATATGCATTTTTCAGAAAAACTAGAATCTACTAAAATTTTATTCTCATGTCAGAAACTAGTATCTAGTGTCAGAAACTAGAATCTAATGCCAGAAACTAGAATCTAGTGTCAGAAACTAGAATCTAATGTCAGAAACTAGAATCTAGTGTCAGAAACTAGAATCTAATGTCAGAAACTAGAATCTAGTGTCAGAAACTAGAATCTAGTGTCAGAAACTAGAATGTAGTGCCAGAACCTAGAATTTCATGTCAGAAACTAGAATCTAGTGCCAGGACAAAATGGGTTAAAGCGTGAACTTGTAGATCTGATATTCCTTTTTGTTTTATTGTGACGCAGTGGTACGATGTATGATCAAGTAGGGCATTCATCTATCCATCCACGAAATAACCAGTAATTTGTTAACCTTCAGTGCTTTTATTTTGCAGGGAAATATTGGCTTTACTGGACCAGTGGGACCAAAGGTGTCATTTTATTTGAAGATCCCAGAAAAAAAGCACTTGATGTCCTCATTGTGTTGTATCTAAACATACAGTACATTCAAATTCTTCACAAATCATTATTGCTGCTCTGTTTTTTTTTTAAATTAAAACATTATTTATCCTGTTTCTTTTCTGAGGGGGAAGCTGGAGATCAGGGAGTACAAGGAGTCGTCGGACCTCGGGTATGAATTTGATTTTGCAAACAACGCCAGTGTTAATTATTTTGGCAACAACTTTTGATTTGGTCTAGTCACAGTATTTTGAATACAATTCTATTTGGTTTCTATTCTATTCTATTTGGTCATTTTTTTAGTTGTGTATTGGTCAACTAAATATCTTAAGATTTGAGTTTACTAAATCTACAGTTTATCTTTTGACGAAAAACAACATTTTGGCAGGCATTGATGTCCTCCCGCATTTATATAACGCCTTTATCCAAGGAGCTTTACATAGATTTGTGGATTCCATTTACCTATTCACACACCCATGGTGGTAGAAACCATGCAAGGCACTGGGGAGCACATTGGGAGCATTTAGGGATTAAGTGTCTTGCTCAGGGACACATCGACACTAGCTCTGGGAAAGCCTGCGTTCGAACCGGCAACTTTCTGGTCAACTTTCCCTCAGCCACTGCCGCCCCACATTTATGGTGTAACCACCACTCCATTGGTTATGTCCTGGTCTGTACATGTCCCTGTACGTGTCTGTCCAAGCATGGAAATAGCCTTGGAAGTAGTGTTTGTTGACCACAAAGTGTCACTGTTGCCCACGTTGCCCGCTTTTTGTTTTTTTTGCCTGTTGTTAAAACATACTGTCAGACACACAGTAGCCTGGCCTAACCTGAAATGATTTTGGCCTAGGGGTGGTGGGGTGCCGTCACTTTTTAGACGGCAGATGAGCTGATCTGATTTGATGTCACCAACGTGTCGTCATCCCCGGCCCCTTCCCTTCCACCCCTCCACTGCAGTGCTACTTCACATCATTTGGAGTGAAGCCCTCCTCGAAAGGTTGACTCCCCCGTCTAGGCCACTGTGGGTAACAAATTAGTCCAGGCTTTCCGTTTTCATGCAACGCAGAGGAAAATGAAAGCCTGGGTGTCGAGGCTAGACACACAGAGACACACACACAGGCCAGGGAGGAGGGCTTGTTTTTAAGCGGTCCCCGAGGCAGCGAGGCTACTATGACTCAGACACAACACCTGGGATGGGATGGATTTATCATGTATCGAGCCTCTGTAAAGTGTCGGTGTCCGTGAGGAAACTCCTGAAATGCTCCTCGGGGCGCTTAGTTGCCGTTCCTCCTAGATAGAATGTGTTAAATGCTGAGCACACAAAGTTCAGCAGGACAAATACTCCCCAAAGGAGTGGGAACCAAACGATATACTGTAAATGTTGTCTGTGTCGGATGGAAATCTAACACATGTCCAAAACGCACGTCAAAGCATCATCAGGCAACATGCAAATGAGCTGAGCTGAACTCGACTTGGCTTTAGGCTTACAGCCCACCATCAGCTGCATATTTATTTATTTATTATCAAATGGCAGATTCATATTCATTCAGCGCTTTTTTCTTTTCACTTGCAGGGGAAAAAGGGATTGAAAGGCGATCAAGGCGACACGGTGAGTTCAGGCCTTTGTTGCTCGCTTTTGCTTTCATTATTTAAGCTGAAAAGATTCATTCTAATAATGCTTATAATCGTGTCATTTCTTCTGAGCTCCTTCATGAAAGATGACTTGACCTGTGTTTTGATTTAATTTTGGTTGCATTTTGGACTTGTTTAGATAGATAGATCTTAATTGTCACTGGCACCACTGGCAACAAATAAATAACAAGCATACTGTCTACAATATGCAATGAAGTGCAATAGTGCAATCAATGAGTGCAACAAGTCCAGGAGTTCAAGCAAGTTCAAGTCAATTTCAGTAATTTCAAAATCATAATGCGACGTATTAACATAAACATGCAATAAAATCTCTATTCATTTTAGGGTAATCAAGGAGAAGCTGGACCAACTGGACCACAAGGCCCTATAGTGAGTTTTCCCACACGTATCAGACATGCCTGCAGGCTGGTTTTCAGCCTGCAGACCCCAAAAATAACTGGAAAAAGCAAAACGGTGATGTTATATTGAGATGGTATTAATGGAAAGGATTGCACAATGCACATTCACATAATTGTACTGAACTTGGCCCCACCCATGCTGACAAAAAAAAGCTCTTGGGCTCCCTTCCATCGATTAGATGGTGATGTAATGGTGATGTCATTAAGATATCTTTCTATGTGTTATCGAAAGAGATTCACCGCGTATCGGTTTGGCTGACATTTGCTGTTATTGGTCAATATCGGTATCGGCTAATAAGTCAATAAGTCAGGCATTTGGCTGGGGTGCCATGAGGGGAGGGGGCACACCGTGGCGACCGGACACCGGACATGCTTTAAAAGGATGGATAAATACTTGTCCTTTATAACTAGAATTGAACATATAATATGTTCTTTAGTTGGTTCCTAATTTTATCCCTCGGTGGGCGCCATTTTACTGTGCCTGTCATAGGTATGACGTCACAGGAGAGTTTACCAAATGGACCCTTATGGGTCCATTTGGTAATGGGGGGCTCCAGGGAAAATCTTGCCTGGAGCTCCAAATTGCTTAGAAACGTCATTGCTGTATGTATACAGTATATTGTACAAAGGATCTGCCTTGACAAAATGACACAACACTGAACAATGACAACACTAGTGAACAAAATAACTAATGCATCATGTTTTTAAAGTTTAAACGGTACTCTCCTGACCACAGTGATGCGTAAGCCCCCTCCCCCCGTCACCTCCACCCACACTGATGTTTGTGTCCTTGAGTTTTCACTGCCACTGACTCATCTCATCATATTTAATGTGTAGCTGCCTGTTTTCTATCCAAGAGTCTGGTGTAGATGTGACAGAGGTGGGTAAAAGTATCAATTCTGCAGTGCAATGTAGATCCTGTTGCAAGTAGAAGTACCATCAACGAACTTTAGTACAAGTAAAAAGGATTGGTGCCAATATAAGACTACGATTTTTTTCATTATTCTAAGGTATTCAATAAATATTATCCTGCGTATATAGCAGTATCAGTTGATATCGTTATCGGAAATTAAGAGTTGGACAATATCAGGATATCAGATATTGGTTAAAAAGACAATATCGGACATCTCTAGTCTGAAGGAAGTATAGCTATGTTTTGTAAATAATAATCAAAATCTACAAAGTAACTCGCAGCTAAAGTCTATCCACAGTAAAAAAGTATGAACCGTTCATTTGCCTTGCAGTAGATGACAAAAATGTTCTGGAGATTGGAATCACTCAAGTCAAGGGTAACCGGTCAGGTGGGCACAAAAACCAAGGGGGCACACCAGACAACTGGGCAAAAATACATCTGGGCATAGGGCCAACTGGGCAAAAAATACATCTGGGCATAGGACCAACTGGGCAGGCAATACATCAGGGCATACATCAAACTGGACACACAAGACAGCTGGACACATTGCTTTGATGTGCCCCCCTTTCTGCTCCCCTGCTGTGAACCGTCTGTGAGCAGTCTGCTGTCTGCCTGCTGACACCAGTACCTGTCTGTCTCTCTCTCCCTTGTGTGTCTGTCTCTCTACCCCCCCCTCTCTCTCTCTCACACACACACACACACACACACACACACACACACACACACACACACACACACACACACACACACACACACACACACACACACACACACACACACACACACACACACACAGTTAGTTCTCCAAATTAGAAAAAATAAATAAGTGTCCAAAGTTCATTTTTCAAATATAATGGACCAAAGGTAGTTTTTCAAATCCTATGTGTGAAGGGCCCTTGGATGATTCTTTTATTTTGGGGTGATTATTTTGGGGATGTGTTAATGTGGGGGGGCATGTAAATGAAAACATGTATTTAACCCTTAACAAAGTTCTAGGTCATTAGATAAACTAGACATGATTCTCCACTTCTCAACATTCAATGCAAATGCAATAAAGCATTTTGTTATATACTACATTGTAGTAGTAGTAGTAGTTTTATTGCATTTGCTTTATTGCATTTGCATTGAATGTTGAGAAGTGGAGAATCATTTTCACATATCTGCAGTATGCATTAAATAACTTAAAGCAATAAAGCATTTTGTTATTGCTTTAAGTTATTCAATGCATACTGCAGATATGTGAACATGATTCTCCACTTCTCAACATTCCTGACTGGAAATGACTAATGTTAGTAAAAGACACACAGTAAAAGTCACATTTTAGTCGTTTCAATTCATCATAGTTTTCGTCTAGTTTATCTAATGACCTAGAACTTTGTTAAAGCTTAAATACATGTTTTCATTTACATTGCCCCCCCCCCCCCCCCCCCCCCCCCTTAGCACATTCCCTTGAAGTGAGGCATTTTCATGCAAATGTGTTAGTCTGTGGAAACCCAAAACCTTTAGTAAGAAGAAGAAGAAGAAGAAGAAGACAAGGTTCTAGATTATTAGCTAAAGTTTGTCTAAAAGTATACCTTGACAACAACAACTGGGTTGTTTAGGAGGGGTTTGAAGGTGGACTTTTTGGAGTCGCTGAAAGGGATCATTTCACCTTGTTTTGAACACCACTGGGAATCACTACACACACTTTCAAACATTTTGAAAACACAATGTTCATAGAATGTTCTTTTCACAGACAGTGAAAAATGAACTTTGGACACTTACTTAATTTTTCTAATTTGGAGAACTAACTTTGGTCCATTATATTTGAAAAACAAACTTCGGTCACTTTTATTTAATTTTAGGAACTAACTTTGGTCCTTTATTTCACAAGTTGTGTCTTTATTGTGTGAGAGAGAGAGTGTGAGAGAAAGAGTGAGAGAGAGAAGAGAGAGAGAGAGAAGAGAGAGAGAGAGAGAGAGAGAGAGAGAGAGAGAGAGAGAGAGAGAGAGACAGAGAGAGAGAGAGAGAGACAGGCAGACAGACAGGCAGGCAGACAGACAGAGCAGTGGTTCTCTCAACCATTTCACGCCGTGACCGTCTCTCACTGTCTCTCTCACACAATGGGGGGCCGGGGGGTACTTCAAGATCAAAGTCATATGCCTAAGTATCCGGTTTGCCCAATTGTCCATATGCCCATATAGCCTGTATGCCCTCTGGTCCATTTGCCCAGATAACCTGTGTGCCGAACTGCCTGTATGCCCAGTTGGCTTTTTGCCCACTTGGCTAGAAATGTGTGTGCCTACATCTCCAGTGTGCCCACTCGACCAGCATTCAAGTCAAGTATACAAATAGCTCAAGAGTATACACAACTGACAGTTCCAACAGCACCTCAAGACTGTGGCAGGCCAGTCTGGTGCATCTCAGAAACAGGACATGTAGCAGTAGAGAAGGGAGGCACTGGAGCAACTCAGACAGTTCAAGCCTTTAATTTATATACAGGGTGCAAGTACAAAAGTGACAACTTTCCGATGTATCAGTCAGATCTTCGTCAGCACAAAAGTACTAAATACATGTACGTAAGTACATAAGTACATAACATACTTATCTAAGTACATGTACTTAGATACTGTACTTCCCACCACTGAGATGTGATCTGTTTGCAGTGATGGGCAGTAACTTGTTACAAGTAGCTAAGCTGCATAGCTTAATTACATTTTTAACCGTAGCTTGTAGTGTAGCTTACTACATTTGTTCTGGGAATAGCTTGTAGTGAAGCTACAATACAATTGCTTTTGAGTAACTAGGGGTGTTGCTTACTACATTTTCCCACACACATTTTTGAATTCCACCCATTTTTTAATGGGTAGAAAACCTCTCATATACTGTACATCCCCAAACTTAGACATGCCACCATCCTAGTTTCAAACCCATCCTTAGATTATTGTTATTATGATTTTTATTTATATTGTTTAATTATTCTGATTATTATTTAGAAAGTTGAGATATTCATACAGTATATATGTAGTGTTCATGTAGCAAGCTATTTTTGTCATGTAGCTTGTAGTGTAGCTTGCTACATTTTTTTCTGGGTATAGTTTGTAATTTGTAGTGTTTTGAGAGTAAGTGGTGTAGCTTACTACATTTTCCCAGTAACTTGCTCATCACTATCTCTTTGTTATCTGAGTCCCTCATACAGTAGAACAGGGGTTTTCACCCCTTTTTGATACCAGGGCCCACTATTTATTCAGCAACGGAGCCACGGACCATCATTTGAGGACATTTTAGCCCCACAGATCCCTCAAAACTAAAGATTTCTTTTTGCTTTTGTCCACAATGTGGATTTGGGAAACAGAACAGGCAAACATACTGATCAAAATGACCATTAATCTTCTAGTTGTGTAGTCTTGGGTTAATTGCGGGTCCATTTGGTTTCATGTTTACGCTCTCAAGAGTTACATCTGGTTAAACAACTTAGCTGGGGACCACCTGGAACCATCTCAAGGGCCACTGGTTGAAAACCACTGCAGTAGAAGACTATACACCTCCTGAAAGAAACATTGATAAAACTTCTATTTCGATTCCTTCAATCCTTGAGACGTCCGTTGTTGCTACACAGCATATACAGAGGGCTGTTATAATTGGATAGCATTGACAAGCCTCCGCCTCTGTGTCAGAGCTCAGTGGGTGGACAGACTGGCGGTTAATGTCTTGCATCGTTGCTTTTTAATTTTAAGGCGGCATATAATGAAACATGATTATCAGAGTGATTGTCCACCCTATGTGAAGAGCACCACCACCACCACCACCACCAGCCTTGACATTTCTTTCCACGCCGTGGCCCCTGAGATCCTTTCAGTACAAGAGCCTCGCCCCCGCCTGCTTGTTCTTGTTTGGTTCTTTCCATTAGAGCAGAGGTTTTTCAGCCCTTTTCCCATCTCAAGGACCATTATTTGTTCAGCATTTGATCCACAGGCCACCGTTTGACGAGGCTTTGGCTTCTCAGACTCAAAATTAAATCATATTTGGTTAATGTTGACACACAATTCCATGCCTGCTACTGCCAAATGTTGATCAAAAATTAAATTCTTCATGTTTTAATTGTGTAGACCTGTAAATTGTAAAGGTAGTGAGAGACATCGAAATCAATTTTTCGACAGTAAAACCATAAACGTAACCTTAACTCCCAACCGTTATGCCAACGGTCACGACCGTTGGTGCCAAACTATGCGGCGTATCTGTGGTCACAAAATGATTTCAGGAAAGTTGAAAAATAACATAAATTAGTCGTGACCATTATGCCAATGGGCGCGACCACTGGGATACCCATCGTGACTTATGCCCTGGCGTATGCCGAGGTCGCAAATTGATTATCCCTATTACGTAAGTACTATATACTGTACTGTATATTACTATGTAACAATAATGTAACTCTCTAATGAAACCAAATTGTCCCATAATATGGGTCCATTTGTTTCATTTTACGCTCCAAGAATTACTGATCTATTCCAGAAATTGTAATCACTTGAAGCTATTCTGGAGCGAACGGCTGGCAAACATAAGTTGATCTTGTGAATCATCTGTTTTCAGGAGAGAGTTTCAGTCTAGGTTTATGTGGTTAAGTTGAAGTTTTGACCATATTCTCGTGCAAATTCAATTTGACACATGAATCAATGCTTCATCATTTCAGGGACTGACGGGAGCAGACGGACAGAAAGGCAACGAGGGACAGAGAGGCGTTCCTGGAGACCCTGCCAAGGGGGTATGGAAAAATCACCATGCGTTCTTTAATCCTGCAAAGGTTGACCAAGACTTTGTCTGCGTCAGGTGTTTTATGACCTGGAGGTCAAACAGGTTATTTATAAAGAGTTCTATTGGAGGATTGACCACCAGCTCAGTGGCTTTATGGTTAGTGTCTGTCCTGAGCTGGGATTCGATACCCAATGCCTCCCTGCTTGGCACTCAGCATCAAGGTTTGGATTGGTGGTGTAGTCCCACTGTCCCTGCGACATACTAGCATCATGTCCAGGGAACTTGTACTGTACATCAAGCTGCCTCACGCTACAGAAACAGGAGATAGGTTCCCGAGCTATATGGATCTCAATGGCTCAGTTGGTCCTCATGACATCATGGCCTGACAAGGCTACTTACTTACTTATTCATTTTAGGACAATCCATAGTAAAAAAAGTACAAACGATACAAAAATTGTGCCAGGAGGAAAACAAGAAGCCTAAAGGGCTCCTCTACTTATTAAACAAATTAGCATATTACAATAATTGGCCAATATAGTTGACATAATAATGTGTGTGTGTGTGTGTGTGTGTGTGTGTGTGTGTGTGTGTGTGTGTGTGTGTGTGTGTGTGTGTGTGTGTGTGTGTGCGTGCGCGCGCGCGTGTCAAACATCAAACATTTTTATTTTTCATCACAACAGATAATTGGTCCGACTGGAAAGAAGGGAGCCAGGGTAAGTAAACCAATAGCCTCCTCTAACCTTTGGTGGTTATTAAATAAACGTAATGTTTCAGTAGTTTGTGTTCATCTATCTTATTCTCTTAGTCTCTTGCTCCATGTCAAACAAGTAAGCCTCGAAGCAAGACTAAAGAATAAAGAAGAATAAAAGAGGAAGAACATTGGCTTTAGAAGTGTATGAATTGAAGTAAAGCTAAAGTGTATCAGTCGAAGCCTGATATTGTATATTTTCCCAACCTTTTTTCATATACGGATCATGTACAGTACGGATGAAATATGACGGCAACAATTAACACTTTGAGCACCAAACCCTTTATCAATAGAGATGCGCAGTGACGTCACCGCCCCGGTTCCGGAAGTCTTTTCCCCATTCATTTTTCTCATAGACTTTTCGAAAATAATTTATATCAAGACGATTACGCCGCGGCCAAAGCCAACTCAGGTCGTGACAAATCATGACAACAAACACAATATCATCATATAATATATAATTAGGAAGAAGTAGCAAACGGCATGATACAAGACTTTTTTTTTCGTTTTTCATCTTAGAAATTATTTTATTGTCCCAAAAGTTTGTGTGTGTCATCATGATTCGTCACGACTCGAGTTGGCTTTGTCCGCGGCGTAATCGTCCTGATATAAATTATTTTCGAAAAGTCTATGAGAAAAATGAATTGGGAAAAGACTTCCGGAACCGGGGCAGTGACGTCACTGCGCATCTCTATGGGTTATGAGTAACAAGAGCTCTACCCTGTGTTGAGCTTCAGCACTCAATGAAAAGCCACTCATTCTGTGTTGTTGTTGCTGCATTTCCAGTTCTCTTCTCTGTCTCTCACTCTCTCCACACAATTCCTGTGGAGGGGGAACTAATCCTCACCCTCAGACGATTTCCTCCTTTTTAATGTATATTCTTCCTTGCTCATCGCCTCCCACACATGGACATGCACTCAATTGGCACTGTTAGACTTATACCTCCTAAATGGAGGGACGATTCTATCTGCCTGATGAAGCATGATGTTTAATTAACCTGTCTAGGGGTGTCCTCTCCTAACTGTCAAAATATACTTTTGGATCTCTTATGTTATGATCTCATGGGATATGGGATTAGATTCAAGACCAGAGTCCATTTACTGTAGGCTTTATATGTAACTCACATGGTATCATTAAGTTGAGTCATGTTGACATTGTGGTAGTATCTCTCTCTCATCACAGGAGAAATGTGTTTTGTGCCACTCATTTTGTTTTTTGCAATGAGTTAGCATCAGGATTTACTGTAACTGCTGTGTCAGGAGCATTTTACATTTGTATGTATTTGTATTGTGATTCTGTGTGTGTGTGTGCACATGCTACTTCTCAGGGTGACATTGGTCCAGTTGGACCTGCTGGTCCCCAAGGAACCAAGGGACAACAAGGAGTCAAAGGCGACAAGGTTTAGTTGATACGAACAATATTTTATGCTATTCTTGTTTTTACCGTGTTAATGAATAACTCCATAGAGGCTAATATGCATTTGACATCACACAGCTGTAGGGCATGTGCATACTAGTCTTGGGCGGTATTGATTTAATATTGGTGTTGAACATGTTAACTAGCTTGATATTCAATATTACCGGTATTGACCACTAGATGGCAATGGCGTACAATCAGAGTTGGACACATTCCACCAGTCAGTTCTCAGAATTGCGACATTGAGGAGTCAGAAACTGAGTGCTCTGCTGTTCAAGCAGCCTAAATAGGGACAAACTGGAGTTGGAAATACATTGTTTCCAAAAAGCCTAGATCAAATAAGAGCTATTTTAGGCATGTGTGTAACATGAAAATTGTTTGTATAGTTACAATTAAAAGTCTCATTGCTCATTTTAAGAGAATACAGCATAATGTCGGTATTTGACGATATTCTGTATTCAATATTTTTTTTATAGACCGAACGATATTACTTGGTATTGATTTCCAATATTGCAAGAAACGGTAATACCGGTATATTGCCCAAGACTAGTGCATACTCTCTGAAGTCTTCTCAGATAAAGGTCAGTCTTATATAATTGTTGTGTTTTACCGTTGGTTCATCCAGGGCAGTCCTGGGTTCGGCATCCCTGGGCAGCAAGGACCGAAGGGAGAGAACGGCGAGAGGGTAAGTCATGATATCCTAACACACTGGTTCTCAACCTGTGGGACAGTCCTGATGTGATTTGTTGGGGGTTGACTTTTAAGTTTTTTTTCCTGTGCTTTGTACAGTTACCGATAAACGGACCTTACCTAAGCTACAACGAATCTGCATCATTTCTGCTTTGTTTTGTTTGTTATAATTGCGCCAACACTTTGTTTACCTTGTAGCGTTCCATTGGTCAGCCGCCAGCCTGCTGACAGCTTGTTTATTATTATTCCTCTCCATTAGCTCCCATTAAAAATAATCATTTTAGTGCTCCGTTTCTCCATCTAATCTGGTGCGTCCAGTGATGACTCACTGCCTATATTCAGACGGCCGTTGCATCATAATGTCACATCAACACAGACATCCAGCAGTTTATAGTAACAGCTAAAAAGTAGCAGCTATTGCTACTGTTGTCATACTAACATCCTGTTGTCATGAACCTGGAAGGTTAAAGTGATGCTTCCTATAATCATGGCAAATTCGTGACAGTGTAATGCAGTAGCCACCAGTGGCCGCAAAAGAGCACAGAAAGAGTTTGTTTCCGTTTTGGTCCTGTGTATGCATGTCCAAAGATGAAATCCAACAGATCATGTCAGCCTCACCTCTATCTAAGCTGATCCACTTCATTTAGTGAAATCCTCTCTGTCAATGTACTGCATATATGATGACACATGGAAACATCGTATGGAAAAGCAACATCTTAACCACTAGCCTAATTAAGGGCGAATTTCCTCTATCCTGGGGAGATATTAGGCTTGCTTGCAGTAGAGTCTCATTTAGGTTCTTATCCCTTTCCTTTGCAGGGAAATGTTGGTTTATCCGGCAAACCTGGACCAAAGGTAAGCACTATAAGCACACAACCCCATGATCACATCATTGTGAAATACAGATCTGAATTCTCTCTGATGAAGGACATTCTGACACTGTCTGGTAGATCCGAAATGCAATACTTTGAAATTAATTAATGTGTATAAAACTGTGTGTGTGTGTGTGTGTGTGTGTGTGTGTGTGTGTGTGTGTGTGTGTGTGTGTGTGTGTGTGTGTGTGTGTGTGTGTGTGTGTGTGTAAACGTGTGCACGCACGCACGTGCGTGTGTGCGCGTGAGTGTGTGCGTGTGCGCACGCACGTGCGTGTGTGCAGGTGTGCACGCATGTGCGTGTGTGCGCGCACACGCGCAAGTGTATGTGTGTGCGCACGGCTGCGTATACAGTATATACCGAGATACAAGGTTGCTGCCCAGTGCCCGACAGCAACAGTTTGCTGATGTGTATGGTCTTAGTTCTGGATGTCTGAATCAGAACTGATCTGACGTCGTCTTTGGCTTGTATAGGGACAAGATGGCTTTAAGGGGGACAAAGGGAGCGTTGGGTTCCCTGGAAACTCCGGAGATCCAGGACTAAGAGGTAAAGATGTAAGTAAATCCTGCAGTGAATGATGCAAGGCGTTTGTAGTGTTTTTTTTTTTGTGTCTGTTCTTGGTTGAAGTGTTCCAACTTATCTAGATCATCTAGACCTGAGGCATATATAAGGCATTATATCTAAATCGTCACTAAGTGGATTCTGCCACGGCAGGGACCCCTGGAACCCCCCTCAAGGTCCCCTGGGGGTCCCTGGACCCCACTTTGAGAAGCACTGGTATGGATGATTGTCTTTCTCATGAATGCAGGGTGAACCAGGGCCCAAAGGAGAACCAGGAACAAGGGTAAGTTAAGTTTGTGTACTTTACCGAGGCTGGAAGGTTTACAGCTCTTAAGGTCCTTGCAGATTGGACGCACAATCAGTAAAGGCTCGTACACACTGCACGATTTTTAGCCCGATTTTGGAATACCAAAAACAATTCCTGAACAATTTCGTCTTGTATTGTGACAGCTCAAAAAGACAAATAATTGCCCCGATTCTGCCGTCGGGACGCCCCCGACAAAACATCGGCTAAATGACACAAGTTTGATTTTTCCGTCATTTCGTTGTGCTGTGTGACATGGTTCTGACAACCCCACAACCCCACGACGTTTGCATTGTGCTGACAAATGTAATATTTTTGTGAGCATCTCCCAAGTGTGAACACTCCCAAGACAAATGATCGTCAACGAATTATGCCATTTTAATCGCGTAGTGTGACAGCGTACGTTGTGCATGACGTTGTGAAAGTCCCAAAAATCGTGCAGTGTTTACGTGCCTTTAGCCATTCTACAGTAGAGTAGGCCATTCTGTTAGCAAGGTGACAAGTTACTACTGTATAGTCCTGAGTCCATGCCACTCCCTAGGCAGTGGCACAGAAGTATTTCCCCCCCTATGGAAATTTTGTCTTTGACATAGGCCTACTGTACTGTGTTCCAAAAATAAGCATGCAATGATAAGTGATATTAAGTTAGATTTGAAATTGTTACTTTCTCACTTTCAGTTAATACTTCATATCCATATGAGTAGAATAATTTGTTTATTTTTGGAATACAGTTCTTATATGCATGCCACACTGCCATTGCCTATGGTATTTTCAATGGAGGAAATCCACACGACATATTCTTTGCCTTTGTTACAGGGTGAACTAGGACCACCCGGGGAGCCTGGTGAACGAGGAATTAGGGTAAGGAATTTTCTTCCTTCTGTTGCGCAAATTGTGGAATCACATTGTGGAATCACATCTGTGCATTCAATATAGAGTATGCATCTCGTTTTACCCAGAGCCTTCTAGTAGGAGAGTTACGATATTGAGGGGTCAGAAAGCAGAGCAGAGCACCGTGCACGAGACTACAGAGATTCGTCTATGAGTGCAGTCCCAGTCCTAACTGTCATTGGGAGTACATTGTTTTCAACGAAAACGGCGCAATAAGAGCTATTTTAGGTACGTATGCAAAAAGACAACTGTTTTAAAGTATTGTTCAGTCACGGCTAGAGTCTCTGTAATGTTTATGTTGTAGTATTATTAAAGAACAACTAAAATAAAGTCATTAAAGCTGGATTAAATAACTGATTAAATAACTTTCTGCATACTCCTACCCCCGCTGTTATCGCGAGAATCTTAGCTTTTCAGTGAATTCTCGCGATATCGCCTGCTTTGAAACCAGTTTCAATCAGCACTAACACTTTCAAGACGTCAATATAATTATATACTATTTGCAAATCATGTGACAAAGTATTCGAACCTCCGGAAGGCATTCTTTAATTTGCCTGCATCGATAGTTTGTTTACGAGGTCACCGCCAACAATACATGTTGTTTTCGTGCCTTCTTTGCTGGTCCCTGATTAAATCCATAGAGTCCCATTCATATTCATCGACTTCGGTTTTCCGAGTGCACTCAAACGGCTTTTACATCAGCGCTGCTGCTCCTCCAGCACCGCCATTGCCCTGATGCACAGGAGTGAACGGGAATATCGCAACTCTCCCCTAGAAGGCTCTGGTTTTACCATGCTTACTGCAAAGCATTGTGGATTTAGAGTGCCCGCTAAATGTCCTACGTTGTAAAATGCTGAACCGGAAAACAAAAACACATTCTGTTGGTTTTTAACCCTTAACGTTTGACCATGCAGGGTCCACTAGGGTTGCCCGGGCGAAACGGAGACCCAGGAGAGAAGGGCGATTCTGGAACCAGCGGCCTGCCTGTAAGTTGCTTGTTGTTAGTGAAAGCTTTTAGACCCAATATTTCTCCCTCCTCTAAAGCATTGAGTTGACCCTCACAGACGTCAGTGATTGACATCACCTGTTAAGTGCTGCTGGAGTGAGTGAGGTTAAAATATTATACATTAGAGTTTCTCAAGGCCGTGACGCAATTCCAGGGCTGCCTCAGGATATATATATATTTTTTTCAATGTCACTTCAGCTTAACCACTTTAGACAATCTAGACTTGGTAAGACGGACCTCAGTTTCACTGTACGCTGTGTGTTCTTCAATGTACACACAAATCTCTTCCAACAAAATGAGTTTCTCTTGCTTACGGCATCTTTGGGACAGATTTACATATTTACGTACCATGACATGAATGTAAAATGATAGTAGTATAGTCGATAAGTCTCGGCTTCTAACTTCTCCTGCACATTATATTCAACTTCTATGTATCTTGTTTTTTTATCTTTTATATGTGCTAATAAACTAAACTAATAGTAGGCTATCAGTGTATTTCAGGGGTGGTGTGCATTACATGGAAGCCACCACAATTTTATCTTACCATCCCCAGTGTATTTATGAACGGGCACATGAATGGGCACTCTCAGAGTCTCGTTTTAGTGATGTCATTAAAAAAAATCCAATTTTAATAGTCCCATCCCCTTTAACTTTGCCTCCACCTTTTAAATCAGTGCTATGCAAAACCTTCCTTGTGTTTTAGAAAGTCATTTTCACCGCATGTCTTGTTTCTTTTCATTACAGGGCACGGATGGCAAGAAGGGAGACAAAGGCGAGGCTGTATGTTTTACGTTCATCATTATTTATTCATATTTACATTTATGTATGGTCCTCTGTTTGTTTTCTGTTTTTGTATGCTCATATGTTGTTGGTTTTGAATTGGCTGGTTGGTTATTAACCCTAGTCTTATTGTGCATGCCGTCCCTCAATGTAAAATGAATCAGAGGTCTGTCGATAACATCGTCAGCCCAGCGACCTCCTTATAGTTGAGAGCAATGCAGCATAATGCTCGGCCTGAAAAACATTGAAGCCCACTCCCTTTTTTACACTTTTTTGCACACTTTCAGTGTTGTTTAGAAGCTGATTTTCTTTTCTTTTTTTCCCAAAGGGAAAACCAGGCCCTCCTGGGGGAGCTCAGGTAAGAACATTCAGCTTCATGCCACTTCTCCACCAAGACCTTCCATCTGTTCCCTGACACTGTTTTATTTAGGGTTGCACAGTATAATGCATCTCCGTTTCACCATCACCGGACAATATATACTGTAGCTTTTTCCGATAAACACTAGTATCGGAAAAGTTGACGATCCTGCCTGTATTCTAGTCTAGTCTATTCTATTCTTCTGTTTGAACTAATAAATAGGCCTGCGTAGATGATATAAATGTGTGTTAATTGCTATATCGGATTGGGTGTCGATTTTAAAGGGGAATTCCACCCATTTTCAACATTTTTTCTGAGAGCGTACAAATGCAACCAAATGAACCCGTTAGGGTTCATTTGGTTGCATTTGTACGCTCTCAGAAAAAAGCGTAAAAATGAAGCGTAAAAGTGAAACCAAATGGACACGCAAAGGTCCATTTGGTTTCATTTTCAAGAGTACATTCTCAAGAGTTACATCTGGTTAACCAACTCAGCTGGGGACCACCTGGAACTCTCTCAAGGACCACTGGTGGTCCCCGGACCACCTGTTGAAAACCCCTGGTCTAAAGGAATCCATTAACATGATGAAAATACATCTTGATGATGTCATCAAGATGTTTCACCATGTTAGTGGTTTTCTTCAGACCTCCATTTCTTGGGAACACAGAATGGGGGAACTTTTTTTTATCATGTCCACCCAGCACCGCTAGGGTATACAAATGACATAATAGAATGTTGAAAATGGGTGGACTTCCCCTTTAAATTTATCGGTTTGTATATAGGACAAAATGTCAATATCGTGCTTTCCTACTTTTGGTTAATTTGAGTATCTGTGTCCTTTTGTGTTCAGTTCATCTCCACAGACAACAATGTACTGGGGATTAAGGTAATGTCACTGAAAAACACATGTCTAAATCCCATTATATTGTCTGTGTCGAGTGGAAACCTCATATGTTCAAAACCGTTCAAAAAATCACAAAAAGAATGTGGACATTAAGAGGCTTTTTTTGCCTGACAACAGCCATATGCAATACAACAGAATAGATTTGTAAACTAACCCTGGTCTCTTCTACTGGGCATCAGGGTGAACCAGGAGAGCCTGGGGAGCCGGGACTGAGAGGAGAGACAGGTCTGCCAGGTCCTACGGTGAGTGTGTAATTGCAAACGTGTAATTGCAATGATTAATCGATTAATTGCAATCAAATCGATTATTCAATTCATTGTCAACTAATTTTAGTTATCAATTAATCAACCAATCACTGGAGTTTTTTCGCTATTCCAATGTGTTATTAAGTGTAAACAAACTATTGCAAAAAGGAGTGAGCCATCTCTTTTCTCTTAAAGTCTGCTGATAGTTGCACATACACGCACAGCAGCAACTGCAAAGCAAAATCTGACATGTACTTATGATTACGATTATAATAATTATAAGTACATGTCAGATTTTGCTTTGCAGGTTACCGTTTAGGGCTGCATGCATTTAGAGCTGCCTGCGTTTAGGGCTGCATTTTCAATCATGAAAATGCATCCCTAAACACAATGGTGTAAGTAGAAAGCAGAGAGACAGTGTATTTCCTCAGGATGCTACAGTAACAGAGAAGCTACCAGACAGTGATTGCAGCCCTGGGTTGGTAAACCCAGGCCAGCATGTTTGAATACTCAATTGACCCCACACATACAAAAAGGAAATAACTAAGGCTGTTGAAAATAGTTAATTAATGGGATTAAATTAATTTTGTTGATTAATCTGATTAAAAAATTTAACTCAATTAACTCATGTGCACACTGACTCAACCCACTGAGCATTTTCTCATTGAGACAAAAGGGAAGCGCATGGTTTTACGGATACATAGCTGTGTCTTCCTGTAACCACAGCCATAAAGTATAGCTGGAGGATCTACAAGCATTGAGGGCTTGTAGATCACCTATTTTGATAAATATTTTAAAGATAAATGGTTATTTTTTTCACAGATTCTGTTTCTTTTTTAAATTTTGAAACCCTGTACAGGAAAACATGCATATTTTGGACATAGCTCGAATGGTGATTAATCATGATTAAATTAATTTTGAAGTTGTGATTAATTTGATTAAAAATTTTAATCATTCAACAGCCCTAGATATAACATAACAATTCTCAATAGAATGATTATCAAATTAAGAAAGAAACAAAGGGAATTGAGAAAAAAAAAATAGAAAAATAATAAATAAAATAAATGATAAAAATCTGCATGTCTACACTTAATTATACACATGTACACACACTTTTTCATAATCCTGTTGCGTTGTGTGAGGAGGGTGTGAAATGTTTAATTGGTTTTTATGAAGCTGCCTGATGAGGGTTTGCAGATGCAAAATCGCTCACACACACACACACACACACACAAACACACACACACACACACACACACACACACACACACACACGCACACACACACACACACAAAGGAAAACAACATCCGAACACTGAACATCAACACTAAACGTCAAATGATATGTACGGTACGCAAATACAATGACACAATGCTGAAACTGAATTACCGTAAACTCTCTCTCTCTCCACAGGGACCTGAAGGTAAACCTGGCCCTCCAGGACCAGCCCTGGTATGATTATTAATCATTTTTACAGTCCTAGTTGCAATCATAATGGTTGCTTCTGCAAAAACATTTTGATTTCTGAAGTGATTTCTGATTAGACATCGTATAGGAAAACTCTTATCTGCATATTCATATACTGTTTCTCACAAATGAATGCCCTACTTGATACATAAATGGTGCATTTATATAGCACCTTTATCCAAGGTGCTTTACATAGATAGTAGATCCCATTTACATAGTACAGCATCACACAAAAGCAGACCATCCAGCTTGAAGTGTGTGTGGTGTGAAGCTGCATGTCTGGGTGTGTGGTTCTGCTGCTTTTGCAGTTTTTGAATTTTCAAATCTTGAAGTACGCTTATACAGTGCAATGTGTGTACAAATTATGAGAGAATTATGGAGTTGTAAATGTGCTCCATTTATTAAATGCTTTGCTTAGACAGTCTAATTTGTCGAAATGACTTAAAATGCTTGATTCAACAAGTGCTTGATTCAACAATAAATTATGCAATAATAATAATAATAATTTTGCTCTTTTGATTATTCAATTATTACTGAACCTGCATTTTTTCGATCATGTCTGTTCTGGCACTTTGTCTGCATGGGAGTGTTAAGTGTTTGAGATCCACTTATCACATTGATAATTATCATTCAAGTGACACTGTAAATTGAGTGATAATTATCTACATGAAAAGTGGTTTTCAAACACTTCTGTTCTGCTTCGCAGGGAGTGTCTGGATCTGGAACAGTTGGAGGGACGTTACCGGGGAAACCAGGACCCAAGGTTTGACCAGAACAGTTCCAACTCTTAAACCACTTCTTAAACCGTCTGGCCCAGAACACAGAAGATGGCATTTGTCCGTCAACCCGGAGCCTCTGGGTGACGAACAGATGCCAGGGGGTCCCCCTGGTACAGCAGGGGGTCCCCAGTACAGTAAAAATGTGTTAATAAAAACACGGTTGCAGACAAAGTCAACTCGGGCTTGACAAATCATGACAACAAACACAATATTATCATGCAATATCTACGGCTGGATACAAAACTTTTTGTTTCGTTTTCATCTTAGAAATTATTTGATTGTCCCAAAAGACTGTCTTGTGTTATCAGGATTTGTCATGACCTGAGTTGGCTGTGTTCGTGGCGTAGTCATCTATATACATACAGTATGAGTAATTTTTTGAAAAGTCTGTGAGAAAAATGAATCGGGAATCTGTTGGTGGAACAGGGGCGACGTCACGAGAGCGTGGGACTGTGCAGCTCTATACTGTAGCATCACAATCATTTCGACTAATGTAAAGAACACTGTTTTAAAAAAATACAATAAAGATGTTTTCCTAACTGCAGGGTGAGCAGGGCCTAAGGGGAGAGCCTGGTCTGGTGAGTACACTGTTTGAAATACTTCACACATATGAAGCAATTTACAATCACAATTTTGGCATTTAGCAGACTCGAGAGAGTCTTATCGGTTATGGCAGCATGGCTATTAAAATTCAAGATCACAGTAAATGCCAAGCATCCGTAAATATCCCTAAATATGACAGGGTCAAATTGGTCACGTGAATAGAATAGAAAAAAGTAAACAACATTCTTATCAAAGGCGTACTGTCTAATGTATGCTTTGTTGAGGTGGTACTTTTTGGTTTTAGGCTTATGGTTAAATATGCCCCAAAAGCGTAAAAATGGCATTCATAAAATTGTTGTCTTTAAGATGTTTCTGTCTGTCTGTGAAACAGAAGGGAGAAAAAGGAGACAACGGTCGAGTGGGGATTGCAGGAATGCCTGGTTTGCCAGGAACACCGGTGAGTATTCTGTTATCGTGCAAGGTTTTTTTATTTGACACACCAGTGTATGTCAAGGCATATACGCTGTACAGGGATGAAAGAATGTTTCCCACTCTTCCAGAGAGCCACAAGACAATAGACCAGGGGTTTCCAACCTTTTTGACACCAGGGACCACCATTTATTCGGCATTTGAGCTACGGACCATCATTTGATTACATATTCACCCCAAAGACCTAAAACTAAAGAATTCTTTTGGTTTTGTCCACAACTCAATTAAGAAGTCTACACTGTTTTGTTTGCAAAATTGTGCCTGGAATAATGAAGTGGTGCTAATTCAGATGATTAATATTTTAAATCTTGAGAGTGTAAAAATGAAACCAAATGGACCCGCAAGGGTCCATTTGGTTTCATTTTTACATTCTCCCATAGTTACATCTGGTTACCCAATTTTCCATCATTTAGCCTGAGGACCACCTGGCACCATCTCAAGGACCACTGGTGGTCCCCGGACCACCTGTTGAAAATCCCTGCAATAGACAATAGGGCAGACAATAGAGCAGCATGTGTGTGTATGTGTCGATCAGTGTCAATCAGCTGACCAAATTGGCAATCTTCTTAAGCTCAGCTGAGGTTTCTCTTGCTGTCAGGCTACCACTCCAGCATCACCAGTAAGGTGCAATGTAATGTAATATATTCCATAAAACCTCAGTCCTCAGAATCATGAGGAAAATTACAAAAATGTAATTGTTCGGTTGGAAATCACCCAGGTTTAGTGTTAGTTTTCTGAATGCCAAGATCAAATAAATACTTTTTACTCATTTTAGATAAAATGTGCACAAGCTGTTAAGGGTATGGCACTGGTATATTCATGATCTATGATGCTTGACTGAACAAACGTTTTCCACAAATTGGATAATTCTATTATTAAAATCATACATAACACATGCTCTCAATATGCCAGTAATATAAATCTTCCACAAGCTGCAAGAAATAAAAAATAAAAAACTAAGCGTATGTAATAATTGAGTGAAATCCAAATTAATAGAATCGTTCTGCTATTGAAACAACATAAAAACTTTTGATTTGTTTTCCAGGGGAGGCCTGGCATTGATGGGAAGAGAGGTCTGACGGGGAAGGATGTAAGTTTTTAAATGTTTTTTAAAAAAATATTATGTATTCTTTTGTTTATGCCAGCTTTCCAGCGATAGAAGAAGTACTCACATTTTGAATTGGTGCAACCACTTCCTTAAACAGCTATGTGGTCGGCTGTGTCCCTGTTTGGGTCCCTGGCTGGGTCCAAAATAGTTTCAATAATTTCAAGTTTGGTAAAATGTACTTGACTTTACTTAAGTGGAGTAAAACCTCAAACAGTACAGTACATTTATTTTCCACAACTGTGCATTTCACATGTGTCTCGATCTCAGGAAATCTCTCTCTATCGTTTTTCCTTCACAGGGAGAACGAGGGATGAGAGGAGATGATGGCAAAAAGGTACTTTTTCTTTGTTTTAGTCTAGTTTAATTTCTGTACTAAATATGATTTTAGTTGGCAGTTGATTGAGGAGACCAAAAGAACATGTACAGTACATAACAACCATGCATTCAGTGTTTGTTGAGTAATTAAAAGGTATAGTAATAGTATAATAGTTCATTTGGTTTAATTTGTGCAGTCTCTGAGTTACAATTAAATAAATTGTGGCATTTGCCATTTCCCAGAGTGAGATTCTGTTTGCTCTCTTATTGTCTTTTTTTTATCTTTATCACTGTGTCTTTTAGAGTCCAAACAGCACAAAAAAGCCAAAAATATATACAAAACGTGCTCAAATTCAGCATTCACGTACGTATGTTTTTGTTTTCTTCCTCCAGGGTGACAAGGGTGAAGCTGGTATTAATGTAAGTCATATTAAATTACGATCACTAACATTAATGACGTCTCTGGCGGCCAAGGGGATCCTCTTGTGATTCCTTTGATGCAGGGGTTTTCAACCTTTTTGACACCAGGGACCACCATTTATTCAGCATTGTAGCCATGGACCACCTTTTGAGGACATTTTTGCCCCACAGACCCCAAAACTAAAGATTTATTTTGCTTTTGTCCATCTTCAAATTGTGTAGACTTGGGCTAATTCAGATGATGAATATTTTAACTCTTGAGAGTGTAAAAATGAAACCAAATGGACCCGCAAGGGTCCATTTGGTTTCATTTTTAGGTTCTCAAGAGTTACATCTGGTTAACTAACTTGGGGACCACCTGGAACTCTCTCAGGGACCACTGGTGGTCCCAGGACCACCTGTTGAAAACCCCTGCTTTGATGAATAATTAAGTGGTGCTCAAATGAATGAATGTTTACTAGCAACATCTTTTCAAAGACCATTAGAATGCGTTAAAGTCATTTTTTAACTCGATCTAAAATAACATCAATGCATTTTCACTCATTAATATTAGATTAAAGCATAGGCAACTGAATGTGTTTTAAACCAGGGTAAAGACGGCACTAAAGGAGATACAGGAGCTCCAGGCTTACCTGGTACACAAGTTCTGGTCACTGCAGAGGTAAGAAGGATCGTTGCTACCATACATTTCACTGCTATTGTACATATCTTGCGCTCTTTTATGATTTAAGTAAGGGATAATGTATGTCTGAGTGGTCATTGTTGGTACCGGTAGATAAATCACCAGCAGGTTGATCAGCCTGCCCTGAATATGATTTCATTAGCAATGACCACTCAGACATACATTATTCCGCTTATTACATGCATATCTACCATGCAACAAAAAAGTTATGGTTAGAATGTCCGCCCTGGAACTGGGAGGCTGGGGTTCGATTCCCGGTATGTGCGTCATACCAAAGACTCTAAAAATGGGACCCAATGCCTCCCTGCTTGGCACTCAGCATCCAAGGGATGGATTGGGGGTCAAATCAGCTAATGATTCCCGAGCGCGGCAAGCCGCAGCTCACCGCTCCTTGGAGCTCACCGCTCCAAGTAATGGGTCCAAAGCGGAGAACCAATTTTGCTGTGGTAACGTCGTGACAAATAATGCGACTTTGACTTTTTGACTTTGAAGTATTCCTTGAGCTTCGCTCTGGCCATATTGGTCCAGCTGTACTGTCGGAAAACAAGGAAGGGAGTTGATCAAATTGAGTCCATTTTTAGGTAATGCTTTGTCCATTTTTCGGTCAAATGTTTTCTCGAACATTGTTGAGAGCAATGTTTAGCTGTAAATGTAATGAGTGTGTGTTTACATGTTGTGCTGGAAATGGCAGTAAATCAAGCAGGGCACAGTGGCACAGCTCATGCTCCGAGAATGTTTAATTAGGCAGAGGTCTGTTACAGATTGGACCGGCCATTATCCGGAGATATCAGACCTCTGGATTCCGCAATTGACCAACCAGAATCGAGCATTCAAACAAGCCATGTGATGTAGCTTCTTAATCTACACAGTCGTCCTGTGTGACCCAGACAGAGTAGAACAAATGGAACCTTTACAGCACTGTCTGTGACATTCAGAAAACATACAAGGTACTTAAGCAAGGCTGGTGTCCAATTCGCTGACGGTCAGCTCATAATTGGATATAGGAAAGAAATGAAACATCGGATCTCTCTCTAATGAGCCCCTCTGTGCGTCACTACCATACATAGTCATTAATCAAAGCCGTACTACCGGTATGCTACCTATAGCAGCAGTGTGACCTGACCTGCCACCTGAACTCCAACTGTGTTCTGGTCTGTCAGCAAAACAAACTGATCGATGCTAAGCATATTCAGAAATAGAATGCAATTTTGCAATTGCAAAGTGGGGTTGCCCGATGATGACGTGATGACGTAGTATCACGTCAATGGTGACTTCTTCTCTACTATGGATTTTCTGCCCCCTCAATATCTCAACTCTGTCTTATTTGCTAAGGCTATGGCAGGGTTATACAGTATATTATCATCACGAGGTGAAAAAAGCTTACAAGAGGAAGGTGAAAAAGGTTACAGTGAAAGGTGAAAAAAAGGTTACAGAGAAAAACATTACAAAGCAAAAGGCAGGGGTGTAGTGGAGGGGGGACACGGGGGGACGGCGTCTATAGGCCTATGTTTTTTGTCTTGTCATTTACTTGTATGGATATAATTAGGCATTGTAAACAATCTTTCTCAATATACTATATGCTATAAATGCAAGTGTGCATGTACGTGTCTCAAAGGGGAATTCCACTCATTTTCAATATTTTACTAATATACCTTAGGGATGTTGTGTGGACATGATAAAAAAGTTCCCCCATTCTGTGTTTCCTAGAAATGGAGGTCTGAAAAAAAATCATTAGCATGGTGAAATACATCTTGATGACATCATCAGCGTGTGTTTCACCATGTGAGACCCGCTAGGGTCCATTTGGTTCACATTTGTACACTATCAGAAAAAAATGAAAATGAGTGGAATTCCCCTTTGAGAGGCGTCCCCACACTTCTAAAAGTTCCGCTACAACACTGGAAAAAGGTTACAGGCAAACCCCACTAAATATAATAATACATTTTTGCTTCATCATCACCTTTTGTCAGGGAGCCACTGTGGATGAGATCAGACAAGCCTTTACCATGCCGATGGGCCCTCCTGGAGCTCCCGTAAGTTTATTCCTTTCTCTGGAACATGATCACCAGGTAATATTGTATAGAATCAGAGCACTCCATCTTTAATTGGCCCACAACTGGTATGATTCATGGGTACATGTTTGACAACGGCTGTGTGGTGCGTGTGTGTTATCATTGCTTGACAAGTCGATATGTCGCCACCTTATGCTTATTAATAGGCTTGTGGTATAAAGCTGGGCGCCGTGCATTCTAAATGCGCGTATCTACCTGCGATATAAAATGCATATACTGGATATCTGCATGCATTAATAAAGTCACGTACCTAACAGTGTGGGCACTATAAATGATGCATGATGAGTTCTGGCACATGCGTTCAGCATGTGTCTTCCTTTCAAGATTCTTAGAATCTCTGTGCTTTCTAGTGACGTGTCATATAGTTTGAAGGGGAACCAGTGTGCCTATAGCCTACAGACAGATGTCAATTATTGAAGCTATGCATATGAATGGATATATGAGAAGAATATCTAAAGTGACCGTTAAAGGACCACTTCACCATGTCTCACAGGGTGGCTGTGGACAGTTCAGAAATCTTCCATGCGCATCATTGATGGGGAATCCAAGCTAATAGACAATTTCTATTGCTGAAAAGTTGCAATGCGAAAATGAAAGCCATGTGTTCTCCCGATAATAAAAATATAAATAAATACGCCTGTGAGACACAAACTGGGTAGAAAGACTGTGTCTACATGCAATCTAAATGCATGGTTTGACTGTATCTACATGCAATCTAAATGCATGATTCAACTGTACTGTATCTACATGCATTCTAAATGCATGGTTCAACTGTACTGTATCTACATGCATTCTAAATGCATGATTTGACTGTATCTACATGCATTCTATGTAAATGCATGGTCCAACTGTATGCATGTGCATTCTAAATGCATGTTTCTCCTGTATCTCTACTACAGGGTCCTGCAGGTATAAAGGTAGGCTTCTCCATCGCTGCCTGATAATGAATAGATCATTTTTTACTGTAATGGCTCAACTACAGTTGTCTAATTGTATGTTTTATTTATGTCCTTGCAGGGGGAGAAAGGCGAATCGGGTATCAAAGGAGACAAGGTAATCGCTGTTTATTTAGCTTTTTTATGTGTTTCTATCAGCAAAGAAAATGGTGTGGTGGATAATTGCAGATTGTAGCATTTCATCTTGTTGCCTCCATGCTGTTAACAGGGAGATGTTGGTCCACCGGGCAGGACTATTGAAATGAAGGTAAATAAAGGTTAAATAACCGATCAACAAACTAATTGTGAGCTTCTAGAACTGCCATTTTTGAACATTTTGTAACAATCATTTATTTACTTTATGTAATGATTTTATAGTTTTTATAATGTTCAGTTAACTGTTGCACCCCTAGATTGGCATGCATTTGTTGATTATTTATCATATAAGTATTGATCATCGTGTTTCCACCTCTTCCAGGACATTGAGGTGATGTTTGAAGGCTATGGAATACGGGTGAGTTTAGGTCACAGCAGAAAGAAAGCAAACAAAAGGGCACACACATCCAAAAGAACTAAATACCAGGTGCTGGGCCGAAAGACAAACTAGAAAAAAATAAATAAGGTCCGCACACTGGACTGAAGCTCCAAGTTAAAGGTGTTTATTTCACCATAAGCATGATGACATTTCGAGCTTCAGTCCAGTGTGCGGACCTTATTTATTTTTCACAGCAGAAAGAAAAAAAATCATACGGTTGTCGATGTGTCCTCACAACAAACCACCGTTTGATTAGATTTTGCCTCTCAGACCCCAAACTATAAGATATTTTGTTATTGTCGGGTAGGATTTCATCCACAATGCCATGCACAACTAGAGAATGTAGAAGATTAATGGTCATATCATCTGTATGTTTGTCTGTTTTGTTTCCCAAATCCAACCTGGAATTGTGGACAAAAGCAAAAGAAATCTTTAGTTTTGGGGTCATTGGGGCTAAAATGTCCTCAAATGGTGGTCCATGACTCAAATTCTGAATGAATAGTGGGCCCTGGTATGAAAAAGGTTGAATACATCTGGTGGAGACTTCTTGCAAATCGATTTATTCCAACGGTCTCAGAAGTTAAAGATCTAGGACGACTGTCCTAGATCTTTAACTTCTGAGACCGTTGAAATAAATCAAGTTTTCTGTCATTTAGCTGGGGACCACCTCAGAACCACCAGGACCTGTCCTGGTGGTTCCCCAGACAACTGGTTGAAATTTTAAAAAAATAAAATAAAAATAAAAACTCCATTTCCCAGCTGTCCCTGCTGAAGGCGTTGATTGACAGGCTGCTGCAGGATGGGATGGAGGAGTTGCTCCAGGTTCTGGCTGACTCCAGGAGAACCAGCAAGGAGGAAGACCAACACCGATCCAACCTCATCACAGAGCTCAAGGTAGAGCAGTGGGCTCTATTTCCACACATCTGTCCTCTTTCCAAAGATGACAAAAGTCCAATTCCTCACTCCTGCTCACTACTCACTAGGAGTCACTACTGCATGTCCTGTATGTTTGTAGCTTCAACCAAGGCCGGATCTAGGCATGGGCATGGGGGGGGCAATGCCCCTGTATATGCCCTGACTGACCCACCAAACAACATGGCAAGCAAAACAACGATATTTCAAATTAAAGTGCTTATATTTAAAATGATTTGAAACACTACTACTGCTACTAACTGCAGTTGTCACAGCACTAAACCAACAGCATTTCATCATTTAAAACAGAAAACGCTCTGAGTCAGACCTTTAGATTTATGCATGCTGCGTGCCTGATGTTATTATTGACACTTACTTACTTGCCTAATAAAAGTCCTGTAACTGAAAATGGTATGGGTGCGCCTCCCCCCAATTGGGAAAAGTTATATCCGGCCTGGCTTAGAATAATGTGTAAAAGTAAAATTTTCAAAGAGTGAAACTCAATCTCAAACAAAAAGTTCTATCCCAATGAATTAGAATATTTTACAAGATCGCAAACAAGAAATGTCAACCACCTGAAAAGTATTTTATTCTGTGCTGTAGTTTAGTATGAATCATCTACATTGGCAAGTGTCAAAAACATTAATTTTAGACGCTGTTTCTCCATTGCATCAATTCTGCTGCGTCCAGTCATTACACGCAGCCTATATTCAGATGACTGTTACATCATAATGTTGTTCGCTAGGGACATCTAACTGGCTCTACTAACTGGCTAACAATAGCAGCTAAATGCCAACACAGGGTGAGTGCGTCACCATGAAGCGGAAAAAGAGCTAAAGTAGATCATTGTTACGTGTTAAAGTGTGCAAACAGATTCACCTTTTTCAATGTGACACGCCGTATCTTATGAGTCAGGAGTGCAGCCAGTGGATGAGAAGGTTATTAAATGTCAGTGTCAGATAAGTTTCCAACATCAATTCTCTAGTGTGCTAACTTAAGGCATTTATGAATACCACTTCAGTTTAACAAGCTAGATTTGACTAAAACAGATCGGAGTCGCACTGTACTGGATGCTTTCCTTTCTGACCTCTCGGGTGAATGTTCCACCTTCCCCCAGAACAGGGATGCTGAGGGGTCAAAGTAGGATATTTTGTCAAGTTATTTTCAACCTGACCTAATGGAAATGGATATTTTCTCACCTTTTCCACCTGTCTGGGGGGGAGTCACGATGCCCTGTCCAGAACATGGCACCCGCTCCACTAATGGTCAGGGCCGGATTTAGCCAGCCCTACTAGGGTGGGCAGGAAGAATGGCAGGGTGAGCAACTCCAAGTTTTTAAATGAAGCAGTGGTTTTCAACCTTTTTTACACCAGGGTCCAATATTTATTCGGCATTTGAGCCAGCCCTACTAGGGTGGGCAGACCACCATTTGAGGACATTTTAGCCCCACAGATTTCTTTTGCTTTTGTCCACAATTCCAGGCTGGATTTGTGAAACAAAACAGTCAAACATACAGATCAAGGTGACCATTAATCTTTTACATTCTCTAGTTGTGTAGACTTGGGCTAATCCAGATAGTGACTATTTTAACTCTTGAGAGTGTAAAAAATGAAACGAAATGGGCCCTGCCCACCCCTGCTCCCCTCTAGATCCGGCCCTGCTAATGGTGTCCTTTAAGCCTTCTGTGCTTTCATTTTCGTGGCACGCGGTCATCATACCTTCTCTCTGACATTTATTTTATGTTCTACACTAAAGAAAAAAAGAAGAAGAAAGAAAAAGTTGTAAAAGTAACAATACCGCAATGTAGAAATGATCTGTAACAAGTAAAATTAATGCATTAAAGCGCAAATAACATGGACTCCTAAATTTATAACCAGTCCCTGTCATTTATTTCTTGACAGTTTAGCTGCAGTACCACATTAATTTGTGGGGATAGAAAACACACATGGGTGCACCAAAAACATTTTAAAAAGTTGAATTTCATGTTATTTCCAATTTAAATTCTCTCTCTCTCTCTCTCTCTCTCTCTCTCTCTCTCTCTCTCTCTCTCTCTCTCTCTCTCTCTCTCTCTCTCTCTCTCTCATTTATGAACAGTATGTATGATACATTTTGTTGAAAGCAATAGTACATATACCCATTAGTTACTGTTTGATGTTTGAACATTTCCATCTCAGACTTAGACCAATGTGAAATCATCATGTGTTGAGACGCCTATTTAACCCACTGAACCTCACGGACAAATGTGATCCCGTTTTGTGACACAGAGTTCGGCGACGTTCGATCTGCCCAAACAGTCCGAGGTGGAAACAGAGCTGGACAGACAACTACAAGGACCTCTTTCGGTATGTAGAACTGATCTATTCACAATGTCTGTTTTGTTGAGAGAGAGAGACAGGGGCATGGAGACTCCTGCCCCATGTATGGACATGTTTGACCTGATGCTCTTCCTCTACAAGGATTCGCTGAACGAGGACGCCAAAGATCCGACTACGTGGGGCATCAACGGGCAGCGGGAGCTGGGCAGGACGGAGCTGGGCTCCAAGGGGGCGGCGATGATGGCGACATCAGAAATCTCCTCCCATGGGACAAATGTCACCGGCGCCAACTCTACCTTCAACCATACCACACCAGGAGCGGTGAGTAGGGGTGTGAATATTCATCGATATACATCACTATACCCACGTGCGCGATGCAAGTTCATCGGTTCCGTCACTCTATCGATGCAATAGACCTGTGCAGTGACGTCACCACCCCGGTTCCAGAATTGTTTTCCCCATTCATTTTTCTCAGACCTTAAGAAAATAATTCATATAAAGGCGATCTGGTAGAGTTGACTACTTTGAACGACGCCCCCCCGCAGCTCAAATGCTGAAACTGTGCTATAATTATGTAAGCCCTGGTATGAAAAAGGTTGAAAACAACTGTGCTATAATTATGTACCCTTACCTTAGGTGTCCATGAAGTTAACTGTCTAAACCTGTTAATTAACTTTAACGTGTGTGTGTGAGTGTGTGTGTGTGTGTGTGTGTGTGTGTGTGTGTGTGTGTGTGTGTGTGTGTGTGTGTGTGTGTGTGTGTGTGTGTGTGTGTGTGTGTGTGTGTGTGTGCGTGCGTGTGTGTGTGTGCTCATCAGCTCCTGTCACATGGAGGAGACTCGGTGAAGAAGAGCTCGGCAGATAAAAAGAAGCACAGGGATCGTGCCGTGAAGGTACAAAGAGTTTCATGATGGGATGCGAGAGCAGCAGCACCAGCACCGTGGTCGTGATACACGTGCCAAAACCAACACTATTCCTGGCTTATTTCATTAGCAACGAAATGCCATGGCATATACATGAAATAGTATACAAGTCATACACTCGTCATACACTCATTAATTATTTCATAGCCTTCGCAGACTCTTGTACCGTGATATCATATCTTCTCTGTCGGCTGGAAACTTTAACACGTTCAAAGTAAGAGGGTATAAGAGTCTGCAAGTATAAGAGTTTGTCTATTTTTAAAGGATTCGGTTAAACATTTTTAAAACACAAACTTTATCACTTATTCAATCTCCCTCTCCCTCCGTATCGTTAAAGGTTAACAATATAAAATGAAGATAGCTCACATTGTCAGGCATTGTATATAAAATAATACTCAACATACAGGCCAAGTTATTCAGAACTCTATTTTGTGCCACACTTTACCCCTTAGCCCAAATCTATTTTTTGAGTGGTTCAGCAACTCCCAGCAAAGTGTTCCCTGGCTGGGTTCCTGAACACAGAAATTGTATAATTTGTTTAGTTTGCTGGGCAATGGAATAGCTGCACCACTCAAAAATGGCAAATACCGTTCAGGTATCTCCCTTAAACCCTTAATCCTAGCATCCGTACTCCATGCCTTTGCAGAAAATACCAGATCAACATTGCGAAACAGGCGATTTGCTATGTTCTGTGGCTTTAATTTGCATCTAAACCAAAAACGAAGTCAGTAGTATATAGACCCCTGATGCACTCCGCTCAACAAATTATATAGACTGGTATCCAGCCTGATTTTCCTCCGTTTGCACATCTGAAGTGCAACTTCGCAACTCGGTCTGTCCAAATGCTGCTTGACTCACATTTCATAATGTACACTGGTAGGCTCATTGCTGCCCCTGGCCAGACTGAGTTGCAAAGTGACATTTCAAATGCACAGAAACGGAGGAGCCTCAGGCTGGAACCCAGACTACAGATGATATGGGTTAACTACTGGATATTTCACCCACAAAATTATTATTTTTCATTACATCTCATCCTATCTGATGACCAGTGGTGGTTCTCTATAATATAGGAAAACCAGTCACCCATCTACTGGTCATATACTGTATGGAGACACAAAGGAGACTCTTTTGGGCTCCATTTCACACATGCTAAACCCCTTAACCCTAACTTTGACTTTTTTACTATTTTGAAAAACTTCTGGAATAGTTAAACTTGCCAATCTATTTACACACCGTGAACTTGTAGACTGGCCATTTTAACTATTGAAAACTGTTTTTAATGGCTTAAAAAGGCCAAGAAGTTAAGCGATAAGGGGTTTAGCAGTGACAACAATCTATGCCTTTGTGTCTCCATAGGGAACCACTGCTATCATCAAATTATTGGAATTATTGGCTTGGAAATGCAGACAAAATACAGTATATATCGTATGGTGTTTATACCTGTATATATGGCTTAAGTCAGTGGTTTTCAATCTTTTTCATGCCAGGGGCCACTATTTAATCTGCATTTTAGCCATAGACTACCATTCCATGTTGAGTTTAGTCTCTCAGACCCAAAATTAAGGGTTTTCAAGTTTTTGCCCACAATTTAGGAGAGATTACTGGCAAAACATTGGTCTAAATAACAATTCTTCTCCAATTTCTAATTGTGTAGATTCTTGAAAATGAAATGAAAATTCAGATGTTTAGATATAATTTAACTCTTGAGACCGGCATTTTAACACTCTCAAGAGTTTCTGATCTATATCTGGGGACCACCTGGAATCCTCTCAGGGACCACTGGTGGTCCCTGGACCACTGGCTGAAAACCACTGGCTTAGGTAATTGACATAAAAGAAGTGTTTTTTGGGTGAACTATCTGTTTAAGCTCTTTCTTTCTGTATCAACCCACCTGTGAGTGATATGCACCTTTTCCTTGGTTCTGATTAACTGTGAACTTCTTAACCAGGGGAGAGGAAACAAAGGAAGACATAAGAGGCAGAGACAACGGCTGGTAAATGTCCAACAAATGCATCAGAGACTCCAGCAAAAAAAGCAAACTACTGTATATAACTAACCAACTTCAGTGGTTTGCACTAGTGTTGCCAAATGGGACGCATTTTAAATGATTGCACCAGAGGCTTAACATGATCTTATTTGAAATTTAATAATAGTAGGGGTAATAATAATAATAACAATAAGGGTCGTGGTAATAATATTTATAAGGGTTAATAATAATATTAATAAAGCAAAAGTCAGGTATACAGGTATATGTGTATAAATATGAAATTTCACACAATTCAATATTTTTCGTAAGAAACAACCTTCTATGAGACTCCTACAGTGTATGTGAGAGTCCTATGCATTGGATCAGAAAGCTTCCTAGAGGTCGCATAAATAAAAGCCTAGAACTGGACTGGGATACCAGTGTTTTAAATGCCTCTGAGTGCAGATCTAGGGTCAGATTCACTGACCGTCTTTACTTTTTTGTGATATGGCAAATCATCAATTAGCGTATTATTCAAGTGTTTTTAAAATTATTCATTGAGAAGAGCATGATACAGTTATGATAATTCTGGCACATCTGGCAACACCGGTCTAATGCGCTCTAACACTGACATGTCTGTGTAGTTTGGCTCTGTGTGGCAATAACAGCTCCACTGCAAAGATGGATAGGATTTGCAACGTTGGAAAAAATATACTGAACTACTATAGTAAATACAAATCTTAAAGCAATCATTTTTAGTTTGAAACAAAACAAATCTGTGGTTAAAATCTCTTGTTCATTAACAGGGGGCTTCCTGTCGCTCCCAGCTCTTCTGTAAATGGAAAATACATCTTCGGGTGAAATGAGGATAAAGCTCGAGGTCCAGTTTTGATTGTGTGTGTGTGTGTGTGTGTGTGTGTGTGTGTGTGTGTGTGTGTGTGTGTGTGTGTGTGTGTGTTTGTGTGTGTGTGTGTGTGTGTGTGTGTGTGTGTGTGTGTGTGTGTGTGTGTGTGTGTGTGTGTGTGTGTGTGTGTGTGTGTGTGTGTGTGTGTGTGTGTGTGTGTGTGTGTGTGTGTGTGTGTGTGTGTGTGTGTGTGTGTGTGTGTGCGCGCGTGCATGTTTCTGTTTATGAATGATCTGATGAGAACAAAGATATAAAGTCAGTCAGTTACTACAAAGTTCATTACTACACTGGAGAGATATGTGTCTTTGAAGCAAACAATATATAACTTAATGCACTTTTTCGTTTGTTTGTTTTTACAATGCAGTAATACAGCCTTTCAGGGCCGTGTGTTTGTCCTAACATCAACGTGCTTGTCTCAACAGCTGTGGTGGCTGTCGTTTACGTTTTGCTTGGCTTGCTTTCACGTCTTCAGCGTGCTGCTAATGCTGACTGTGTTCCATTAATGCTGTGACTCATTCCGTTGTTTTCCTTCTTTTTGTCTGAAAGGCGACGGAGCTGCTAGGAGGCGAGGAAGATGAAGAGCCGGTGCATAACGACGAAGCATACAGTCCAGAATACGAGGTGGGTGGCGTGGTGTGGCCGTAGCGACGATAACACAATGTACTCGACTCAAAGAACACAGATATACACTCCTGGTCAAATGTTATTGTGCACTAAGTGTGCAAGTGGACTTCGGTGTAGATGAAATCTTACTTGGAAGTGTTTGACATTTAGTTTGAATCACACTTGACTACAGACAATTATCCTGAACATAGCCGAAGTGTACAAGCTCACCACGCGTGGTCCTTGGAACGAAATGTGTTTGAGATGCGGGGGTCTGTTGACAATATATTTTGTTTGTTTTTTTGTTTGACAATGAAAGAGCTTGAGCACCCCTGATATAGCGACACATTTCTTTCAGAAAACTCAAGAAATGCACATATATATAAAGAAAGCCACAAATAATTGTATGTGGCATAAAGTGGGATGACATCCATGCTATGAAGAGGTGTTGTTGGTTACCAGGCCGTCACACAAGATCCATCTCATGATGGGCAAAAGGAAAGAGCCCTCTCCAGACATTCGCAAAACCTGATAGGCAATACACTCCACCTGGGCTGCGTCCAATATACATTTTCCCTGTTGTACAGTAGCCCCATCAGTGGCACCAGTGTTGCCAACCGCGAAAATCCAAAATGCACTAGTGGCACTTCCAAAATGCACTAGAATGCGCTAGAGCAGTGGGTTTTCAACCATTTTCATACCAGGGCAAAGTGCATTTCTGTATTTTAGGTACAGACTACCATTTGATGTTGAGATTAGTTTCTCAGTCTAATTTAGCAGAAATGACTGACAAAATGTTGGTCAAAACATTAATTCTTCTAATTTTTCTAAATGTGTAGATTCTTGAAAATGAGGTAATTCAGATGGGCAATTATGATTTAACTCTTGAGAGCGTAAAATGAAACCAAACGGACCCGTAAGGGTCAGTTTGGTTTCATTTTACGCTCTCAAGAGTTACAGATCTAAAAGGGTCCATTTGGCTACCAATGGTCCTTTCTAGGAACGATGGAGGAAAAATGGTGAAAAACAAGGGTTTTATCTCTGGCGCCTGTCAACCAATTCGCCCCAACTCACAAGTAAAAAAAACACCAGATTTTCCGCCAGGAGTTTTTCACTAATTTTGGTGCTAGGGGGGTGTGGAAAAAAAAGCTAAATATAGCGACAAATGCGCCAAGTTGGCAACACTGAGTGGCACACGGGAAGGGAGTGCTGTATGTGTAGCATCATAATTGTGGGGAAATAGGGCTTCGATACTTGTTTCCCCTACTGCACTGAAGTCTCAAGTCTCATCTCAGTCTCACACACACACACACACACACACTACAGAGAAACGAGTGTAGGCTCATAGCTTATGGTAAGGGGCCACTATTATGCACAAATGGTGGAATAACATGTTTTCCTTGTGTTTGCTTTATAACAGGAAAACCTTTCCACAGAAGACACTTTGGCCTCGTGGGACGGGAGAGGGGAAGAACTGGTACGATGATGAATGATGTTCTGAACATCTCAATGTTGAAAGTGAACCTGGCTGGAGATCAGTGTTCATGCCGTTGCCTGAAACTATGGCGAAAAATGACCACCTTTTTTCACTGATGAAAAGTAAATAAAATGAAAATGAAAAATGATTGAAGCAACGACAAAACGGACGTCAACAAATAAACAATCAAGTCATGGACAGGGATGGACGGCTGTGATTATAGTCATTTCCACAGCGGCGCCTCAGGCTTAAATTTCCAGAGATAATTTCCAGGGATTTCCAGCGCATCTCCAGAGATAATTGAAAAGGAATTGGCACTGGAGCAGCAGAGGTTTAAGGGAGAAAAATAAGGTTACACCTCTGTCAGCTGAATGGGGAAAAAATGTATAGCCGCACACTTGTAGCTGCCAATGCATGTTTCATGAGGACACAGATCTCACAGGATCTATAGATAGACTGCCTTCTTCAGAGTAATCTTCCCTACAGCGTTATCAGGTCATGACAATTTAGTAACTTTTAAATGACCCTTTTAATACCAAATTGGCCAAATTGACAAAGATTACGTGCACTTATAAGCACTTGAGTTCCTTACAAAGCTCCACCGTGCAGGGCAGGTTTCTAAGCACCACCTGTACTCAGTAGGACTGTGAATAAATTGGCTTGTAAAGACAGCAAGTGCCTTCCGTTTCCCCATGGACGGCTGCCTACTTTAGCTAAGTGGCCATGCTAGCGTTTTTTGACGTGATGTTCGTATTCATACCAGCATATCCGCTGTGCGTAATGTCACACTGTGCCTCTCAACCGCTATTATAAAACATAAGGTAACCCCCAGATCTCTTGATGACGTATTGCTCCATTGTCAAGCCAGTGTGAAATGACTTGTAACTCTGTTCTTACCCCGCTAGCGTGAATCGACGCCTGATGCTAACCACTTTAAGACATTGGAGGACCATTCCTCTAACAGTAGCTCACACTCACACACAGCGACAGAGACACAGGTGAGTTCACTGTAGTCGATTGATAACTTATACTGTATATGAGTGTAGAAACCCCTTTTTAAACCTAGAACACTGAACATGGGCAATTTTTACCCAGACAATTATGTTTTTGCAATTTTCTTCATAGCAAATCATTGCACATTTCACAATGGGCTCTCAAATATTTTTTTTCTTCACTGGACCAATCTCACACTGGGTTTTAGGAATATTTGAACCAACGAAGTTCCCAACTTGATTCCTCCTTTTTTGGAAAATATTTTACAAAAATAATTTGTATGTTTTTTTCTCCAATTTTGATCCCCTCCAGATCCTCCCCAATAATGTTTTTTTTTTTTTTTTTTTTTTTTTTTTCCTTTTTTGTGAAAAGTCATGATGACATAATAAAGAAAAGTACCCACGTTGCACAGTATTGCTGAACGACCATATATTGTGATGAGATTTTTTTGTAATTAAATATTTTACATTGGGTAAAATATACCCGTGTTCAGTGATGGTGTCACAAAAATTAAGTTGTTAAGTATTCTATGGTTAAATACACTTCAATACACCCCTGCAGGCAACATCTTCATAATTAAGTAATTGCACAGTTTGTTCACAACTGCCACTTCTCAGGAGAAATGTGTTGCATTTCGTTTCCATCTTGTTGATCTCTTACATTTCATGTTTTTGTGTGAAACTGTAGTATGTATCATATCAAGTAGGCCATTAATTTATGACACAAAAAGTTATAACACGGAGATAAGACATGACGGACAGTATTGTCAGTCTCATAAATAAGTGACTTTGCTGTAAATATGTATGCATGAAAGAAAGCCTGCCTCTTGACAGCCATAGTTTTATCCCTCCTGTGAAAAGCCGATCAAACTGAATAAATAAGATCTGTCTATCAGACTGATGTGTGCGAGAAGGACACAAACATACTCTGAGCTGCAGATCTAGGCACGGGGCATGGGGGGAGAAATGCCCCCCCTAAATGCCCAGTCTGCCCTACCAAACACGATGGCAAAGAAACAACCCAAGATATTTCAAATTAAAGTGCCTATATTTAAAATGATTTGAAACACTACTAATTTACTTCTACTAACTAATTACAGTTGTGTCACCACTAAACCAACAGCATTTCATCATTGAAAACAGAAAACTCTCTGAGTCAGACCTTTAGCTTTATGCATGCTGCGTGTCTGTTGCAACTTCAACAGCAGCTGATATTATTGATGCTTAATTGCCTAATAAAAGTCTTGTAACCAAAAAGGACTTATGTAACATTTCCTGATTGGGAAATGTTACATCCGCCGCTGTTATGTACTGACCATACATGGCGTGTGTCTTGAGTGTACAGGGTTGGAACATAATGAATGCCAGAACAACGGTGGCAGCATGCTGAAAATTGCTAACCAATCGCGGCCAGCAACTGGATTGTGTCCACATCATCACTACCGATTGTCTAATTGGGAGGAAATTGATTCAAATCTGACTTGAAAATGAGTAATAGCCAGATGAGTAATGGCTTTCAGTACAGCACTTACACAGCGAGTTACTTTGTAGGATGATGCTTTTACACTGCCTATTGTGTTAGTGCCAGTGCCAGTACATTTGTAGTGCTTGACACGATTAATACCTGTTCTCCAACGCTGCAATTACCGGTAGTTCTTTGGTTGTTGCACCCGCATACTGTACCTGTACTGAACAGTTGCACCGGTCTTATGCCCTGTTTTGTCCTGATTCAGGAGGAAGTATCAACGCCCATGCCTCCCTTCTCGACACAAGACAGAGACAAGGTACAGATCTGATTTTCTTGTTGACTAATTGCGATTCATGCCAAAAATAGCTAAGCTTGAATGTCGGCTATTTTTGGCACCTGCCACCCTGGCACAACAGACGATAACATGGGCTTAATCGCTCGTACAGTATAAGTTGAATTTATATTCCATTGCACGACAGTGTCACTTGCTAACAACCGATCTTTGACCACTTAAACTCACAGTTTCCAAAACTGTATGTTGGCAGTCAGGACCCATTTTTATGGCAGGGAATATACCCCCCAAAAAAATGATACATCAATTAAGTGAATTATATTATATTTAAGTAATTAAAAGCAAAAAGTAGTGAAAATTGCAGATCAACATAAGCTCAAACTTGTGAGCTTGTACATCTTGCTATTTTCACTAATTTGGTTTGGCAAATGTCTAATTTGAGCTACAAAGTTTGGGATTGGCATGAGTCCCTCCCTCGATCTGCCATTTTCTGCTAAACTTTCCCCAAATTATGTACATGCTGGGGTTTAAGTAGAACAATCAGATCAATGCATTGCAATGCAAATCTCTGCTAGCTACAGGTCTTGTTGTCGGCAAGTGGTTTTAAATGACAGGCTTCACATGTCCTTGCATGTGTTGGAATGCACAACTCTTTCTGCTGTACTAATCAATGAATGTGATTGACACGTGCTCAAGGGTAGTGGCTGGTGTTGTGCCGACAATAATATAATATATTTTTAAAACATGTCATGTAGCAAATTAGTCTGGAAGTCTTCTAAATCAAGTATTATACCGGAATGCAGATTTTTTTTTTCCAGCACTCCCGGGTTTGTCTTTTTCGTCATGACTATATTATTTTATTATTAGCCGCATGAGCACTTGTCAATTCAAGTTTTCTTCTCTTACTAACATGTGAAAAAACAAACAAAAAAATCACCAGTGCAAAAAAGGTGTGTCTTTAATGTGAATGCATTCTGAATTGAATAATAATTCATAACACAATTACATAGCCTACTAAGCATTTAAAATGCACGCCTGTGTACACCGAACATTACAGCTGCCGTGTGCAACATTAAAACAAAGCATGAAATACAGACACCATAGAAACACTGCCATGTCCCAGCATGCTTTGCAGCATGACCATGCCTGAGTAGCAATGATGCGATAATAATATGCCACGCCGCTCTTAACCGAAGTCATTAATCAAACTTATAGGGCATAGCTTATAGGGCGTAGCAGTGGCGGCCATTTTGTGGTGCGACAGATAGAAAACCCATTCATTTTTATTATTTTTTTGAACAAAAATGATGAATTATTCTAAGCCTGGAATAAGACACCCAGGCTCCTGATGAAACGTGACCATAAAACATTAAGATTCTGTGTCCAAAAATATCCGGAAAAAGGCTAGTTATGTTATAAATTAATTATTCATATATTCTTTGACTTAGAATCAAATGTTTCGTGGTCATGGTTCTCCGAGAGGCTGCTGATGGCTTGATTCCAGACTTAAAATAAAAATAAAAATATAACCGGAAATGAATGGCATTTCTATTTCCATTTTTTAAAAATACTTTCTCTCTTTTTTCACCTTTTTGTTATTTTGTTGTGACACAGGACATCTCTTAAAAACCCTGAGAGAACGTGACTTTAGAGTCCATAAAGCGTTGGCTATCGACCGAACGCCGGGCACATACTGTTCGTTTTACTGTGACGTTTATCGCTGGTTGAAGATCGCCACTCGATCGCCCACGAACCTGATGGCCGTTTTCACAACGCGGGGGGAAAAGACACCTTTTCACGCAACGCGGTGATGTCACCCTTCCAAAATCTCCCCACCCTGAAACAAGACTCGTGGTCTTGTAGATGCTTTGTTCTACATCTATTCCTAATTTATTTATGTTCAAACAGTTAAATAAACAACAATATTTTTGTGTTGCAAAGACTAGATTTAGATACGATGAGTGAACCGCTTTTGCTATGACAGATTTGTTTGTATATCCATTTTGTATCAAGTTGTCATGAAAAGTTTTATTTATTGAAACACGGAGACAAAAGATTGTATTTTTTTGTTTACTTTTGAACGCTTTGAATAACTGTACCGTTCAGGAAGAAATATGTTGCTCTGATCAGCTCACAAAACCTTTTTTCCACTGGTGACATTTTTGTTTTGTGTTTTTTGTAACGTCCTTCTCTCGTGTTTAACCTTTCTATGCATGTAGCCCAAGTAAAATATGTTCAAATAACTTTATGAACATGTCTTTGTCCTTTATTCTTACATTTTTATGTATTATGCAACACCACACCATAGTGTGCCGAAGTCTGACATATTGTATATACAGTAAAGGTTTTGAATTATTTCATACATATTTTAAATTGATTCATTAATATACTGTAAACTATTTCACATAAATCAATAGAATAATCCTTGAAGGGCCACTTCAGCACTTTTGCAACTGGTTGTTATTTTAATGATGTTCATGACACATCAATAAACAACTTTCCAGGTGTTTTTCTTTTGACATTTTAAAGTTTCAAAGTGCCAGTGATGTCCCATACACATTGTCTTGGTAAGATGCCTGACCTTCTCAACAAGGAGGAGCAGTACACCAAAACATTAATATCAAGTTACTTGCAGTTTCTTCCAGTGGTGAAATGTCCCTTTAACATTGATTTGTGAGAGTAAAGCAGTGGTTTTCAACCTTTTTGATCCCAGGGCCCACCATTTATTCAGAATTTGAGCCACGGACCACCACTTGAGGACATTTTAGCCCCACAGACCCCAAAACTAAAGATTTATTTTGCTCTTGTCCATCTTCTAGTTGTGTAGACTTGGGCTAATTCAGATGATGAATATTTTAACTCTTGAGAGTGTAAAAATGAAACCAAATGGACCCGCAAGGGTCCATTTGGTTTCGTTTTTACGTTCTCAAGAGTTACATCTGGTTAACCAACTTAGCTGGGGACCACCTGGAACCCTCTCAGGGACCACTGGTGGTCCCCGGACCACCTGTTGAAAACCCCTGGAGTAAAGCACCACATGTTTTGGTCGAAAGAAGGGCTCATACCACAACTATATTCCTTGGGCTCCTTCTTCTTTACTGTTAAACCCCTAAACTTCACCTTTTTTCCAATTTTGGAATACATTTTTGAATATGTAGATTACCTTTTCAAACTAGTAAAATCTGCAAAGAGGTTAGGGATAAGCGGTTTAGCGTGTGATGAAAATGAAGCCCCTTGTCTTTTATTGCTGTCTGGCAGAAACAGCTCATCTCAGTGGTAGACACAGCACTCAAAGCGTGACTGTTTTCACTCTTTTGAAATGGTGTTTAAAGCACCACTTCACCCATTTTCAACCTATCTTCATGTAATTGGTACTTAATGCTCATGATTCAGCTCTGACCTAAGTTACTACAGCCTTGTGTCCCACAACTAGGAACAAAGAGGATGTTAGTATGTACTGTAAGTCACGCACATGTAAATATGTCTGCATTTCTGTCTAGTCACGACTGTTCAGAACTCCGCCTACTAGTCGCATCATTGATGGGGAATCCAAGTTCAATGAAATGACGGCCATTCTATTCCTGGCAAGCTAGCATAAATAAATACTAGTACAACTGAATAAATGGAAACTTCTCTGAACAAAGACAGAGTAGACAAAATAGGAAAAAAAATACCGCCAAGTTAACATCAGCCTTTGTGAGGAGTGGACCACTTATATTTACGTGCTGAAGATAAGTTGAACGTAATTTCAGTGAAGTGGTCTTTAAGTTCCTTTATGGGTTTTATGTGAGTTTGTTCCCCTGACTCCAAACAGGGGATCCAAAAAAGAAACAACTGTACATATAATGTTTTTAGGCTGTAGGTTCATGCATGACACTCTACTGAATATCATGTTTAAAAAACATTGACCCAGGTGGACAGATTTCATGTCAGGAGGATAAAGAAGAGCGCCCCCTGGCCTGATCATACGGTAGGCGCACCACTAGTAGCAAATACACATTTTCAACAAGCATTACATGAGTTCTCTGTTCCTGAGGGGAAAAAGAAGGCCTATAGACCTATACTCTGTTAAAAGCAAACATATTTCATACATATCACTGCTGCATTTTTTTTTTATCATATTTGCTACAAATAAGATATTATTGCTGATAAATCATAGAATTTGCTATTTGCTACATACCTGATGTCACTGTTTGTCCAATTGTTAGGCTCACATGCCAGGAGTACCGGGAGGCAGACGTCAATACAAAGACTCAATACAAAAGGTAAGTTACATAATAATAATCTCAAGCCCTGTTCAAAAACACTTGGGCCTGCGATGACGGGGTCCAAAGCATGCAGCGGCAGGTTGGAAGTGGTTTAAAGTGATCAGTAGGGTTCCCAGATTGAACAGTTCTTCTGATAGTACCGTCACCCTGGTCCCCTGGTTGATGTCACACCTGCGAATGACTCAGATTTGACGTCCGCAATGTTGTTTGTGAATAAATATTCAAGCTGCCTCTCTGACACAACAGAACGGCAATCATATAGCCATCATTGGGACGAGAAGGGAAAAATATAGCAAGTGTTCCTTTGAGCACCTGACTTTTTTTTTTCTAGCACCTATATATTTATTGTTTTAGCTTTCTTCTTGTTGAAGTTTTTTTTTTCCCCACTATGTCGCTTCTACTTTGATGCTGCAGCTGTTTCCCTGCAGAGAGACACTTGCCTCATCCTGCAGACGGTCCAAAACTTTATTGTTGTCAAAAAATCAAAACATTTGTAGGGGTTTGGACAAGGCAGTGCTAATGTGTGAGGGGGAAGGGGTTTCTTGGGGTGAGGCAGCGTTTGAACCAATCATTGCACAGCATTCTCCAGAAGTTTCATAATGAGCCAATGGAGTGGAGGTGAGGTGAGATTCTGTTTTTTTTTTTTAATCTGTGTACAAACTCACACTAAAGTTGCCTCTATTGCCTACCTTAAGTCAGACGGAACAAAGACGGGTTTATTCATCACTCATCCATGGTATAAACAGTGAAATGTTGGTGCGGCATTGTCCACAACACTGTATTGCTAATGTATAGTATACCACAGAACAAGATGCAATATTGCAGTATACTGTACTAACCTTTACTCACTAAAATAAGAACATTTGTGCCTTGTGTCTGTTTCTTTCAAGCCATTTCCTCCTGGTGCCAGTGGCTTCAACAGCCCGAATGTAAGTCTGTTGGCAAAAGAAGCGTTGATGATGATGAGACCTAGCTAGCTCATACACAAAAAAACAAAAGTTCTGTGCCCTGCCTGCCGGTATTGATTTTCCAATCCAAATCCCATGGTTTGAACACTTTGAACACGTGTTTGAATGAGGGGAAGGGGCAATCAAACCGCATGACTAAGCATTGAGTCAGCCAAGAAACACAGGCGGCACACACAACATTTGTTGTTTATGTCTGTCTGAGGCCCAAGCGTTGATCCACAATAAAACAACGAGAAGTTCAAGTGACTGCAGAGTGCTTTTCATGTGTCATCATCACCATACATTGATCCTTGTTATATTGATGAGGCCAATAGAGCAGCTTCTCGCTCTAAAAGCGACCCGGTGTTGTCTGCCTGTTCCGCAGAGGCCAGCGAACCCCGACCCTCACACCTCCCCGGGGAGCTCCGCGGTGCAGGAACAGAGCGAGGCGGGAGAGGAGATAGGAGGGACGACGAAGGTGGAGGAAGAGGAAGAGGGGAGAGGAGAAGGACAAGGCGGTGGAGGTGATGATGACCCCCTCCACCCGGAGCATGGGGACACAGAGGAGGAAGCTGGGAGCGGAGACGGGTGGAGGACTGAGGAGGAGGAGGTGGATGTGGACGCAGAGGGAGGGTGGGATGAAGAGGAGGTGGTGGAGGAGGATGATGGACTGGAAGCGGAGAGAGAGAGGGAGAGGATGGAGATGGAGAGAGAACGCCTAGAACTGGAGAGGGAGAGGGAGGAGAGGGAGAAGGAAGAGAAGGAGAGGGAGGGAGAGGTCACAGAGGAGGAGGAGGTGGTGGTGGTGGAGGAGGAGGAAGGGGAGGGCAGGGACCTGGAGAGAGAGAGAGAGGAGTGGGAGAGACAGCGGGCGGAGATGGAGGAGAGAGCCCGGGCGAGGGAGGGGGGCGGGCCGGGGTACGACGATGAGGAGGAAGGGCCTGTGCCGTACCCACCTGAATACTACTATCTGAAGGTATGGGCGCGTGCGCGCACATACACACACACACACGTTGCGACAGTATAGAGGCCCTATGTGTTTTCTTGTTTTTTTGATAATCATGGGGTGACTAACCTACAGTATACATGTTTGTTTTTAGGGAGGCCCGGGTGAGAACGGAATGCCTGGACCAAAGGTGACTGCATGCCTGTATTATGTTTTAATTAATAAGAACTATATGCATTTAGGAAGGCAGAAGCATTAAATGGCATCTTAAATTCAAATGTCCAATGCTGGACATTTGAACATATACATTATGGTTGATTTCACCTACATTATGCAAAATAACACAAGAAACAGCGAAAATACTACAAGCTTCATTTCTACAGTAACTGTTTTACCTATAAGACACAAAACGGTGGCACCAGTCTGAAAGTGGTGAATTTCAATATTTTTTAAGATGGCGATGTAGGGCTGGCCCCAGGCTATATTTCACCAGCTAAGTTCATCCAATTTCTCCCCACTTCCAAATGTGGGGGTCCCTGCCACGGTGCCACCAAATACTTTTCAAAAGCTGATTCCATCTCTTAATAGGCTTGATGGGTGGGGTCTTCCTTGACATGAAAATGTTTGGAGACCCACTGGCTCTAAAAGCATAAAAACCTCTGCTCACATTCTGCGTCATCCACTGATGTCACACACCTCAGGAAGAGCTCCAAGCGTCTCCAGTTAGACGTCAGAAGGACGCTTTGATGTCCTCACAGCGCTGCTACCAAAGATGCTACACCTCGCCGCTACCTTAGATCATTAAGATCAATGTTGAAATGTGGTAAATTATTCATCAGTCGCCCCACTGTGTAAGCCATGCACACCCTAGACCTGGACCTGGAAGGTTTTCTACACACTTGACAGTGTGTATGGTTAACTTTCGTGTACATCTATCTGTCTCATCTGTTTACATTCCTTTTCTTCATTCCTGTCAGGGGGAAATCGGTGAAAAAGGACAAAAGGTAAGCAAACATGAACATTTTCTTTCCACACAGCATCAAACTTTTCGCTTTAGTTTGTGGCTGTATGTCTTTGAGACTCTACAAGACTCTGTGCATGTGTGTGCGTGTGTGCATGTTTAGGGTGAGCCAGGCATCGGTCACAGAGGTCCAGCAGGACAGGCAGGGGCTCCAGGATATAAGGTGAATTATCTGTCTTTCCGGTATAGATTATACCCCAGAGCTGGGGTTTAACATAAAGCATGCATTTTCAACTTGCCAGCCAAATGTTGTAGTAGCGTGAATGGATCTACCATATCCTCTCGGTGGGGGCTCCTCAGGTGAGTGAGTGGGACAGCAGTGACAACACAAAAATGTGTGTGTGGAGAGACATATTTATGTTGTCTGTTTACATTTACTGTATTTACTAAAAGTGGCACACAGAAGGATTTATTTTTACACTACAGTGTATTTGAAGGTTACTGGTACAGTAGATGTTTTTGAAAAGCCCATTACAACGTTCCTATTGTGTCTGATTTTCACACATCCTCCCCTCCTCCCCCTCAGGGAGAGCCAGGGGAGCAGGGGCCCTCAGGTGCTCAAGGCATCCAGGGTATCCGTGGCAACCCAGGAAGTCCAGGGATCCCGGGATCCAAGGGTCATGCCGGTGACCCCGGATTACCCGGCAGAGAGGTAATAAGATATGTAAAAAAAAAAAAAAAAAAGTTTCCCAATCGAGACCCATTTGTGGGTCGTGGATAGTGGACACATGGCTCATGAGTAAATTAAAATCCCTTTATTTTTAGTTTCCTACATTTTTTGAGAATATAAAAATGTTCAGACTCAAAATGGACAGTGTCAGAGTTATATGTAAAAGTAACACGGCATATTTTTGTGTAGGGGGACCGAGGGAAACGAGGGAAGAACGGAACACCTGGGACCCCTGGAGGACGAGGACCACCTGGTGAACAGGTAATAGAATATGTGGAAATGTTGATTTGGCTAATTTGTTTCTTTACGTTTTTAAATTGTAATCATGTAGCACTTTAACAGGAGGAGTGTTATTTGGTTCACAGGGTCCAGACGGTTCACCTGGAGTTAAAGGTGAAAAGGTATTTTGTTATACGTTTTTATCTATTTGTATTGATAAAAACAAAACCGGTCCGGATTAATACTGACTTTGGACTGACGTATAAATGTCTGTTGTTGTTTTTTTGTTTGTTTCTATTTACGGAGGACCATTGTACCACAATAACGAAAAAAAGAGTAGTCATGAAATGTATAGGACAAAATAAACAGGTGTGTTTTTCAGTCATGAATCTGACAGTGTTTTCAAATTAATACCTGGTGGACTGTTTTATAATAAATAATAGTCTAATAAACGTATGCAACCCAAAATTAACAAATTGTAAGTGCAATTATATTCATTTGATTTTTATCTCTTTTATTGTGGCTAAAAGTTAGCATACATAAAGTCCCTAGGCCCCCAATAGCGTTCCCAGTTGCATTCTGGGCCAACCATGATGATCACAGAGTTTCCATTGAGGAGTTAGATGCTGCACTAGCGGCCAACCAACTCAACACAGACACAGTTTGCATAGAGGTCTGTAAAACTAGCTTAGGTCTGCTAGCATTCCTTAATGGCAGGTACGTGTAAATAGCGTACCTGAGAAACGGGTTAATAATATCGCCGCCAATAGGGTTTTGATTTTGAGTACCAAATTCATTCACACTACCTAAATAACTGTATGTTATTTATCTAATTTACATCTGTTCAAGTGCTTTTATCCTGAAAAATCCATCCAAAAGTTTTTAACTTCACATTCTGTCCCCTGGTCAGGGGGAGAGTGTTCGAGGAGTACCAGGCGGCAGGGGCATACCTGGCAACCCTGGTAGAAGGGTGAGTTTTATACATGCCATTGCATACATTTATTACTTTCTTGCTTAGTGTATATATTATATTCTATGTTTATTGTATTCCTTTGTGTGACTGTGTGTTCCAGGGTGAAAACGGCACTCCCGGAGTTAAAGGACCCCTCGGCCATCTAGTGAGTAATAACTTCCTGTTGGAATACAACAATATTTAAAGAACCTTCTTCCGAGATAAATTAAGACAAAGATAAGACAAGGCGACAAGAAAAAATATCTTATCTTAAATATCTTACTCACCTCAGCGGAGTCCACTTTAGCCTGCTCTTGCAGTAGAGCACTTGCCTTGATCATCTCAGTCTTATTCAAAGGTTAAAATGTAATTTAGTAATTTAGCACCGTAACGATGATATTTGGATGGTTCATTTGTTGATCTGGCAAACTATAATGTGTATAGTTTAATTTAATAGTTTGACCTATTTTTGCAGGGCCCAAAAGGCCTCCAAGGTGGCAAAGGAGAAAAGGTGAGCAGATTTCCCATAATATGAATTCTTCATGATTTGGGATGCACCGTAATTCTTACCGGTACCAATGTTTAAATTCACAATTTAGCCGATAATAATTACCCATTGATAGATGTTTATTTATTTTGTGCCAGTGAAAGCTTGGCCTCTGTTTAGTTTGTTGCTATTATATGGCGGGGCAGAGTACAGGCTGAGTTAGGACCTGGAGCAATATTGTGTTGTAAAACTTTACCATATAAAGTGGTCTGTCTGTGGTAAGTAATTCAGGAGGAATCACAGAACAGAGATGCGTTTGCACTCTTGTGCAGGCCTCATCCTTGAACATGGCAGTTAGAGGAAATGTCGTTTTGTCAAAAGCTTTCACAGCAACATTTTACCTGGAGACAGGGTCATATCCTTCCATCATGCAAGGTCTCTTAGAAGAACTTTGAGAAACAATATATAATTTAAGGTATGTGAGTGATAGCTTTGTTTTGTTTTTCACCCAAAAGTGAGAGACAGTGAAAACAAACACTCAACGAATGTAAAATGAAGTTATTTATGCATCCTACCCGTTTTAATCAATACAAAGTTATTGCTCTCCAAATATACGTTGTACTATCAATTCTGGGCTATCAGTCAAAAATGTAAATTATTTACAAAATGATTTGCCCGGTCAGATAAAGGTTTTATCAATTGGCATTGTGCATGAATTGTTTTGAAATAAGAAATAAGCACAATCAAGAATCATACAGTATTTGTCACACTAAAACAATGCAGTAGGCTACAGCACATCAACACATAGAGTACTAGATAGAAAAAGAAAAAAATAAAATAAATATAACAACATGGGATGGATGACATCACAAACCTCGCAAAGATGTTTACAACATATTTTTAGCAACAATATTTTTAGCAGCATTGTTCTTAGCGGAAGTGTATCAATTGTGCCAATTAAGCAGAATGCAGGCTCTAAATCATCACATTATCTTTGGATGTGAGCAATTCCTGTCAACAAAATCAGTCAATTTGTGCTGTGCAAAAAACACTTCTGTTTCTCTGTGACTGTATGCACAGCACACCGCTAGCCAGAGAGAGAGAGAGAGAGACAGAGACAGAGAGATGCCTCTCTTGACGTAACTTGGCTGTTTTTGTCTGAAATGCAATCATTTGGCTGCATTTTGGTTGCATGTCTGATTGAGGAGTCTTTGAGGAGTAGTTGAATCATCATCCATTATCATCTTCATCCATCTGCTTCCTTCATAATCTGTGAGAGCCATGTTGTTAATTTTTGTCACAGGCAGTGTAGGGTAGTAATGTTATATTTGAGAGGGGCACAGGCATTCCTGGATAAATATGCTATTTTTTAACAACAAAAAAATCACAAGATCTACTGAATGTGAAGTGGGGTATTAAATCTTGTTTGGAAATAAACAAACAAAAAGTTGTCCTTTAACCACCAAACCTAAACTCGCAGGCGTTTGCTCTTTGCCAAAAATAGCCGATCTACAAGCTCTCATCTCCTTGCAGACCCCATTCTCAATGCAGTCACTCATGTGCCTCTGCTGTTAATATAAATGTATTATTGTATATCATGTCTGACCAGGTAAATGCGTGTTTAACCATCTAATTTTAAATCATCCTTGTCTTTCTTTCCAGGGGGACCGTGGAACACCTGGGTTCAGGGGAGAGCGGGTACGATATAAGTGGTGAAAGTTGAATGATAATTCATATTATATTTTGGACTGTGCCTTTGTGCCTTTTTAATTTCTGTGAACATACATCCTGACATTTATGATCCACTATAACATCTCTGTTGGGTTGAAAGTAGCCTGAGCTCAGCTGAAAGCATTATGGCATAGAGAGGCAGGGACCCACTAAGATGGTCTGTTTGCCCTGGTTGGATCTCACGGATATGTCAGTCAAGCCCTGACCGTCTTCTGCTAGGACACCATGGCTAATGATTTAGTCCACGCTTTCACTTTTTGCACAGTACAGATGAAAATGTAAGCCTTGGAATCGAGGGTGGGTGGAAAATTTGTTATGTCCAAAACTGTAAAGTCATAGCAGATCGTAAAAAAACGGAAACACAATGTGAACATTTCAAGCTTCAGATCTGCTGCTTTTGCGCGTCGCTGTGGTATGGGTTCATCAAGCAGACGGTTGATTTATAAACAGAAACAGGTGGTCTTTCTTTCATGGACTAATGGTTTAATTCCACAGGGGAGTGTTCTCCAAATCCAAGGACCCCGCGGCTACAAAGGGACCAAGGGAGAAGCGGTAGGTCTCCTCTACATCTTTTTACACCAATTGTTTTCAAAGAATTTCATGTCAGAGATACGCCCCTGCCCGACCCCTCACCAACACCACCACCACACTCACACACACATGCACACACTTTAATTTTTTTAGTTTCAGAAAACCAATTTTATCAGGACAGCTACAGAACTTATACACAATACAAGATAAACAAGTGGCATTAGAAGTCAAAGAAATGAAAACAAAAACCAAAAGAAAAACAATATTGACCGAAACACTTGAAATTTGACACTGATGAATGGGTACTCTCTCCTGGATTGGCTGATATTGGCAACTCAACCTGAAGACGATGTATTGTATAAACCTTTTGTAGTAGTATTAGTATATATGAATGCTCAAGTAAAGTGGGCCTCCCCTGGAACCACTGATTTAGCTTTTGGTTTAACGTTCTGTGATGTTGGTCTTGTTTCAGGGTCTGCTCGGCCCCCCAGGGTTCGATGGTGACAAGGGAGAGAAGGGAGAGGACGGACCTCCTGGAGCTAAGGTAGAAACAAAGCATCTCAACAGGGTTTTTATTTCTTTATACTTTGTCCTGGTCTCTCACCCTCTCACAAGACCAGGGGCGGATTGGCCATCTGGAGTACAGGGAGTTTTCCCGGTGGCCTGCGCCACCTAGTGGCCTGGACAGTTTTTTTTTTTACGTCCAGGGCAGGCCAGGGCGCCAGGCCCAGGCCAGGCAAACTAGTGTTTCTATCCTTCAAAAAAGAAAAGGTGTCCTACACCAGAGCCTTCAAGTAGGAGAGTTGCCATATTCCCGTTCACTCACTGCTGGAGGCAGTGTTGCCAACTGCCAAGATCCAAAATGCACTAGTGGCACTTCCAAAATGCACTAGAATGTGCATTCTCTAGTTGTGTAGACTAAGTCGGGCTAATTCACATGATGAATATTTTAACTCTTGAGGGTGTAAAATGAAACCAAATGGACCCGCAAGGGTCCATTTGGTTTCATTTTTACGCTCTCAAAGAGTTACATCTGGTTAACCAGCTGCCCCCCCCCCCCAGGGTGGCCTGGCAAAGGCAAAATTGTCCGGTGGGAAAATATGTGCCAATCCGCCCCTGCACAAGACTCTCACACCGAGTAACACACAAACACACAAAACACAAAAAAGCTAGCATATGGAGATGAGAGGTTTCTGCCCGACAAGCTCGGGGATGAAGGTCCTTGTTGTGCCTTGCTCAGGAGCACTTGTGTCTTGTGAACACAGTGTCTGAGCGTACTGTAAGTCACACATCAGTCACCACCGACGGACAGATTTCAGATTTTCACATTCCCACCACTGCATAATCTCCCCACATGGTTAGTAATCATGTGGGTACAGATTATACAGTGGAAATGTGCACTTTATCAACAGTGAATGAAGTAAACCAACATGCAGTATATATCCTATAAGTGTATACAGGTCATCTGCACATTTTTAAAGTTACAATGTAAGAACTTTTAATGTTGAATTAGTAGACAGCAGGTTTTTTTCCTTTTCAGGAGAATAAAGAGGTAAAAGAAAGTAACAGGCTAAAAAGGAAGATGTACATCAGGTGTAAGTATTTACTAGTGTTAACATGATGATCATGATGATGATGATGATGGTTTCTGTTTCTTCAGGGTCTGAAAGGCGATGCTGGCACTAAGGGTGCGGTTGGACCTTTTGGAAAAAGAGGACCTGTTGGACAGAAGGTCTGTGAGCATCCATCTTTATTCATATTTAACAGCCTAATAACAATCAGTAGAAGAAACGATCATTTTCCGTTGATTGGCGCTGTGTGAAATTTTCATGACAGGGAGATACCGGGGAGCCTGGCATCAACGGCATAAAGGTAGGATTCAAACACACACACACACACACACACACACACACACACACACACACACACACACACACACACACACACACACACACACACACACACACACAAATATGTACAAATACTAGATGCTTGATCGGCTATAGTGTTTGTCGTGCAGTCCGAGTGAGACACATAAGAGAGAGCCAGCGAAATCATTTTCGACTACGACATAAGAGACTACATCATCTTTCACCTACCCCTGTGTTTTCCACACTGTTCGTGTTGTGTTGTTGTTGACATTGTTCCACATTTCTACTCTATCAAAGTTAAATTAACACGGTGGTTTTCCTGGTATCTCCCTGCTCGAGGTCATGCATGGTTTAATTTTTGGTTCCAGGGTCGCAACGGAGACCACGGAGTGGACGGAGCTAAGGGAGACAAAGGAGAGCTGGGACTGCAAGGCCAGAAGGGGGATCAGGTATTGTGCAGGAGACATGGACCCATTTCTTTTTTGTGTTCTCAATTTGAAGCCTCAGTGAAGAAGCTTGCAGATTGCAGGATTGATCAATTAGCCAAAAGCTTAATAAGGCATCAGGAAAATTATGTCTGTCCATTAATGACCACTGGTGACCGGGCCTTTGCAGTGGTCACGATGCATTATGGCATGCCCTGCCACTGGCATCAAAAATGCATAGTCGGTCAACAGCTTTAAGACAATGTTAAAGGATTTAGGATCAGTGATTCAGTTATTTGAGTGATTTGGATTGTTAATGGTTGCTGTATTGTATTTTTACATTAATTTCCTGTTTTCTTATTTACATGTCAGGTGCTTATAGTTACTATATTCAGCACCATTGTAACTTTGCAACTTTTGGAAAGGTGCTTAAAATGCACATACACTCACATACAGTAGGAGACGATGCTTCCTTCCTATATCTTGAAACACTTGAGCTTCCCAAGTTTGTGCATCTTCTATTGTTATGCGTTCACAAATGTCTTGCAAAATGTGAACGCAAGTAAAGATGTTAAACGTGTTTGTTTACAGGGAGATGCGGGTGAACCAGGCTTAGCAGGAGAACCTGGAGACAAAGGAGAAAAGGTGAATGTTCAGATGGTTATATCCATAAGTGCATGTGCACACGTGCATGTTTCCATATGATTGGATAGCAGCGTCTTCTATTGATTGATTCAGTAAGTCAGAAATGTAAACAGCAAGTGTTACAGTACGATTATTTAGGCTAAATGTAATGATGTATGACACAAAAATTACCAGCCGGAAATAGTTCCCATTGTGATCCTCTGTATTGTGTCTCCTGAAGACTGTAATTTAATGCATGGACAGGTACAGCACATCATTGTGGAAATGTAATGGTAGTGGGTCTTACAATAGTCTGCTGAGTTTTCACAGTGGTTTTCTGCGATTGTGCTACATCTTACTGGTTTGTATTTGAATGGACAGGGATTCAGAGGGTTGCCAGGACGCATGGGGACTCCAGGACTGAAGGGAGAACAGGTTAGACCCTGGTTTGTTCAAATTAAACTGCTTTAAGTGTATTTAAATATTATCCAGTGGTGGAAATTGTAGCCTATACTTGCATATTTTACTTTAGTAAAAGTATCAGTACAGAAATGCAGAAATACAAGTCTGGTACAAAAGTATTGGCCTCAAAATTCAAGCACCAAAAGTAAAGGTACTCATTATACAGACATCATATATAATATATAATATTACGTACATATATAATATACGAAAACCTTTGAAAATAGCCGATGTACAGCTCACAAAGCCTCACAGTGCGATGCATTGTGAATTTGTATTTCCATTTGGTCGAAATGGTCTAAATTCATATGAAGCTGAAGGCTGAAATGAGTAATCTCAGTGTGTTCTGCCATAATTACCCAAGTAATTAGTAAATCATTGTAGTGGAGTAAAACTATTGGTAATACTCAACTACTAAGTACAATCTCACACACAAACACACAAAATCTCTAAAATTGTACAAAATGGTACAATACTTACATACAGTGACCTTCCACCACTGATGCTATCTTTCTATGTGACATTTAAGTGATCAGCAGTATGACATCTCTGTGTGATAGGGTAACACGGGGTCACCAGGCACCCCTGGGGTTCCAGGCCTGGATGGACTCACCGGACCCAAGGTACGGTAAAATGAGTGCACTCCAGGAAATGGTCACCTATGAATACAATGTTTGCGTCAGTCATATTTTGACAGCAGCAGCTGCCTGTCATAATCTGAAAGGGTGGAGTATGGCTTGGGACTGACGAATGCATCTTGTGATGGGTCTGGTCTTCAAGATTAAGATTTACTGCACCAAGATACTCCCATTACCCATGTACCTACATACTTTACACTCACAGCACCACTGGGAGTTTAACAAACCTAAAACCAGACAAAGCTCAAACAAAGGCTTAAATTAATTTCTCCTACGCCACAGAATTGTAGAATGAAACAGCCATTGTGAAATGTCAATCCCTAGAAACCCTCAAGACTGCTCTCAAAGAACACTTGTGTGGCTGCTATTTGAAACATTTCAATCAATCAATCAAGCAATGAATCTTGTGTCACTGTATGTTCAGGGTGATAAGGGGGATGGAGGAATCAACGGCGTGGACGGAGTCGCAGGAGAGAAGGGAGAAAAGGTTGGTGCGTGTGCGTGTGTGTGTGTGTGTGTGTGCGTGTGTGTGTGCGCGTGCGTGTGTGTGTGTGTGTGTGTGTGTGCACGTGTGTGTGTGTCTCTCTCTCTCTCTCTCTCTTGCATAATTACTTATACAGTACCATCCGACTGTAACTTGAAATCCTCAATAACAATATTCAATCTATCAAAGTGCCAGTCAAATTCCATTCTTCGAGCATAGCAGTAAAACTCTTTAGGGGTAGTTAAATCAATCAAATACATGTACTTGCACACGCCTCCTGGATATACATACAAAAGGAGGAGGACACTGGATCAGCGCTGATGATTCAGGCCTTTTATTATGAACCAGTATACAGCCTCACAGATATAGTTTAGTTTTATGACAGGCTCATCAGAAGTCTGAAAGAGTCGTGACATAAACAAATCATCTCTGTGAATTCATGGCTAGATAGATTCACTAAACTGGAAGTTTCAAAGCTTTCCATGTCAGTAGTCTGATTCAAATGAAGAGGCTATAGCAAATACGGCTGGGATGATAATGGGCATGTCCAACCCTCCCATCACTGTTGTGTGTAATTATGGTCATAATTGTAATAATTGTGTGTGCATAATTTGTTCCTCTGTCAATCAGTTGGCAGTCAGAGATTGCCAAATGACTACAGTAGATGCACTTTATTGACTAGTTGCATATTAAGCGAATGTGTGCAATGTAAAATCAGATCAGTGTGGTTTTATGTTACTCTCTCAAGAGTTAAAGATGCATTGGGGTCCAATTGGTTACCAACCATTTACATGTAGTTGCCGACCACATGGAACCCATTTAAGGACTAGTATCACTAGACTACTAACATGGGGAAGTTTGGAAGATTCCTCTACACCAGGGGTTTTCAACCACCAGTGGTCCCTGAGAGGATTCCAGGTGGTCCCCAGGCTAAATGATGGAAAGCTGGTTAACCAGATGTAACTCTTTGAGTTAAAATGTTCATCATCTGAATTAGCCCAAAGTCTACACAACTAGAGAAAGTAGAAGATTAATGGTCATTTCTGTATGTTTGCCTGTTTTGTTTTCTCCTAAATCCAGCCTGGAATTGTGGACAAAAGCAATACGAATCTTTAGTTTTGGGTCTGTGGGGCTAAAGTGTCCTCAAATGGTTGGTCAGTGGCTCAAATGCTGAATAAATACTGTATGTGGTCCCTGGGATCAAAAAGGTTGAAAACCACTGCTTTACACACACAAGATGGTTGCATAAACAGCGATTGTATACATGTCCTCACGTAGAAATAAAATCTCTGGTGCACGATGAATGAGACGGCTCCTTAATATACAGTATATGGTTCTCCATGCAGGGGGTGTCGGGGTTCGCTGGGTTCCCAGGGTTCAAGGGTTCGGCAGGGAGTCCCGGGAGCAACGGAGATGAGGGACCACCTGGACCCCCGGGGCTGCGGGGAGACCCGGGGACAAAGGTATGTATGTATGGATCACACCAGGAGCACACACAGGTTTCAGGTCTTCATGAGTTCATCAGAATACTGAATAAAGCGGCGAGAGTCAGACTGCAACTAACGATCGATAATCGATTCATCAGCCGATTATTTAATCGATTAATCGGACTTTGACTCTTATTTAGCCATCACCTTAAAGGGAGATTACACCCATTACACCCAGTTCTAGTAGGTCCATTTGGTTCCAATTGTACACTCTCAGAAAAAAGGTCCTAAAAGAAAAGTCATTAATATAGTGAAACACAAGTTGATGTTGTGTTTCAACATGTTAAAGGTAGAGGAAGTGATTTCACTTTTGTCAGATATCACCCAAAAAATATTTTTTTTCTGTTAAAATGCTCTATTATAAGGTGTGGAAACCACATATGGAGTTTCCCCCTCCCCCACGTTAGCAGAGGAGTTAATAAAAGTTCCCCAGGTCACCACAATTCTCCTCCAATCAGGAGAGAGCAGCGGGTTCACATAGTGTAGCTACTTTTGGGGGCCCCTAGTGCACCAGGCTGGTACTACACCATGAATTTCAAATCACTTCCCCTACCTTTAATGATTTTTTTTTTCAGAGCTCCATTTCTCCACTTCTTTGTCCACACCTCATCTTTAACGTATATTAATTGATGACAGTAAAATGTTGAAAATGGGTGGAATTTGTTACACTGGAAAAAATACAGTTGTATGGATAAAAACTCCAGTGATTAGTTGACAAACCAATTAATCGATTACTAAAATACTTGACAACTAATCAAATACATTGGAGTGGAGGCACAGAGAGATCCACTCCAATCCACATGTCTTGAGGACAGGGTTGGTGCGTGCATGCGTGACTATACTTCGCAAGATTTTGGAAAGGCCTCCACTGATCGCATTCCACCCAGATTTAGCACAAACACGGGGGTGAATTTCATTCTACTACAGAGGACGGGACACTTTTCTAGGTGGGCTAATTCATATGTAAATATAATGGATGCTACAAATTAAATAATACTGGTTCATTTTTGGAAGCAGAACTTCAAAATCTTTTCCACATCCGTCAACAAGGCATACCTCTATGCCAGGGGTTTTCAACAGGTGGTCCGGGGACCAGCAGTGGTCCCTGAGAGCGTTCCAGGTGGTCCCCAGCTAAGTTGTTTCACCAGATGTAACTCTTGAGAACGTAAAAATGAAACCAAATGGACCCTGGCGGGTCCATTTGGTTTCATTTTTACACTCTCAAGAGTTAAAATATTCATCATCTAGATTAGCCCAAAGTCTACAGAACTAGAAGATGGACAAAAGCAAAAAAAAAAAATCTTTAGTTTTGGGGTCTGTGGGGCTAAAATGTCCTCAAGTGGTGGTCCGTGGCTCAAATTCTGAATAAATGGTGGGCCCTGGTGTCAAAAAGGTTGAAAACCCCTGCTCTATGCAGTGGAAAAGTATGTGTGTGGAATTTATGTTTTCAAAACAATGATTTGTCATGTAAGGAAACACTACTGGTTTGTCTATCACAATGTTATGCTCAGCTGTGATTTGACCATATAGCACATTTTCCCACCACTCTCCTACAAATAGAAAGAACCAGTCAGTTCCCACAGTGGGAGGTGAGAGAATGAAATTACAATAATCAACACTTCCTCTTCTAGACTTATGTCAGCCAGATGGACAGACAGCTAGACAGGTAGTTGGCAGTCTTCTTAACTCCTGGCCCGCCGATCCCGTGCTCGTCGTGCGTGGTCCTGTCCGCCGGTAACGACGAAGGCGCAGAAAACGAGATTTCATTCTTTAATCCAACTAACTATTAGTCCCAGCACATCGTCTGATAAAGATCCCGACTTTCATTTCGAACAGAATTGTCCCATTCGCACCCATTCAATCCAATGCATTCAAACACACCTCTTGTGAGAATCTGCCCCTGAATGTCGTTTGCGTATGGGTAAATCAACTAGGGCTAGACGTCAATTCCTGACTTTTGACCCGGAACTTTTTGCTCAGATCGTCAGAGGACAGGTTAGTCAAGACACCAGAAACAGCATGACGTCATCGCACATGCTGTTTAGAAGATCTGGCGCTTCAAAATAGAGGTTTTTACCGAATCCACTGGCTTGAGCCGTGGCATAGGGCAGAAAACGACGCACACGGGATCGCGGCCTATGTGTTAAAAAGCCACCAGTTCAAGCTCCGCATCTGCCAGTCGAAAGCCTCCCGCAGTTTGTATTCCTTGAAGGAAGAGTAAGAGCTGAGCCCTGCGGTGAGTGACTCATTCATAAAGACATCAACCGGCTGCCGCCATCATCATTACAAACTTGATGACACGTTTCCACCCACCTTTCCCCCCTTCATACAATTTGAAATAGCACCGGCGTCCCCCCGTCCCCTAATTAGGCTATGCAATTTCAAATCGAGTGAAAAGACAAGGCCCCCAATGGAGGGGAGGGCTAATTATTTTCTGTCAGACAATTTTGTGTTCATTCTTTTAAACCCCCTGGCCTTAATATTTTCGCTCAGACATGGCGGTATGTTTTGTCCTCACTGTTGTACCCAGCGGTCTTTTAAAGCGGTTAAACCAGGGGTCAACAGCCTCTCTTCCACGGGGCTGTGTCCATCAACCCCCTTTATTAATGACCCTCCAGACCTCCCCATATTGCCTTTTGCCTTGCGCTGGCTATGCACAGTTTGCACACACTGTCCAATTAGTGTCCTCAGAATCCTCCCTTTCGAGGTGTGTGAGGTTCTAGCTTCTTCTGTACTGTCCAATCTTGTCGGATCTTGGGGCTTGGCTTGGGGTCCCTGAAGCTCAGTCGCATCCTCATTGATACCCGACAGAGCCGAACATGTTGCCTGCCTATATTATTTCAGCTGGTGAAAACACCTTGGAAATGAGCTAAATATCATCCCCATATGGCTGTGATCAATGTCAATTAGACCCTCTTTAGGGAAAAAAGAGAACTCCTCCAAAAATATCTTATATATCTAATATCTTCTTATTTATTATTTGGCAACTTTTCCTTTTTCTTCTTCTGTTTCCCAGGGAGAACGGGGCAGAAGGGGCAAAGCCAAGCCATGCCAGAGAGGACCCCCTGGCACGTCTGGAAGGAGAGGAGACCCAGTAAGGGCCGTGCATGGGGGTCTGGGGAACCCCAGGGGTCATGGAGGGAGGAGGGAGGGGAATGTTTGTTGTGGCCTTAATGTTGATTTCAACCAGTAGTCCTTGAGAGGGTTCCAGGTGGTCCCCAGGCTAAATGATGGAAAGTTGGTTAACTAGATGTAAATCTTTGAGAGCGTAACAAAGGTTTACCCTCTCAAGAGTTACATTATGTATCATGTGAATTAGCCCAAGTCTACACAGCTAGAGAATGTAGAAGATTAATGGTCATTTTGATCTGTATGTTTGACTGATTTGTTTCTCAAATCCATAGTGTGAACAAAAGCAAAAGAAAGTTTCAAAAAGGTTGAAAACCACTACAACACGTAGTAAGGTTGACCTTTGGCTCTGCACTTGGTCTGCTTTTTCACACCTCTACAACCAAAACAAGCCGTTGTAGATCTGCTGTTTTTAAGTTCTTCATTCTTAGTAACTCAGACAAGCCCTCAGGGGTCCAGGAGCCCCTGTTAAAGGCTGCCATAAGGGGAAGTGTTTATGAGTGGATGTGTGGTGCTTATCTTTCAGGGCGCCGTGGGGAGTGAAGGAGGGAAAGGCGAGAAAGGAGAGCCTGGCCTCTCTGTGAGTTTTTTCCGACACTCTGACACCGAGCATGCGTGTGTGTCGTGTGAGTGTGTGCATGCTCACACACATGCGCACGCACGCACACAAACACTTACATCACTCTCACTAGCCCTGGGTCACAGCCTTATTTGGAATCCCCATTGGCAAATCTTAGATTACCTCATTTAAGAGCTGTGTTCCAAAAATAAACAAACCAAATCAGCGATTCTGTGCATTATATATGGATCAGGTGCATATGTGCTACATTACATTTGAATATTCCTTTTAAAACACGTGTGGGTTCGAACGAATATTGAATATTGAATGTATATAATTTCAATATGAAATATTGCAGCCTAATATGCTGTAAAACGTCCTCTATGTTCCTCTATCTGCTCCAGTACTGTTGGTGCTGAGAAAAGAGCTCTCTTGAGTCTGGCGAGATCAAATTAATGATTGATAATCAGCTTAATAGCTTATTTTTGTATAAGCCTGGCCCAGAGTCTTTTTATTACTATTTATTTTATATTCGAACCTTAAATTATGATGACACTTTAATATTGGAATATTCGTTTGAATATGGAATATTCGTTTTCAGCCGTATTGATCACCATAAACTGAATCCTGACTTAAACTTTCTCTTTGTCTCAAGGTTGAAGAGGTGAAGGATCTAGTCAATCAAGAGGTGGTCGAAAAGTGTGGTGAGTGCACGTGTACGTGCGTGTGTGTGCATGTGCGTCTGTGTGTGTGTGTGCGAGCGCACATGTGCGTATGTGGTTGGGTATCTGTATTAAAAAAAGAGAGAGAGAAGCAAGTACTCAATAGAGTAGTCCAGGCAAAAATATTTATAAACCCGGTGCACGGTCCAAGTATTATACAGTTAAAGAGAAAAATACCAGCAATCTATTATAATTGTGGGGAGGATTTTACTGGTTCTCACAAGGTAAAGGCTTTCATCATGTGTATGATTTTACAAGTATACTCAGTGAGTATGGCAGTAATAGCATGTGTGTGTGCATGTGTGGTGCGCGCATGTGCATGTGTGCGAGTGTGTGTGAGTGTGTGTGTGTGTGCATGCATGTGTGTGGTGTGTACAACCAGAGCTCCCGTGGTATAGTGGCATGATGGCACCTGTGTGCTGCCATCTGTCGTGTTCCCTCAGCAGAACACACGCTGCGCTGCCAACCAGGCCGGAGCCATTCACAAACGGACACGCCGCTGTTACATTCAGCACAACCAACGGCACTTTGTCAGCACAGTGTCTAGATCGGGTTTTTTGGCTTAGGTCTAGTTGTGTGATTCACAAGACATCCCCACTGGGGTGGACAGCACCACTTTGGTAGAGGTCTAGCTCTGAGGTTATTTGTAGTTACCACGCCAATATGATGTCACTCCAAAGTTGGGCAAAAAAAAATCTAAATATATTGCTCCATTGATCATTTAAAATACTGCTCAGGGCTTGACACTAACACTTGCCCGCTTGCCCGGGGCAAGTAAAAAAAAAAATAGTGGGGCAAGTGAAGACTGCTACCTGGTTGCCCGATCGGGCAAGTGTGCAACTTAGTGCACTATAACACAACAGAAGATAAATTTGTCTTGAAGGTGGTCATTGCACTCTGCCTCTGTGTCTTTCCCTGCTTTCTAGCTATCCACAATTCCAGGCTGGATTTGGGAAACAAAACAGGCAAATTAACATACACATCAAAATGACCATTAATCTACTACATTCTCTAGTTGTGTAGACTTGGGCTAATTAAGATGATGAATTTTAACTCTTGAGAGTGTAAAAATGAAACCAAATGGACCCGCAAGGGTCCATTTGGTTTCATTTTTACGTTCTCAAGAGTTACATCTGGTTAACCAATTTAACTGGGGACCACCTGGAACCCTCTCAGGGACCACTGGTGGTCCCCGGACCACCTGTTGAAAACCCCTGGTTTAAAGCACCCAAGTAGGAAGTAAACTTAAATGCAAAATTTACAATACATTTTTGGGGGGCAAGTGACCATGACCTGAGGGCAAGTAGAACCTGACTTGCACTTGCCCGATGGGCAAGTGCCTCAGAGACCTTAGTGTCAACCCCTGTCTGCTCTTTGTTGACTGTGTGTGGCTCTCTAGGTCACTCTCTTAGCCCATAAATTAATGCAATTCTGACAATATAGAACTTCAGAATTCCCAGTAGGCATACTGTTTTTTTGTTTTGTTTGTTTGTTATGTAAAAAAAAAAAAAAAACTTTTATTATGAAGAAAATGTGGACTGGTTGTGCAGATCTGGATTTGGATCTATAGCGAAATCAACAAGAAGTTGACTTTATTTAAAAAAAAAAAAAACTATTGGTAGGCCTACTAGACACGTTTGGTGGCATTCTATATTGACAGAATTTGCTTTGATTGGTATGCTTCATGATAACATGACAACTAACATGCTGCGAAATCAGCCAGCAACGATCGACCTGGTCGCAATGTGGTCCGACCAGCTTCTTACTGGTTGCGACTACTTTACTTTACTGGCTAGCTACAGACATTTATTTAATTGTACCATTGCATTATTGACTTGCATAACAGATGTAATATTGATTGTAGTATGATTGATTCATCCATCCATCCATCCATTCATTCATTCATGGATTCATTCATTCATTCATTCATTCATTCATTCATTCATTCATTCATTCATTCATTCATTCATTCATTCATTCATTCAATGATTCATTCATGTTAAGTTATCTAACCAAGGTTATATCAGACTAAAAGCATGCACCTGTCATGGTTGACACAGCATGAAATCCAGGTTTCTCCCAGCTTTTAATTAGACAGTCACAGAGCAGAGTGGTCATTTTCCAGAAATAACACACAAGCTTTCAACCAGGCTGTGTAATGAGGCGCAATAAATGATAACATTTGTAGCCGATTGCCCATTCCAAGATATATTCAGGCCATGCAGAAGTAAAATTAGAAACCGAATTTGTAAACGATTCAGTGCTGCGGAAATAAGGTGAAAATGACATTCATTCAATATTTCCGCCCTGAAAGTACACAGTAGCAATGTGTGTTATGTCATGCGTTGCAGGGGTGGATTACCAGTTCATAGTGAAGTCGGTGGATCCGGACATTGAGAGCGTCGGAGGTGGACCTGACAATGACCCCGCTGCCCCCAACAAGGAGCAGAATGGAGGAATAGTAAAGGTACATGATGTAGACGAGAGCGAGGACCCCCGCCGCTTCCCTCCTCCTGCTGTCATCCTCGCAGAAGAGGGGACCCCCATCACTGGTGATGGCACTGGTGAGAGACACACATGCAGACGCACACACACACACAGTAACACCTCAGGACATCTCCCATTTGGGGGGGTAGGCGAAAATGGTATGGGGGGCGGCTTCACTTTAATTTGAAATATCTTTGAAATTTGGGTTGTTTTGCATGGCATCATGTTTGGTGGGGCAGTCAGGGGATTTAGGGGGGCATTGCCCCTCCATGCCCATGCCTAGATCCGGCCCTGATGCCACACGCACGCACACACACACACACCGGTCACTTAAAGTTGACGTGGCATCACAGTTCGTAGCTCTCAGGTCAGGATAGCTCAATGGTCTTCGTAGCTCTCAAGCCAGAGGTCCTCCATGTATCCCAATTCACCATAATCATTGCAAAGTCTGGGAATCACTCACTCACTCACTCACAGCTAAATTAATGAAGCCTTTCCATGACATTGCCAGTGGTCAAATGTCTCCATGTTTATATTACAAACTGTTTAGAATGGAGATCACACACTATTTGTATTATACCACAGAAGGTACTCGAGCAGACTGGGGAGGGAAGAAGCATATACATAGCATATGAGATTAAAGGGTTTTTTTTTGCATTTGGGGCGCTCTCCTAAACTCTTCAGGCTGCTGCCCCAACCCACCATGACAAGCACTTGGAATTGGGTTCCACAGATAAATATTGTGAAGGGAAGCTGGAACTTGATGATAGAGCCGCCATTGGACTGATCCAATGAAGAGAACAGTGTTTGCGACAGCATAACTCTGTCTATACTCAGGGTAGAGTATTATTTGGGCCAAGCCTTCCTGTTACCTGTAGCACTTCCTCTGGCCTCGAATACCTTAGAGGTGTTTTCAAAGGCTCAGTTTATTTATGTGGACATAGTGTATCTGCTCTGAATATACATATACCACTGTTATACCACATATACCACGGTTCTTAGCATATGGAAGATTCCTGATGATTATTTTGCATCTATTTGGTGTATTACCACATTTTAGTTCTTCGCCAACTGTAATTAGTCTGCTAATTGCCTAAATCCTTTTTAATGTCTGTTCATTCAGTACATTTGTCTCTGACCAGTAGGTTCTGCCGAGGAGGAGCTTGTGAAGCTGACCCAGCGTCAGAGGAGAGGCACCGTTGGAGTCGCAAAGTCTCTTAGTGGTGAGACAAACTCTTCCTCTTTCATCCTCATTTGTTCCTAATTTCATTATCGTCCTAGTGTTTACGTGTGAGGGGCGGAGTGACCACACTTTGGGACTCATTTCTGGATTTGGGGAGTGACGCGTTACCTGTGCTTGAACATTCTCTTGACATGACACAAGACATCGGAGAATGGAGACAGTACTCCATTCTACACTAGACTAGACCAATGCTACTGGGTTATCCTCCTCCTTTGATGGCCGATGCAATGCAAAGCTTGAATGGAATGCCAAAAGTAGGGACCGCATCAGCCTCCTTCTCTTTTTTTAAAATCAGCTTTTCATTAAGTGACACACTTGATAAATGTCATGTTGACGTGTTCTGTGCTTTAACCCATTGTGTCCTGACCCTCGATTCGAGTTTCTGACACCAGATTATACAGTAGTTCCTCACACCAGACTATAGCTGCAGCAACATTCTAGCTTTTGACGCTAGATTCTACAGTAGTTTCCGACACTAGATTCTAGTTATTGACACTAAATTATAGTTTCTGATGCTAGGATCTCCTTTTTGACACTAGAATCTACTTTCTGACGCTAGAATCGAGTTTTTGACACTAGATTCTATAGTTTCTGACACTGGATTCTAGTTTTTCTGAAAAATCTGTGCTCCTGTGTCAGTGATGCTAACATATTTCTAGCCAAGGACCACCAGAATTATCCATACCTTATCCCTTAACTTCTTTGCCTTTTTAAACTATTAAAAAAAAACATTTCTCAGTAGTTCAAATGGCCAGTCTACTAGCTCACAACGTGTTAATAGATTGACATGTTGAAATAGTCCAAAAAAGTTTTTCAAAATAGTGAAAATGAAATAAGGGATATGGCATAAGGGTTTAGCATGTAACGAAAATCTCACCCTAAGGGTTAAAACAAATTCAAGGCTTATTAAACATTCTAATGATAAATGAGGCCCTACAATCCAGGGGTGCATGGATGCATTCAGTTCTTTATCTCTGTTGGAGTGTAGAGATCGAGGAATAATGAGAATCACTGGTGTCCCTCTCCAAATGGGTCAGAGTCAATCATTCCTCTCCACTCCCCTCCCATCTCTCCAGACTCCTCGGCTGACCGGTGTTTAGAGCCCATGTCAGAGGGCAGCTGTTCAGAGTACGTGCTGCTGTGGTACTTCCATCCTCGCTCGGCGGACTGCAGGCCGTTTGTATACGGAGGCTGTGGAGGGAATGGGAACCGCTTCCCCACCCGACAGGAGTGCCAGAGGTGGTGTGGTGGATCGCACAGGACAGGTATAACAGTGACCATTATTACGGCTGTTTTTGGTCTTTTCTGGGGTCCCACAAAACAAACAAAATGTAGACGATTGGTTTTCAAACTTTTTCATACCAGGGCCCACCATTATTTCTGCATTTGATGTTGAGTTTAGTCTCTCAGACTTTTGATTTGAGCTATACTGTTCTGAGATAAACTTTTTTTTATATTTTTTTAACTTTGGAGAAATGTGCGAAAAACGTACAGGATATGATGTGATATGTGTGTGAATGTTCCTTATTGAGACCCTGTTGATTTTGTTTTAGTCAATCTTTTGAACAAGACTTGAGTAAAATATCATCTAGTTGTCTAGTCGAGTTGATTTAGGCTGCTAGAAATGTACAATGTATTTTTTGTTGATGAAATTACCAATATAGTTTTAGTCATCATGGCCTAGTTTTTATTCCGTATTTATTTCGATTTCATCAGTGGAAAAAAATGTAGACGATGACATGTTTTCCAATTGTTTTAGATGATCAAAACAATTGCGTATTAGATGATCAAAACAATTGCGTAGCGTATTATGAAAATGATTGAAACACTTGTCTGTGTTCTTCTTGTGTTCTACAGGTCCAGCACCGCGGAGGTGAAACCCGCTGACCAACAGAAACATATTTTTGTACATGAGGGTGTAAAATGTTTGTTTTTGATTTGTGTACATAATTATTTTTTTGAGAATAGCACTGAACAATCCGGTTTTGTATGTAATAAATAATTCCATGTAAATTACATGTTCTCACAGATATTCAACCTTGTTACGTAATTTAGCCTTACTGATTTTGTCCGATTCAGAACATTGCATATATTAAACATGTCTTTTTTTAATTCTTTTGAAATCTGTTTGCTTTTATTTTACTTTTTTTTATCCCTCCACAGCATTGTCCTTGTATGCACGTGTATGTTTTTGTGCATCGCACAGGCACGCACATGTTCTCAGAGTTCAAATCCTGGCCGCAGGTCCTCAAGTGTGTGTCCTCGAAGCAAGTCACCCTGGTGAGCAGGTTGACGGCTCCCACTGTCTGTCTGTCATTCACTTGAACGACTTTAGCCACCCACAGGAGGGGAAATAGCGACCTCTGCTGGGGGCACTAATGGGAACTGCAGGTATAATTTTCCAGTAAGCTCCAGTACCAGGAGCTGTCCCCTCTCCTTTGGTGCCTGCCTGCCTGCCTGCCTGCCTGCCTGCCTGCTGGCTCTCTCTCGTGTGAATCTCCCTGCATAACTCCCACACAACAGTGGCACCGTGAAGGCACATATGTCCAGCCTGCAGGGGGGATGGACGGACGGACGGTGCTGTCCAGGCAGGGAGCCAGGAGGAGGCTGTGTCAGAGGACTTGTCGGCAGACAGACGTCAGGGTAGCAGGGGATTCCAACATGGTGGTGTGTGGGTGAGAGGTGCACACGGAGGGAGTTTTCTGCAAGTAAAGCCGTAACAGCAAAAGCATGGTGGTGTTGACCAGTGGTTTCAAGTCTCTGGCAATATCACCAACAGTAAAATCATTAGCAAATGGTAAGTGGTGCATTTATATAGCGCCTTTATCCAAGGCGCTTTACATAGCTTGTGCATCAAATTCACCCCTTCACACACACATTCATGCACTGATAGCAGTGGGAACCGTGCAAAGATACCTACTAGCACATCAGGAGCAATTAGGGGATCAATGTCTTGCTCAAGGACACTTCGACACTAACTCTGCGGGAGCCCGGGATCAAACCGGCTACCATCCGGTGACTCTACCTGTGAGCCACTGCCACCCCAAAGATATGTTTCCGCCCAGTTAGTGTTGTGACATGTCACGTCACCATATATGGCCATCCTCATCTGTCACGTACAGCCATACACGTGACATTGCCCTAACCTCGTCATGCCCTCAGGGTGTCCTACTGGTATCAATGTTTGTTTTGGTATAAAAAGGAAATATACCACTCACAATCTACTTCAATCTACGAGGTGTTTTTGTTTAAATATCCAATAACTTCCTTTGAGCTAATAATAGCAGAACAAGTTGCTTGCTTCTTTTCAAACTAGATTTTTTACGCATCTCAACCCCTTCCCACACCATGACGTCTGCCTGCTTTCTTCAGCCCATAACTATTCTCCTCAACCCAACCCACTACTACTCAGATCAGAAAGGACTGGTGTCTTTTAATTGGCATCTCAGTTCTATATCAGATCCTATCGCCTACACAACACAAATTAAACGAGTGACGCATTAAGTTATGTAGTCTCAGGACGCACATACAGTAGGTCGACTCAGATTATAAAAAAGGGACAAGAAATAAACTAAATATCTCGTCGCTATCAGGTGGAAACCTTCTATGTGTTAAGGCATTTCTCAGGAAACAGTAGAAAAAGAATACTTCCATTAAATCCAGTTATTGAGTCACAATGGATACAAAACAGTGGGCTGCTTGATCTCAAAATGAGCTATTTTGTTATTTTGGGAAACCTTTATATCAGTGGTTTTCAACATTTGTAATACCAGGGCCCACTATTTATTCAGCATTTGAGCCACGGACCACCATTTGAGGACATTTTAGCCCCACAGACTGGGAAACAAAACAGCCAAACACACAGATCAAAATGACCATTAATCTACATTCTCTAGTTGTGTAGACTTGGGCTAATTCACATGATGACCAGGTGTTAACAAAGAGTTACAACTTCCCATCATTTAGCCTGAGGACCACCTGGAAATCTCTCAAGGGCCACTGGTGGTCCCCGGACCACTGGTTGAAACCCCCCGCTTTGTATTATGTTTAGGTTTAGGCCTACATCATTATCAGACCTTCAGTATATATCCTTCAACTTCTTGCTTGACCAGTATATCCTTCTCCAATGTGTTATACATGTTTTATAACACTTCCAATGCTGGTCTAATTTAAAAGTGCAGGGAGAGTGGGCGGACATGACCTGTCATCACACCCTGCTATCGGAGCATGTCAGGGGCAGGGAGTGAAGATGTGAAGCACTATCGCAGACATCCAAAGTAAACCACTGCACTGCACACTTCGCTGTTGCTGGGCAGACTCCAGCTATGTATATCCATTTTCCTAATATCTAATTTTATTATTCTCCTATTGAACACTCTTTATGTTTGTGTTATGTGGGTTTTCTATAAATAGTATTTATTTATGTATGCGTATTCCCGTTTTGTAGAGCATGTTTTCTAGTGGGTTCTTGACTAAATTGAGCCCACTCTTTGGCCCCTTCTTCTTGATGCAGTGTGCCCACTGCTGACTTTATTCATGAATGAATAAGCCAAGGATTAAGCTGCAAGTACATCCACACAGTCTGGGACTGGTTTGATTTTATCAATGGAAGATCGTAATGATAATCAAGACTGTAATGATGAATGAATATAAACTTGTCACCACTGCAGGAGGCATGGTGAATAACATACCATGTTGGCCTACTGTACATATGGTACAGGTTAACTAAACATAGTACCGTCTTGTCCCGAATGTAAGGTGACTGGTTAGAAAAAACAACTCTCATTTTTCAAGACTCATTGAGAACACTGAATGTCAAATAGTATAGCCCCAGAATATAATAACCCATATAATAACCCATTTTTAGGATACAGTATTTCCATTAAGGACAATATTTCAGGAAAATAGTTATATAATTACTCAATGAGGGCCAAAGGTCAAGAGGAGGAGGACACCTGGGGCAGAGCAGCGCTTTGAGCAAGGATAGTTTGGACACCGTTGTGGGGCTCCATGGAAGAGTTGGCTTTTTCGAAGAATTAAATGAGAAAGCAAAGGGACGAGTGAACAAGGAGGATGTGGAAGACAGGTCTGATGAGTACATCCCGTCTAGACCTAAGCCGGGGTACAATCCAGCTAGCGAGTGGGATGAAGCTGAAACTATGCAAACAGAGGAACCAAGCTGGGGAAAGGCGAAAGAAAAGAATTATAGGAGGAGGGGAAGTGGAACTAGTATGGCAAGTGAGCAAAGTCAGAAGGTGGATGAGGATACAGTATGTGGTTGGGGTGAGAGGAGAGTGGTAGGCCTATATTTAAGGATCGACATAGAGTGGCAACATTTGTTGGAAGGAAGTTAGGCGAGGTGAAAGCTGTTAGGATTGCAAGAAGTGGAATATTTGTGATGGAGTGCAAAACCGAGCTACAAGGTGAAAGCAATATGTAACATCACAAAGTTTGAGGGGTGTAAAGTGGAGTGCTTTGATCTCGGGGATAAAGCAAGCAAGGTCGGCGTGGTAAGCGGGGTGCCACTCTCAGCGGAGCTGGCCCTGTTTTTCTCGACGTGGAGGGAGTAAGTGATGTTAAGAGACTGGAACAATTCAGAGAGGGGGAGAGTGAGGACAGTCAGTCAGTGTCAATCACTTTTAAAGGAGAACTGTTGTGTGTGTTACATACAAAGTGAGTGAGGCCGAGAAAAGGTCCCTTAAGATATTAGTGCCAGGCTTATTTGCTGCGGCAGTTTGCAGGGCAGTCAGGAAATGTGGCGGATGTGGGGGAAATGCAATATATAAAATATATAAAGGACCACTTTTCGATGTATGTTTAAATAATAGGTTTTCACTATTATACATGATGAAATGCCTCTATTTTTTTCTGAGGGCTGTGCGCAGTTCGTCTTCCAGTGACATCATTGATGGGGACTCCAAGCTAATAGAAACTGCCATGATGTGATGGAAGCCATCAGTCTCCCACTCCCAAAAAAATAAACATTTTTTTTCTAAAATATATTGTTTAAAAATAATCTGTTGAATGATGATGTCACTGGAAGACAAGTTCCTGAACTGCCCACAGTCCTCGTGTGAGACAGACTGAGTAGGAAAAAATAGTGGTATTTTATCAAGCACTTTAGTGAGGACCTATTATATGAAGATGTGTTGGAAAGTGGTGAAGTGCTCCGTTAATTGTATTCATGAGGTTTTCTTTATTCCCTGAAAGAATTTATTTATATTTAGGCTATATGGAGTTGCGTGGAGGTTTCTTCCCACTAGGTACAGTATACTGTGTATTGTACAGTACTTTGTCGACTATAGACAAACAGTAGACTATGATAACAGTTACATTTGCTTTATTTCTTCGGACAAAAATAACATTCATTTGTTACAGGTATAAAAATAATCTGAGGAGGAACACACATGTCCCATTACCATACAGTAGCCTACATAGGAGCCTTGCATGTATTAAGAATGATCCTTTGTGCAATCTGTAACATGATGCCAAAATTTATTCTTCATCATTTCACACATGTCTTGAATAGCTTTGATGCCTGACTATAGGCTAAACAACTGTGGAGAGTCGGCATCTTAACAGAATTAACAGTATTTTGGTTCTCAAGCTGTGGGCCGTCCCAATTCGACCCCCACATTGTTTTGGGGGAGTCAGCAAGACAACAGTGAAGTAACCATTTAAGACCCTTTATAATACCTCCCCAAAAATACCATTATTGCACCAAAGGAATAAATAAACTATAAATGCTTCTCATGGGTGGAGTAGCCCCAGTCTCAGGAGGGCTGGGCAGTTCACAAACCTGTCCACTAGTCCGTCAGTGACAGCAATGGGGAATCCAAGCGAGTAGGATTTCTATGTTGTAATCCTGAATGGTTGCAATGCAAAAATGGAAGCCATTTGTTCACGTGATAATACAAATTATCAACAAAATAATATTCTGCTTAACCATGTTGTCACTGGTGCACAGGTTTCTAAACTGCATGTCCACAGACCTGACAGCCAGTAGTAGGAAAGAAATAGACTTGTGTTATTTTATAAATAAACGTTAGTAAAGAACAATTTTTATGTAGGTTTTTAAAGGTGTGAAGTGGTCCTTCAAGTAATGCAAAAGCATTCAACTCATGCTCAGTTTATGCCGAAAAATTATTCAATATATGTTTTTTTGTAGCCATGTATTGCAATTTCAGAAACATTCAACCTTAATTAAGGCCAATAATTTACTTTAATTACTAAAAAACAAATGAAAAAAATCCAAATATGTTTAACATTCTGGAGAGATTTTTTTTTTCTTAACAAGAGTGTGACAGCTTGTCGGGCGAAAGGTTGACTAATAACAGACCCAATCATCAGGAGAATTCCACACCAAAACACACTGGGCAGTTTGCATTGGTGCAGGTTGTCTTTATTCTAATGTGGGTATTTTTGTAGCTCCAAACTCACACATCATATTTTAATAGTCTACTGATACTCGCATGATTTTTATGTCACTCTGGGGCAGCCTTAAATTGATACCCAGAGGTATTCTATTCCTCCTCCACTCCTCCCCCGCTTCTGCCACTCTCCTCTCCAATCACTCAGGTTGAAACTCCTCTCACACGGGTGCCATCTGAGTTTATTAAAATCATGTAGTGGCACAATTATCTTGTAGTGTATTGTTTGATGTGATGTGTGGAAAAGGATAAGTTTGGAGTTACTAAAATACACACATTAGAATAAAGACAACCTGCGGCAATGCAAACTGCATTGGATGGACGGGGACCTCAGGGTGAATGTAGAAAAGGGGGCATCTGTGACAGAAATCAAGAGCATTATGTATCATGTCACGGGAATCAAGGTAGATGGATGCCCAATGTGTTCTGGTGTGGAATTCAGTTAAAAACTGTCCCAGCCACCTTCATCGTCCTCATCAGCGCCACATGTCACTTCACTTCCTCCGCCCTATCTGCGCCAGGAGGCGCGCGTTGTCCGCCGCTTTCGCGCGCAGGCTCTTGGCTTTGGCGATGTCGAACAGGACGTTCATGATGTTGGTGGGGACGTCCAGGGACAGCGTGAACTTGCTCCTCCGGTCTGCCGCTCCTACTCCTCCTCCTCCTCTCACGCTGTTCTGCTGCTGAAGCAGCTTGCTGCGGAGCTTGGTCTGGCTGAGGAACCTGATGTTTGGGGGATGATTAGGAAGAGGAACGAACGAGGAGGAGGTCCGTCTTTCTCTTTCCCTAGAATCAGAAGACTCGGCGGCTGTAGCGGAGGAGAGAAACTCTGCAGACGATGATCCGTACGCTGCAGCGGACTGAGTGGTGTCCCAGTCATCATAGTCTCCTCCTCCTCCTCCGCTCCTCTGCACGGCGCCGGCTCTGTAGATGCGGCTGCCACAGAGCAGCTCCCGTGCGCCGGCCGCCTGGTACAGGTCATCTGGGTAGGAGGAGGAGAGCCACAGACACAGGCTGGAGGTCTGGTGGGAGGGACGCGGAGCGCACAACACCGAGAGAAGCAGCACGGTCTTCAGGGATGACAGCATGTCCTCTGGAGCCTGGAGAGGAGATTATGATTATGAGGATGATGATCAACTCATTTTCAACTCTGCATAGATCTTAAGGATTCCACATTTAACTGTCATTAAAATACATTAGAGTTGTTGGAAAAGTGTGTTTCCTCATCATCATCTTGATGATGTTCATCAAGATGATTCACCTAATGTTTTTTTCCCCTCCAATTTCCAATTTAGGCATTTGGCATCTCTTAATCCATGTTTTTACTTATGTAAAAACAAAGCAACAGTATGCATCACATACAGATTTGTTGAGTTTACTATTACTATCTCAATTCACAATTTAAGCAGAATTTACAATTTGTTTCACAGTTTACAATTTACTAAAAGATGGTAATACATTTGACATCCTATAAGGTAACTCCTATCTAAGACTAATATACTATATCTAAATATGATGCTGATATGTATGCTATGTTGCAACATGTATAATACTTGAGATGTCTCAGACTTTCCGTATTATTATTATTTGCAACTCTATACTGGTAAAATGTTCAAAATGGGTGCAATTCCCCTTCAATAGTCGACTAAACAGTTAATGAAAGTCCTATAGGCTATACTGTACGAATACTGCCAAGCCAAAGTGCAAATATGAATAAAATTTAACTGATAAAGGCTTTCCAATGGCCAGTCAAATGGGTTATCACCAGTGTATAAGAGATATTTGCTAATTTATAGATTGTAAAATCACGGAGACTATATTTGACCTTTAATTGGGTTAGACACACGGGCATTGTGTTTGTGTCTCCAAAAGCGCATAGTTTTATACTGCAGTGTACAATTGTGCTTAATTGTTTTTGTATAGGCTATTTGGCCTGATTCTGTTAAGCTGATGATTGTGTTCGAAAATTCTGGTTGATTTTCAGAAAAAAAAAACGAAGAAAAAAGTCCGAAACTTAGTATCCACAACAGCAAGGCACAAAACGAGGCTCAAGTTAACTTACCTCGAAGTTATTCTGAAAATAATATCGAAAGGGATTTTTTTCTTTGTGCCGAATGTGTTCCCAGGTCGTCTTCTCGTCTTGAACGGCAACGATTGTAGAATGAAACCCTGTTGTTAAACTTCCTCTGCAGGCATGTGCGCGCTAGAGCTGTGTCCTGTGTGCAGCAGCCACCAGCAGGTTCATCTCACTCTGATAGAATCCATCCACGCCGCAGAATAAATTAAGCCATGCGTTAAAACATCATCCAGGGCGAGATGATGCGTAACACAACCGACGTCATTCTCTTCACATTTTTCAACGGGGTGCATGAGATGTAGTTTTGACAACAGAAGAAGAACGCCCCACTGGAGGAATTAACGCACTTTACGCACGAAATTACGCACCGCACGTATTCCCCTTGAAGAGCGTCAAGGACCAAGGACAGCGCCGGATCTAGGCATGGGCACATGCCCTGACTGCCCCGGCACACCAAACATTATGGCATGCAAAACAACCCAAATTTCAAAGATATTTCAAATTAAAGTGAAATGAAACACTACTAGGGCCTACTGCTACTAACTAGAACTACAATTGTGGCACCACTAAACCAACAGCATTTCATCATTCAAAACAGAAAACTCTCTGAGTCAGACAGACCTTTAGCTTTATGCATGCTGCGTGTCTGTTAACTTCAACAACGGATGCCCCCCCAATTGGGAAATGTTATATCCGGACCTGACCAAGGACCCTGTACCCTTAGCCAAGAGAGATGAAAATATCTCTGTGAATGTCAATTCGTTCATCGAGGTATATTTGTCGAATGTCATAGCCTACATTTTCGGGCGTTTTTGATTTGAACTATTTATTCCGTCAAGTATGTTACTTTGCCTCTATATTTACCCTCTACCTGTGGTCCCCAATAGTTGACAAATGCAACTGTCTGTACCTGTTTTTGGCTTCTGCATTTACATCTGTCTTGGTCACTGGAGGTTCCCAAAGTGGCTATAGGGACACCTAGGGTCACTGAGAGAGTTAGGTCCCCAGTTAAATTAGAAACCAAATGGACCTTTGTGGGCCTGTAACACCGAGAACTGTCAAAATTGGATTTTGGGTACCAGAGATAGTTGATAATGGTTTCCTATTCAAAACATTCAAAATTGTGCAGATTTTTTTTTGTTAGACAATGCATTAGGGCCCTACACACAGTCAGGTAACTCAGACCTGTAAAGCTGTGGTTTTCAACCAGCGGTGCAGGGACCACCAGTGGTCCTTGGGAGGGTTCCAGGTGGTCCTCAGCTAAATTATGGAAAGTTAGTTAACCAGATCCAGGATTGTGGACAAAAACAAAAGAAATATTTATTTTGGGGGAAGGGGGGGCGGAACCACTTCTGTAAAGGGTCCATTTGATTAGGTTCAAGGTTCAAGGTTCAAGGTTCAAGGTTTTTTATTTGTCACTCCAGTGTATGTCAGGACATATACAGGGATGAAATAGCGTTTCCATTCTCCACAGTGCAATAGACAAGACAGTGCAATAGACAATAGTCAAGACAATAGACAGTGCAATAAGACAAGGTCGAGACAATAGACGAGACAAACAATAGTGCAGCAGACCAGTAAGGTGCGAACAGTGCACCTAACTGGGGTGAAGGTGCTTGGCTAACCAGGTGTGATAAAGTGGCAGTAGTGTGAAGCTAACAGACAGTTAGACAGGACATATACAACTACTAAAAACTACTACTACTAGAAACTACAGTATACTACAACTAAAAAGTTAAAGCTATATACAAGACTACAGTACATAGCTACAACTAAACAGCAACATATAGCTTACTATGAGGTGAGGTATACATGTGCAAGATAGGATAGGATAGGATAGCAGCAGTTCGATCCAGTCCTTCAGTTGTATGTGGTCAGTCGGTACGTCAGTGGTCAGTCATTCAGCTGGGTGACCTCCTGGAACCCTTTCCAGTCGTCGTCCCCGGACCCTCTCCACTTGAGAACCAGTAATGTGCACGCGGACTTGCGGAGTCTCTGCCGTGGCTTGTGTTTATACTGCCATCATGTGGAACAGAATGACACTGCAATGACAAGTGAACTCTGCTCGTGGACCGGTGAGCATTACTCGTGCTCTGTTTGGACACCATGGTGTGCTGACTGGCATCATTTAAATATCCATAATAAAACTATTTAAAAATCTCTCTCTCTCGACATTGATTTAAGCTGGCACATATTTTAGTTGTTACCGTCCAATTTGCCGGATATTTGCGCCACCCTGGTTGAAAACAAAGTATTTCCGACTCCAGTTTGTCCCTCTTTCAGGCTGCCCCGAGCGCTCACATTCTGACCCCTCAATGTCGCAACTCTTCTAGATAGCTCTGATGGGATCCATAGTCGTGGACGGTGACGTATTTCCGTCTACGTGGAGTTTCCGACTGACGTGGAAGTTCATTTTCTGCTGCATTTACAGGTTCATCACAACTGGAATTCATAACGTCGTTTAACGATGATTAAAAAGTTCGACAAGAAGGACGAGGAGTCCGGTGAGATGTTATCACTGTATTTATGTTACAACAATTCATCTTCTGAATGATCAACTAACTGCTGTTGTTTGTGGTGTTTGGGACAGAGTTAGCCACCTAAGCTAACGTCACTTAGCATAGAGGTTTTGTTACGACATGTTATCAATGCATTTTTGTATTTATTCGTGCATTGGCATTTAATAATAGCGTCTTATAAGCTGCTTGATACGAAATAAATTGCAATGTTGTTGACAACCATGTTGTGCAACGAGCTGTTGGTTGTGTAGTTCAGCTAACATGTCTTTAATCGTGACGTCTGCTGCTGGGAGTCATTCATTTTCATCTATTTCAGTGCTTTTCAACATTTTTGATGGCAGGGGCCACTATTTATTCAAAATATGAGCCACGGACCACGGTTTGATGACATTTTAGCCCCACAGAACCCCAAACCTCCCCCAAAAAAGTTGTATCTGTCTGTCTCTGCAGTCTGTACACAGTTGACTGAAATATGTCCTCTTGCATTTTAGCCATCCAACTACACTAAGGTGAAATAGTAATGCTAAAGTTTAAACACCAATAAGTACTGAAACAATGTCATGTATTAGTAAACAATATATTGAAATGGTAGGCCTTCTTTTCATGTGTATATTCATCTACAATGCTCACCTTTTTAACATGATCCAGCTTCATTAAATTGCCCAAAATAATTTCATCAGTCTTCATAATAAAGTAAGAATTTCATTAATTCACACAATCAGCCTAAATGAAGCAATATACAACATTCTTTTAGCCTGGAGACCGGCAGGTTTAATCCAGGAGGAAGATGGATACAATTTTGTGATCTTGGTTGAAATTGAAAATGGGATTCACTTTTTATTGCATTGATGGTATAGGATGCATTATTAAAAATGCTTTCTATTGTGGGTGAAATGCAAGATGACACAGTACACTCATATGTCAATATGTCATCAAATGTGTGCAGTACTCCAAAGACGTTACTGTAAATAAAAACTACTGTTTCTTCAAACTGGGGTCCATCAAGTGTTTGAGTAATTTAAGACTAAAGCACGTTTCTTCTTTTTCTATTGAATCAGGGAGTGGATCGAACCCTTTCCAACACCTGGAGAAGAGCGCAGTGTTGCAGGAGGTAAAGTATATGATGATGTCACGATGTTATGATGCATGCTATGGAGTATAGATTAATATACAGAGTGGAAATCCTAACTGCATAGTCAAGCGGCACCAATTGGTATTCCACATGACACCGTTATGGGTATTAATTTGTACAAAAGGTTATGGGAATCGGAATTGTATTGTGGATATTTGGCACAGCTCGAGAATAAACGTTTCTCTCCTGGTGTCTTCCAGGCACGTATCTTCAACGAGACCCCCATCAACCCCAGGAGATGTCTTCACATCCTGACCAAGATCATCTACCTCCTCAACCAGGTACTCTGCCTCGCTACACTGCATGACAACTAGCCCCAAATGGCATGGTGTAGTTTGAGATTTGAGCTTGTAGATGCTATTTTGTCAGTTAAATAAATGATTTCTATTCCATTTAGTCTATTTACAATTATGACTGAAACACTCAAACTAAAACGGTGAAAGATGGAGAAATTCCAGGTTGTGGTTGCACCTACAATTTTATGCTTTAATTATTGCATAAGTACAATATGTTGATGTACATACAGCACATGACGTCACAGAGAGTCTGAAGAAGACATGCAAAATTAAGTTTATACAGAATAAATAAAGGCTGGGAATTACTATTCCCACTGGTATCACTGGTTGCCAAAACAAATCTTGTTTTGTGTTAGTCTAACTGAGAATGATCACAGACCACATGTCTAGTTGCAGCCCTACAGTATTGACCATTGATTCATTCTATATATCTGATCTTTGAAGGGGGAACACTTTGGAACCACAGAGGCTACGGAGGCCTTCTTTGCCATGACCAGGCTGTTCCAGTCCAATGATGTAAGTCTGTTTTAGTGTTCAAATGCGACACATTTTCATTGTCGTTCCTGACTTGTAGAGTTGTCGAGATAACCTTTTCAGAATGTGTAGAATCTTCCTCATGTCTTAATGTGTTAACCAGTTTAATAGTGCTTATTTTTTAATAATGTTGTTTATGTTGATTATACATTTATCTTCAGTCACATGCAATGATGCCATGCATCTGGTTGTGAATCTGAACAATGGTGTTTTTTCTTCTACTCAGCAAACCCTGAGGAGGATGTGTTACCTAACCATCAAAGAGATGGCCAACATCTCAGAGGATGTCATCATCGTGACCAGCAGGTTGGTGCGAAGCCAGCAGCAGGCATGTTGCTCAGTGAAAGTACTCAAAAGTAGCCACTCTACTAGTAGCCTCACTCAATGACTCCTATCAGACTAAATTACCATTGACTTATTAGTGTCACTGTGCATACTCGTACTCACTGGCAAGTGAGTCAGTACAACACAGCAGCAATATCCAACAGCACATAAATGCGTATTGGGAGGAATCAGTTGGTATAATAAATGACTACATTGCAGAGAAGACGGGATAAAAAGCAACACATAAGTGTGTTTTTGCACACAGTTTACATTATGAGTGAGTTGATATAACTCTTGTGTTGTTCTTTTGTAAAGTCTTACCAAGGACATGACGGGCAAGGAGGATGTGTACAGAGGACCTGCCATCAGAGCCCTCTGCAGGATCACTGATGTAAGTACCTTACTGACTACAACATAATGTCAGAGCTCTTCAACAGGTGGTCCCCAGAGGTAACCACTTAAACCTTAGCATCCCTATTCTGAGCTAAACGGGTAGTAGAGTAAAATGCTAAGTTTATGTAGCATTGCTTGTCTCTGTATCCTGTATCATCTCTCTGCCCCTGGCCTTAAGGCTCGAATACATGCATCTGTAGCGGACGAACAATAAGTCTATTAAAATCAAGGCCTAGACTTATTAGCTATGATGCAGTTTGGTATGGCTTTGGCTTTATCCAATTGAAATCTTGCATTGAGGAGTGTTGGTTAAAAGAGCATCCACTAGATGGCACAACTGTCTACTTGACAACAACAGTTTGAGTTTTTACCTCATAAAATAACTCTTATGTCCTAACTTGTGTTGCAGACTACCATGCTGCAGGCCATAGAGAGGTACATGAAGCAGGCCATCGTTGACAAGGTTCCCAGCGTGTCCAGCTCCGCTTTGGTGTCATCACTGGTAAGAACACCAGGCAGAGATCTCCTTTTACTGTTGAAAAAAATGAAAATGTAATATTATAATGCCCTACTACTTGATCATACTACAGTGTTTCCAGCTACTGAAAGAGACAAAAGTCTTCCTTCTTTTAAACTTGAAATGACGATCAGACTTTGTCAACTGCAACTCCCCTTGTGGTTATTGAAGTCCTTTTTGTGTGTGTGTGTGTGTGTGTGCGTGTGCGTGTGCGTGTGCGTGATCGTGCGCTTGTGCAGCATATGGTGAAGATGAGTTACGATGTGGTGAAACGCTGGGTGAATGAGGCCCAGGAAGCTGCTTCTAGTGATAACATCATGGTGCAGGTGAGTTTCAAGCTTTGAGGTTAAATCCCCACACTTGTACATCAGCTATTTTTGAGGACTACTGTTCTCAAACCAATGTTCTAAATCCTAGGGCCTAGACTTTCATTACCGCTAAACCCCTTATCCCTTAACTTCTTTGCCAACAATTAAACAACAAACAATTAAAAAACACACATTTTTCAATAGTTAAAATGGCCAGTCTACAAGCTCACAGCTTGTAGACTGTCAGTAGATTGGCAGATTTTAAAAAATATTAAAAAAGGCAAAGAAGTTAGGTATAAGCGGTTTAGCACGTGATAATGAACCCCTAAGTGTCTTCTGACTACTTTGCTATGTATAAATGATATAACTGAAATAAAGATTGATGGGTTGTTAAAACGGTATCTTGTTCATTCCAGTACCACGCCCTGGGCCTGCTCTACCACCTGAGGAAGAACGACCGCCTGGCCGTGTCCAAGATGCTCAACAAGTTCACCAAGTCAGGCCTCAAGTCTCCATTCGCATACTGCATGTTGATCCGTATCGCCAGCAAGCTGCTGGACGAGACGGAGGGAGGGTAGGTAACGCAATGTTGTCCTAACGCAATGTTGTAGTCCACAATATTGAAGAAGACGACTAGCCCTAGAACGGTGGTTCTCAACCTTTTCAGGTCTATCTATCTAATAGTTTGTGGTATGTGTGTTTTTGCAGGCACGACAGTCCTCTGTTTGACTTCATTGAGAGCTGTCTTAGGAACAAGAATGAGATGGTGGTGTACGAAGCAGCGTCCGCCATCGTTCACATGCCCAACTGTACGGCCAGGGAGCTGGCCCCTGCCGTCTCGGGTAAATGGCGCCATTTACTAGATAACTAGAAGGATCTTAAGGCTAAATCACTGGTTCTCGAATGTATTGGCTTGAGACCCAAAAGAGAGATTTGATTTGTGTGAATATGTTTGTTTACAGTTCTCCAGCTGTTCTGCAGCTCTCCCAAAGCCGCCCTGCGCTACGCCGCTGTAAGGACCCTCAACAAGGTGTGTTCAGAGACCCTCCCTGTGTTTATTCAGGGTGTAATTCAGCGAGTCTTTTATGGTTATTCAGATGTTGTAGTTTTACAACATTACAATTGTTTTACAACCCCAAATCCGTTGAAATTGGGACGTTGTGTAAAATGTAAATAAAAACAGAATGCATTGATTTGCAAATCGTTTTCAACCTCTATTCAGTTGAATACAACACAAAGACAATATAATTAATGTTCAAACTGATAAACTTTATTGTTTTTTGAAATTATACAATCTTTTGTAAATTGATCCCTGCAACACGTACCAAAAAAGTTGGGACGGGGGCAACAAAAGATTGGGAAAGGTCATGAATGCACAAATAACGCCTGTTTGGAACATTCCACAGGTAAACAGGTTAATTTTAAACAGTTTAATATCGTTATTGAGTATAACAAGACCATCCCAGTCGCTCACAATCAAAGATGGGGCGAGGTTCACCACTTTGTGAACAATTCTGTGAGAAAATCATCCAACGGTTTAAAAACAATGTTTCTCAACATTCAATTGCAAGGAATTTGGTGATTTCATCATCTACAGTCCATAATATAATCAAAACATTCAAAGAATCTGAAGAACTTGCTATACTAAAGCGTCAAGGCCGAAAACCAACACCAAACACTTGTGACCTTTGATCCCTCAGGTGGCTCTGCATTAAAAACTGACATCATTGTGTAAGGGATATTATTGTGTGGACTCAGGAACACTCAGAAAACCATTGTCAGTTTACATAATTTGTCGCTACACCTGCAATTGCAAGTTAAAAATCTACCATCGAAAAGCAAAGCCATACATCAGAAAGGTTGGTTTGAAAAAAACCAGAAATGCCTTCTCTGGGTCCACTATCATTAGAAATGTGGACTCATCAGACCACAGCCCACTTTTCCACTTTGTGTATAACCATTTTAAATGATATTGTACCCAGAGAAGGCATTTCTGGTTGTTTTTCTAGTTGTTTTTTCAAACCAACCTTTCTGATGTATGGCTTTGCTTTGCATGGTAGAGTTTTAACTTGCAATCGCAGGTGTAGCGTCAAATTCTGTAAACTGACAATGGTTTTCTGAGTGTTCCTGAGTCCACACAGTAATATCCTTTACACAATGATGTCAGTTTTTAATGCAGAGCCACCTGAGGGATCAAAGGTCACAAGTGCTAGATGTTGGTTTTCGGCCTTGATGCTTTAGTATAGCAAGTTCTTCAGATTATTTGAATGTTTTGATTATATTATGGACTGTAGATGATGAAATCACCAAATTCCTTGCAATTGAATGTTGAGAAACATTGTTTTTAAATCGTTAGATGATTTTCTCACAGAATTGTTCACAAAGTGGTGAACCTCGCCCCATCTTTGATTGTGAGCGACTGGGATGGTCCCGTTATACTCAATAACAATATTAAACTGTTTAAAATTAACCTGTTTACCTGTGGAATGTTCCAAACAGGCGTTATTTGTGCATTCATGACCTTTCCCAGTCTTTTGTTGCCTCCGTCCCAACTTTTTTGGTACGTGTTGCAGGGATCAATTTACAAAAGATTGTATAATTTCAAAAAACAATAAAGTTTATCAGTTTGAACATTAAATATACTGTCTTTGTAGTGTATTAAACTCAATATAGGTTGAAAACGATTTGCAAATCAATGCATTCTGTTTTTATTGACATTTTTCACAACGTCCCAATTTCAACGGATTTGGGGTTGTACTACTTACTGCGTAGATTTCGATTCTTATAAAAGTAACTTCAGCCCGAACTACAAGTGAGCCCCTTCCAATGTGTTACTTACTTGCTCTATGTATACACCACAAGGTGGCGATGAAGCACCCGTCGGCTGTGACTGCGTGCAACCTGGACCTGGAGAACCTGATCACGGACTCGAACCGCAGCATCGCCACGCTGGCCATCACCACTCTGTTGAAGACAGGCAGCGAGAGCAGCGTGGACCGCCTCATGAAGCAGATCTCCTCCTTCGTCTCCGAGATCTCAGACGAGTTCAAGGTCTGAATTATTACATGTGATTCAGCTTAATAATAAAGCAACTTAGTGGCACTATATTTGCGGTTATGATGAAAGTGAATGTATCTATTGGCTGCGCCGGTAATGTTTGATTGTACTTCTGGTTCATTGAATCAAGTTGATATCTCTTAAACTTTAGTAAACTCGTCTGTAAACCTGCCGGTGAAAGAGTTCATTTTATTTTGGATTGTAGTCTTTTTGATATAAAAAGAAATTTCTTTTTATTCTGAAATGTTTTAGTTTGCTGATTATCATATGATTTTAGTCGACTAAGACTACAGTTGATTTTGTTGACAAAAATGTGTTTTGGTGGGCCTTGATGGTGTCACACTTATAAGTTCTTGGTTAAGGTCTTGGTTTACCTGTTGTTCTAGTTTACAGAGACACTTGACTACACTGTCGCTGTATAATCTGCATTTGATGTCTGTGTTTCTGTTTCCCTTGCAATTGTGACTGTGGATAAAGAGAGTCTGTCTGTGTGTCCTTCTAGGTGGTGGTGGTCCAGGCCATCAGTGCTCTGTGTCAGAAGTATCCCAGGAAGCACAGCGTTATGATGAACTTCCTTTCCAACATGCTCAGAGATGATGTGAGTCCATCTTTTACCCGGATTATATTCCTCACCTGATTATTGATCCTTCCGTTAAAACAATTGCCAAGTAAGAATAAACAAGCCCTGCAGCCCTAATTCTGTAGTTTCTTTTCAAATGATTTTGCAATGATGGTGGCGGTGATAGCTGAGTCTGTCTTTGAGCATGACTCTTAAGCCCTAATTGCCCCCCAAATTCCGTAGAATGGCTCCACATTAACAACTAGCATGTATCTGTAACAGCTTGGACATGCCTCTAGTATGATTTTTTCTCTTCATAAAATTACTGAAAACGCATTTGATTTGTGTTTTTAATTCATGAAAAGCTTTGCTATTTCCTACATGTTGATGAAAAACAAAATGTAGAAAACACAGGGATCCAAAAAACAAAGTGCCCGTGACCCACCGTTTGGAAACCAGCAATTTACACACCATGAATAACCTACCTCTATTCGCCCTGCAGGGGGGCTTCGAGTACAAGCGGGCCATCGTGGACTGCATCATCAGCATCATCGAGGAGAACCCTGAGAGCAAGGAGACGGGCCTGGCCCACCTGTGTGAGTTCATCGAGGACTGTGAGCACACGGTGCTGGCCACCAAGATCCTCCACCTGCTGGGCAAGGAGGGGCCGCGCACCCCCTCCCCCTCCAAGTACATCCGCTTCATCTTCAACAGGGTGGTGCTGGAGAGCGAGGCCGTCCGCGCAGGTGAGGGACCGCCGTGTGTGTGCATGCGTGTGTTTTCGGGTTCAATGAGCCCACCCTTTTGCCCAAGCAACACGAATGGGTCGCCATTCAACTCGTTGGCAACCAACCGGTTGGGAGTACATGTACAAGCATCAATACAGGACAAATGGCACCACGGGGACAAACGTTAAAACACTTTAGTTGCCTCTCGACCCATTGGTGTGGTTTGGGCTTTATAAGCACTTGGACTCATAGACATTGCATTTAGTTTAAGTTTAGTTTTTGTTTTAGTTCAAGAGATATACCGTAATTTCCGGGTTATAAAGCGCACCTGAATATAGGCCGCACCGGCCAAATTTAGCGAAAAAATCAATTTAGTACATATACAAGACGCACTGGCCTATTCACCTATTTCACAGCCAGCGCGCGCTGCCCTCTAGTGGGGATAATGGGGGGACACCGACACTGGGGGGGACCCGACCACTGACTGTCATTGCACAAAACAATGTTTTATTCGCCGGTGAATAACAACGTTTGTGCAATGACAGTCAGTGGTCGGGTCCCCCCCAGTGTCGGTGTCCCCCCATTAACCCCACTAGAGGCCAGCGCGTGCTGGCTGTGAAATAGGGGAATTAGCCGCGGGTGTTTTAATGCTTAATTACCATATGTAAGGGTTCTTGCACAGATGAGATTGTCGGCAACGAAATGCTGTTTGAGAAGCATCCTTTGTATTATTTAAACGATTACAGAACTGCACGTGCTGTATGTAATTAACGCTAGAGCCATAGACCAAGGACGGATCTAGGCATAGACATGGGGGGGGGGGGGATGCCCTCTAGACGCCCTGACTGCCCCACCAAACATGACGGAATGCAAACAATGAAAACTTCAAAGATATTTCAAATCAAATGCTTATAGCGGTAGTTAAACATTGACTAACTACAATTTTGGCACCACTAAACCAACTGCCATTTTCGGCTGCACCCCCGATTGAGAAATATTACATCCAGGCCTGGCCAGTGGCCATAGAGTGTAGCCGGAGATACGCAAACTCCGATCACTTCATGAAACCAAATGAGCGCTTGCGGGTCCATTTGGTTCATGAAAAAAGCTAGCCTAGCGTACATCTGGTTAACCAACTGTCCACCATTTAGCTGTGGACCACCAGAAATCCTCTCAATGTTTAAGACGCTCGACAAGGCGTCTTTATTGCCGCCTCCACGGACCCCCTCCTATTCCTGATCGCGCAGCTGCTGCTGCTGCTGCTGCTGCTGCCGCCAGCCTTTCTAAACCCGTTCGTGGATGTTTTGACACTTTTCCACGCAGTCAGGATCCACTGGCAGACTTGAGAAAAAGTTGCTTTCAGCATGTTGCTCGCGCTGGTGGTCCGAGGCTCCGCGCGCTGGCGTTCCGAGGAGGTGGTGTCTCCGCCGCGCTGGCGTTCCGAGGAGTTGGTGTCTCCGCCGCACTGGCGCCGCGGTCCGCGGAGCTCATGGCGTCTCCGCCGCGTTGGCGTTCCTCGCGTTGGTCCGCCGTCTAACCATTGATTCATTGATCCCAAGGCTACGTGCAGCAGATAGATTTCCTTATTTTTCAATCAGCTCGACTGACTTTAGCTGCGTTATATGTACTTCTTCGTTTGCTTTCCATGATGCATTTAGTAGTGTCTGTCTTAGCGAACTGCCTGTGCCCTGTCCCTCTACATTTCCTGCTCGGGCCGGCTTAAAGTTGGGGTGCATACCGTGCATTTAGACTTAGAACTCCCTACAGTGTTTGTTAGCCGTAAACATCCATACATTGGCCGCACCGCTGAATAAGCCGCAGGGTCCAAAGCCCGGGGAAAAAGTCGCGGCTTATAGTCCGGCAATTACGGTACTGCATTTTGTGAAAATACCAAATTACAAGCTGACTTGTAGTTTTTCTATTTTCACAATGTTTGTCAATGTTGTCAATGTTGTTTTTTGGGGATGGTGATTCATAACTGTGTCCATGTCTGTCCATGTCCAGCTGCGGTCAGTGCCTTGGCTAAGTTTGGAGCCCAGAATGACGACCTGCTGCCCAGCGTGCTGGTTCTCATGCAGAGGTACTTTACATTGTCATAGTCAATATAGAGACAAAGCCAACTTGGAGCTTGACAAATCATGACAACAAATCATGCAAATTATCATATAATTAGCAAGAAGAAAAAAAAAAAAAAAAAAAAAACGCCAGGATACAACACTTTTTGTTTTGTTTTTCTTCTTAGTAATTGTCTTTTATATGAACCATTTTCAAAAAGTCTATGAGAAAAATGAATGTGGTTTCCATTTCTGGAACAAGGGCGACGTCACAAAGGGGCGGGACTGCTCAGCTCTATAGGAAGTATCCAGACGTTTGACCTTTGTTCACATTAGTCCCAAGACGTCACAATATGCATTTTTGGAGAATGAGAGTGAGTTGAATAATTGTGACAGGACTTGTAACAAGCTGTGTTGTTGTGTATGTGTGTTACTAGGTGTATGATGGACAGTGATGATGAAGTGCGTGACAGAGCCACCTTCTACATGAACGTCCTGCAGCAGAAGCAGAAGGCTCTCAACGCTGCCTACATCTTCAACGGTAACAATAATAAATGTATATTGTATCTAAATGACACTGCTAGAGGGTTTTTAGAAAGCAATGGCAAGACCAAAAATAAAGATCTGAAAAATAAGTACCAGCAGATTCGATTGTGAGGGTTTCTAATGGTCGGTGAGAGCATTCCACAGGCCTAGAGCAGAATAAGCAATCAAATGATCAAAGGGATTAGTCATGTGGACAAGGATAAGGTTAGTGTTGGATGAGCGATGTTTCAGTTTGTGTTTGTGTAGTGTATTGTAAGGGTGATAGAATCCTGCGTTCTTGGCCGTTAACCAACTCATGTGTGTGTGTTGTCTGAAGGTTTGTCGGTGTCTATCCCTGGTCTTGAGAAGTCTCTCCACCAGTACACCCTGGAGCCCTCGGAAAAACCATTTGACATGAAGACGGTGCCTCTAGCCACCACCCCCATCACAGAACAAAAGACTGGTACGCCCCTTAATATGCAGCATTATTGATTTCAGCAGATTTTTTTTTTTTGTACGTTGGATTCATTTGAACATTCACAAGGTTATGTGATAGATGTTTGTATTGTGATGTTTGCAGAGATTGCTCCTGTTGCCACCAGCAAGCTTCCTGAGAAGCTGGCTCCATCACGCCAGGACATTTACCAGGGTGAGTGAAGTCTTCATGCTGAGCTTAAAGAGGAAATAACATGAAATTCAACTTTTTATTTTTATTTTTTGTGTGTTTTTGGTGCTCCATGCCTCCTCTCCTTCAGTCTTCAGTTCCAAATTTGCATTTCCAGTTTGTTTATAATGTCATGGAATTGACATTGAATTTAAACAAATTTATCTAGCCTCAGTATTCTAATGACTCTACTATAAAATATCCTGCATATCAACGCCCCCACCACCTCAGGACATGGTGGTACTGCAGCTAAACCGTCCATAAAGAAATGACAATGACTGGTCATATCAGTGGTGATTGAGGCTCAAACCACTAGAAATAAGCTCAAGGGACATATACAATATAAGTATCAAACTATTTTAGAAATCCCATGTTATTTGCGCTTTAACGTTTAAGCATATTTTCACAATTATTTTTGTCAAAATAATCGCAACTGTGTTTGTAGAACAACTGTCGGCCATCCCAGAGTTCCAGGCCCTGGGTCCTCTGTTCAAGTCGTCGGAGCCTGTCCAGCTGACGGAGGCTGAGACGGAGTACGTGGTGCGCTGCATCAAGCACACCTTCGCCGCACACATGGTGTTCCAGTTCGACTGCACCAACACGCTCAACGACCAGCTCCTGCAGAAGGTACCGTACCCTCTGTCTGACCAAATGTACAGTTGATTGAGTAGGGCTGCAACTAACCATTATTTTCATAATCCATTCATCGCCCGACTATTTAACCGATTCATCAATTAATCAGATTATGACTCTTATTTAGCTATCACCTTAAAGGAGGATTACACACATTTTCAATTTTTTTGAAAGGGTGTACAGATGTGAACCAATTGGACCCTAGTGGGGCTATTTGGTTCACATTTATACACAAAAAGGTCATAAACGAGAGGAGAAAAAAAACATTAACATGGTGAAACAAAACTTGATGATGTCATTAAGTTTCACCATGTTAATGATTTTTTTTTTTCAGACGTTCATTTCTAGTAAAAACAGAATGGGGCGTTTTTTTTTTTTATCATGTCCACACAACCTCTCTAAGGTATATTAATTAATGGCAGTAAAATGTTGAAAATGGAATTTGTTACACTTAACACTGGAAAAACTATGGTTAAGTGGGAAAGCGGGTAACGACTTAAGTGATTAAAACCGATTAATCGATAGCTATAATAGTTGACAACTAATAGAATAGTCGATTTGATTACGATTAATTAATCAATTAATTGTTGCAGCCCTAGTTGACAGAAAATGCATGTTTGCGCGATTGAGCATAACATAACTTATTAAAATGTACTGTTACTGTTGAATCTTATCTCCACTAATCCTTGATCCAATCTCTTTGGAACAGTTTCACCCTGTGTTACCACCTCAAAAAGAGTTGCATGTCTAACCGACTGTGTGTGTGTGTGCGTGTTTATCAGGTGTTGGTGCAAATGGAGCCTTCGGAGTCCTACGAGGTGCTTCAGGTCATCCCCGCCGCCAACCTCCCGTACAGTCAGCCTGGGTCCTGTTACAACCTGGTCCGACTGCCCGAAGACGACCCTACCGCTGGTATGTGGTTTTGGGTTCCATAAGAAGTCCTTTAGCTTTAATCCATGCCATGCGAGACATGGTCAACGCCTTTTCAGGTGTCCCTAGCGAATATCATTGAGAACCCTTGCTCTAAAGCTTATCAAACATTTTTCACTCGCTCACCCCTATAAAACTGTTTTTTCCATGGCACCCCTGAATTGCATTAAATGCTACCACCTTTATTAAGCCAATGCTATGTACATATGTAAATTTGTAACCCAAAGAAGCAGTGTGTTACAAGGAAAACTGGAGAAAATTGTTTACATTAAGAGAGTCTGAATCCCCCATCTCCCAGCATCCATATTCTGGAGTAACAATGACCGAATAAAGCTGAGGTAGAAGCTGACCAACGTGTCACGTTGTGAATTTATGACGTCTTCTGAGCTTGTAGATTATCTGCTGTATTTAGTGAAGAGATGAGGTGCATTATTTTTCAAGTAAAGTGCAAGTGACATTGATGCGTTTCCAAATACTATCATTCCTAAGTATTCTTCTGGGCCCTCGTCCCGCTCTAATGTTCCCCTGCATTGTGTGTTCCAGTGTCGTGTACGTTCAGCTGTACTCTGAAGTACCTGGTGAGAGACTGCGACCCCAACACCGGAGAGCCAGACGACGATGGTTATGATGACGAATATGTGGTGCGTGTCTGAACATTGACCTGACATTAACTAACCCTTGGAGAAGCTTATTAGAGTTGTTGCAGTACCAGTATCAGAAAAGCTATCGATATTGCCTAGAGGACTGGTGTATTTATTTGGTATTTTGAATGGTTCTTTTCCTTGAACTTTGATCTATTCTTAGATCAGAGGTTCTCAAACCTTTATTTATCTATTTCATGGGCCACATAACTTGGTGTGTATGACCTTTATGGGTCCATTTGGTCCCATGTTTACACTCTCAGAGCAACAGACTGCGAAGGGTCCATTTGGAAACCTCTCAAGGAACCTTATTGTAGTTTTTTTTTTTTTCTGATCTGTACTCTGTTTGTTTCCACCAGTACACACGTTATGTACATTGGAATCCATATCGGGAAAGACAAATTGTGTCTTTACGTCTCTATTTCTGATTGTGCTTTGACCCATGTCTCCTCTGCTCCTAGCTGGAGGACTTAGAGGTAACAGTAGCGGATCACATCCAGAAGGTGCTGAAGCCTAACTTTGGCGCAGCCTGGGATGAGGTGGGAGACGAGTTCGAGAAAGAGGAGACCTTCGCTCTGGCATCCGTACGGACACTGGACGGTACGAGCAAAATAGTCACTCTGGATTCATTTTGGTCTGGACATTTCAAGCAAACAAAACAAATAGCAGATCCACAACCACATTTTGCGCTTGTGGATATGCTACCATCCCATGCATTCGATATTTAACTTGCTTATTGTAAAGCCGTTCTGACCTTAGAGCGTCTGCTAAAAACTGCCTTAATTGTAGTTGTGGTTGTTGCCATGGTGCTGACTGTGACTGTTGTATTCATCTCCAGAGGCCGTGGGGAACATTGTTAGCTTCCTGGGCATGCAGCCGTGTGAGAGATCTGACAAAGTCCCCGAGAACAAGAACTCTCATGTCCTATTTCTGGCAGGTGGGTTGTTTGCATACGTTATTACAATTCTCACACAACCGTTTTCAGTCACAGTATCGGAAACACTCAGCCTGTCTTCCATGGAAGCACCTTGTGTGGCGGTAATGTCTGATCTATGAGAGTTTGTTGATAGATTGGCTGTTTTGGATTATTACTCAAAGATGCGGGCATTTGAAGTGGTCAAACTAAACCACCAGAGAAATATGTTTAAAAGCATCTTCCATGAAACACTAATGGTCTGTGCTATACTATATGTTAAAGCCTTAATCTGAAAGAAACATATATTTGTCCCTGTAGGGAAATGCGAAATCTGAACAACTTTAGCCATGTTTTATTATATATTGGTCATTGCCTCTCTGTTTGAACTCATCTCTACCCTGTCATCTTCAGGTGTGTTCCGGGGAGGCCACGACGTCCTGGTTCGAGCCCGCCTTGCCCTGGCCGACGGTGTCACCATGCAGGTGACGGTGAGGAGCGGAGACGAGACGGCCGTGGAGGTCATCCTGGCCTCGGTGGGCTGAGAGGTCAAGAGGTCATCATCAGCCAACTCTAACGTCCTGTTGTTCTTAGCCATCTTATATTGTGTCTTATACGTGTTTAACATCAATATTACTGAGGAAGTATATCCCCAAAACATTTATTTTCTATAACTTACACGCCCCATGATCAGTTAGCCGGAGTAATTCTTGAGACTGAGGGGGAAAAAAACAAGAAATTCTTTGTGAAGACTTAATGCCAGGGGTGTGAAGTTTAATAGAAAATAAGTAATTCAAAGCCTTGACCTACTCTGTTAAAATAATTGCTATGGGGATTTCACTTTTTACACCTTTAAAATCACAATAGAAAATTATTGCTGTTGTGATTTCACCTTTTACACTTTAAAATGCATATACAATGTTCCAAACATTTGCATCCAACTTCAGAACATTTGTTTGTGATTCCATTTATGTACAAAGATGTTCTTGATGAGTAATAAAGTCTTGACAGTGGACCAAGTCTGCCATGCCATGTTTGTTTTGGCAATCTTATTTTAACAGGCATGATCATATTAAGGATACCAATACCAAAAAAGGACACCATTATACTGTATCAAAAGTCGTCAACAAACTATACTATAGTTTAAACTGTATTATAAATACATACAGATCTCCGGGGTGGGCGTCGCTCCAAATGATGTGACGTAGAACAGCAGTGGAGGGTCGGTAGGGGGAGGGGCCGGGGATGACGACACGTTGGTGAAACCCCCCCCCAGTCCAAAATCATTTAAGGTTAGTCCAGGCTAGAACCAGGCTAGTGTGTTCTGTAGACGCAGGTCTTTGTGGCAGTTTGCACAGCGGCCATTTTTATTTCCCATCCACAGCCATTCTAAAACTCCAAACATGGTGGCTGCGTCTACGTCTTTTTGCCGTTGTAATGTGGTTATAGTCTTAGCCATGGTCATGCTTTGATCAAAGGGTGAATGCTCCTTTAATTGGTTTGTCCACAAAGTAAGATGTTGACAATACTTTATTCACTAGAAAGAGACTACGCCAACTTGTTCAGGTTTGAGAGTATTTATTGTGCGAATGAAATGTACGTGTATGAGGAGACCGAGGAGGGCGAGACTCAGGGTGGGGGCGTAGTCTCGGAGCCTGACGATCGTTTGTGCTCGGCCGGGGAGCGCACGGTCTTGACGACCGCCGTGCTCAGCCGGGGCCTACGGTTGCGATGACCGCCGTGCTCGGCCCGGGAGCGTTCGATCGTTTCGGCTCAGACAATGCCCCCAAAAGCACCCGCTTCGACCTCTATCCATCGATTGAATAGACACTTATCAACAGAAATGTTACGATCCAATCGTGCCGGTATAGCAGATATTCAGATACCCGCCGGGCAAGTAGATATTTTGTATTCATTGCATCGGTGGATCACGGATACTACTAGTAGGGCGGGGCGAAGGAAGTTTTACTGAAGTTATGGTTAGGGTTAGGTTAGGTTTAGGCATAAGTTTACTGAGGTTAAGTTTAGGGTTGGGGTTAGGTGTAGGCATAGCCTAGTTTTACTGAGGTTATGTTTAGGGTTTAGGATTAGGCTAGGGTTAGACGGTGCTTTATGCGGTTACTAACCCTAAACAGAACTTCAGTAAAACTATGCTTCGCCCCGCCCTACTAGTAGTATCCGTGATCCACCGATGCAATGAATACAAAATATCTACTTGCCCGGCGGGTATCTGAATATCTGCTATACCGGCACGATTGGATCGTAACATTTCTGTTGATAAGTGTCTATTCAATCGATGGATAGAGGTCGAAGCGGCTCCCAAAAGACTGCATCGAACGTGGGAAGACCAATGTGAGGACGACTTATGGGGCCGGTGCATAAAACCTCCTGTCCTTGGACCCTCGGTCGGGCGAGGAAAAACTCCCTCGGGGAGAGTGAGGAAGAAACCTTGGGAAGGACCGCGAAGGAGGGGACCCCTTTCCAGGGCGGACGGGCTGTGAGTGCTGGGATTGGCGCATTGGGAGGTAATTGTTGCGAATGTCATGGTGGATGGACGGCACGGACTGTAGGTATGTGGATAGACTGGGAGGACCATCTTCCCGAGACGCAAATGTGATGGTCCGGGAGGCCTGGGTGGAAGCGTGGAAAGCAATGGTGGTGGAAGAAGTGGCCGGAGTAGGGACGGAAGGGAGGAGCCTCGAGGGAGCGGAGCCAATCTCTGACGACGGGTCTGGACGAGTGGTGGGATGAGACCTTCTCGGGGCGACGGAGGAGAACGGACGGCTTGGTGTAGTGAGGCGTGGTGCCGGAATGAAGAGGTAGAACTGGAACCCTGCAGGTCGCCGAAGGCAAGCAGGACTGTGAGCTCACGTGCGAAGATCAGAGGGGCGAGGTAGGTGGCGTGGATGGTTGCGGGCAAATGAGTGAGTTCATAAATTGCCATGAGCATGCGAATGAAGCATTCGTGGTGACGTAGGGAGAGGAGACGAGAAGTGGTATTGTGTGAAACCTCTGGAACGTAATCCGAGCAGTGGGGTAACTAGAGGGTGCTGGTGCAAATCCCTTGAGGCTGATGAGGTGGCAGGTAGATTTGGCAATGAATCTGCGGGTTCAAATACCCACAATCGCTGAGAATGGAGGACTGACATCTGTTGAAGGATGAACCGTTGGAAGACGAGACGGACTTGCCGACGACATTGGTGTCTGGGGGTGGAGTAGTGTGTAATGTTGGAACGTGGGGAGAAGGCCCGGGAGATGGATGGGAGCTGGAAACTGCATTATTGAGGCTGTATAGCCTAGCGAAGTAGGATGCTTCGTGTGACCATTCCAGTCCCCAAAGGAAACATGGCGGAGATGATTGGGTAGACTGCACGTGGTGGTTGATGGACGCGTGGCTGCTGGCCAATGGAGTGGCTGAAGAATGTGGCAAACTCATGGGGGACGGGCGGCTAGGCTGACGTCCGAGGCCGTGCTGTGTAGACGTTTAGTCCGGGAGCTGGCAGGCACGTGGCGCCCTCCCTGTGGAGCTGGGTGACGCCACTGCACAGGAAGTGGCCGGGCTTACTTGCGATGAGTCGGCATGGTTCGTCGACCGAGACGGGACTCCAACTGGAGGGTGACTTGGGAGTGACTGGTCCGGGTTGAGGATGCAATGACTGGCACTGGTTGGGGTGCGTGCTACGGGAGAGATTGGCTGAACTTGGTCACGAGATTAGAGTGACGGTGTGAATGGGTTGAACAGTGGGTGGTCTCTTCTCCTGAACCTACGTTGAACGCAACTTCATTTAAAGGTAGGGTAAGTGATTTGAAATCCATGGTGTAGTACCAGCCTGGTGCACTAGGGGCCCCCAACAGTAGCTACACTATGTGAACCTGCTGCTCGATCCTGATTGGAGGAGAATTCTCTGCTAACGTGGGGGAGGGGGAAACTCCATATATGGTTTCCACACCTTATAATAGAGCATTTTAACAGAAAAAAATATTTTTTGGGGTGATATCTGACAAAAGTGAAATCACTTCCCCTACCTTTAATTTGTGCTTTTGTTTTACATTTACCCATTCTGCATACTGTAAAATAAAAACAAACATACTGTGAAATACAAGGAGCATTTTGCTTCATAACAATTTGGTAAGACTCAAGATTATAAAAACATGGAATCTCTGAAACATGATGTGGATATTATTTTTTACTTATTTATTGCTTTTGTGGATACACATGAAAATATTATACTTTTTATGTTGTGGATTTTATTTATTGTAGCATACTACAAGTAAAATATCATAGTGCACTAGGATTTACTATAGGCCTATTGAGAAATATAAATTTAAGTTGTTTTACAACAAAAGAATGTAGGCCTGATAGATATTTTTAAATAATATTATCCATCAATGGGGGGACAATAGGAAATGGACTGAAACCAATTAGACCTAAAAATATCAGGAGACCATTTTGTAAAGATTTAACCTTAAGGAGGACCATTAGAAAAGATCTCAGAATGGACTGTAATACTTCGATAGCCAAACTGTAACATAGTTTAAAATCACAAAATGTAATCACAGGAAATGTACGTCAAAAGTATAAGTACTTCAAAGTACTGTAGCTTTAAGTTTACCCAAATGCAATCAACCCGTGATAAAACACAAATAGTACTTACTGCACACCACATTAAACATTTTCCCTCAAAAGCAAGTTGAGAAAAGATGTCCACACGTCAGCAGCAATTATATTTAAAAATGATTTAATTATATTCCTTTCTATATGGGAGAGGTAAGGATATATCATCCACACACAGTCCGTAATAAGTCTCCTCTCTAGTTACATGGTGAATCGCACAAGTATTAATACAACCAAAATGATGACACCTCGTTAAATTGAATTATGGGAAATGAAGTACAGAAATAATATGATGCAACACTTCACTTTAGAACATTCTCGAATACTCGATGGAAAGAGAGAGAGACAGAGAGAGAGAGAGCAGAAGCCTGTGAGGGAAAATCTCAGCAAGGTCAATGCATCGATAATAGTCTGGGAGTAAATGAAAATAATTCTCTCTCCTCATAACAACTTGGAACGCTGCAAACTCAGTAATATCAACAAAGGGCCAACAACACTCTTTGCTCTAATAAGTAATGTGTCAAAGAGCAGAATGATAAAATATAAGATGGTAGCGCGACCCAGTTACAATCCATTGATGACATATGTAAATCATTCACAATAAAATTCTGAAATATTAAATTTCCAATATTTCCATCAATTCCCCCATTTTGAGAATGATAAAACATATGTCATAAGAAAATAAACAAACATAAAAATAGGAAAAACAACACTCTTTGCTCTAATAAGTAATGTGTCAAAGAGCAGAATGATAAAATAACATATCTACAAGATGGTAGCGCGACCCAGTTACAATCCATTGATGACATGTAAATCATTCACAATAAAAATCTGAAATATTAAATTTCCAATATTTCCATCAAGACCTACAAAAGAATTCCTTTAAATACATTTCAAAACCAAGAAGCAACATTGTTCAGTAACACTTTCTCCCCAATTAAATAAATGCAGCTTTATATATTCAGGTGCTACCATGTACTGATGAAGCATGCTACATGGTGCAGGCTGTGACCCACCTCCAAAAAAGTAATATTCAAAGCTTTGTTCTCTGTAGCTCTGGTCCATAGTTCCAGTGCTTGATTCTACCTTGAAGCCACGCACGCGCTGTGATAAGAGATAACACTGCCTCCTGCAGGGGGGCAGTTAGTTCTAAAAATAAAGATGGCTGACTAGTAACACGGAATCTCTCTGAGTAAATCATAACATTGCAGCAACAAACACACACCTTCCTGCTAAGTATTTTGCAGCATTAGCATGGCAGCTAGCGAAGGCGAACCTTCTCACGTGTAGATATTAGTTTTGTTAATACAAGATGAAAACACAAAACAGCCAAGCTTATTGTTACAACAAGGTAGGCTAGTATTCCTTCTGCTTTTAACACTATACTTGCATTCTATAACTAAAACGTAAAGATAAAAACATTTCAATATCCTATTTTTTTTTCCATAAATGGAGAATCTTTCACTTAATAGGGGCTACCCGTGTTGTAGTGGTACTTTTACAAGTGGGGGGACGCATCTCAGGGAATTCCCCCCATTCACGTGGGGGGACGCATCTCAGGGAATTCCCCCCATTCTACACTCTCAGAAAAAAGGAAACACATTAACATGGTGAAACACATCTTGATGATGTCATCAAGATGTATTTCACCGCGTCCCCCTCCACTACACCCCTGGGGGCGGACTACCCCTGTCACATGTTGATAATGTCACATGTCCATAATGAAATGCACGGTAATACTAATGTAATACTAATGTAAACCAAAGTAGACGTTTGTATGCTTTGTTATAGTCCATTTCACCACTAGTGGCGCCAATGCAAGCAAGATCTTCATACATGGAGAATATTATATATATATATATATATATATATATATATATATATACAGGATACAAAGTGCTTTACAACAACAGCAATACAAACAGTCAATTGCAAAGTTTGAAGAACAAAACAGGATATACAGTGTACAAACAACAATAAGAGGGAAATGAGGATCATAAGAGTGGGACCGATTAAAAAAAAAAAAAAGAAAAAAAAAAACATCTGCAAAACAAAAAGTCAATGAGTGTAATGAGCAGAGGTAACAATAGACATTAAACATTAAAAGCAATTCGATAAAAGTGTGTTTTTAAGAGTGATTTAAAATGTGGGACAGACTCAGCGTGTCTGATTTCAGGAGGGAGGGCGTTCCAGAGGGTTGGGGCTCTACAGACAAAGGCCCGGTCACCTTTTGACCTAAGCCTTGTTTTCGGCGTGACTAAAAGCAGCTTGTCTGAGGACCTGAGGGAACGCTGGGGGATATAAGGTTTTAATAGGTCAGATAGGTAGGATGGGGCCTGATCTGATAGGCACTTAAAGGTTATTCAAATGATTTTGAAATTGATTCTGAAGGAGATGGGGAGCCAGTGAAGGGTTGCCAGGATGGGTGAGATGTGATCAAATTTTTTTGTGTTTGTGAGGACTCGGGCTGCGGCATTTTGGACAAGTTGTAGACGTTGTATAGATTTGTTTGAGAGACAGGAGTAGAGGGAATTGCAGTAGTCGAGTCGTGAGTAGATGAAGGCATGAATTACCTTGGTTAAGTCTGATGTGGAAAGGAAGGGCTTGATTTTGACTATATTGAGAATGTGGTAAAATGATACTTGTATGACCTTTTTTATATGGTTTTCAAAGTTGAGATCGGGATCGAGGATCACCCCGAGGTTCCTCACAGAGGGTTTTATGTTAGGGACTAAAGAGCCAAGGTGAGTTTCTAGCTTGGCTCGATCTTGAGGTGGTCCAAATATTCTTCAGATTTGGAGTCATTTAACTGTATAAAGTTAGTGGACATCCAGTTTTTAATGTCTGTGAGGCAGGCATGGAGTTTACAGAGACTGGAGGGGTCGCTTGGATTGATGGGGAGATATAGTTGGGAGTCGTCGGCATAGAAATGAAATTGGATGTTATGGCTACGGATTATGTCACCCAGTGGGAGCATGTAAAGGGAAAAGAGGATGGGGCCTAGTATGGAGCCCTGGGGAACACCACAGTGTAGGGGGGCTAAGCATAGACGTGCACACATAGACGTCAAGGGGGGTTTGAGCACCCTCTAGTGGCCCTCTCTGGACCAACATGCCCTTTTTAAAAGAGCACAAAGATGCTGAAATGCTGTTTTCTATGCGTTTTTAACCCCCCAAAACTCAATTTTCCGGTTGCATTTGAGCACCTGCCCTTGAAACTCTCTGTGCACGCCAGTGGGGCTAAGGATGATGTTGCTTCTCCGATGCCGATGCGAAACTGTCTCCCAGAGAGGTATGACTTGAACCAAGCTAGAGCTGTTCCTGAGATACCCACCGCGTGTTCTAACCTATTAATAAGGACGGTGTGGTCGATGGTGTCAAAGGCCGCCGTCAGGTCGAGCAGGACAAGGATGGAACAATGCCCTGAGTCGGCGGCCATAAGGAGGTCATTGACCACTTTCAGGAGGGCCGTTTCAGTGCTGTGAAGCGGGCGGAAGCCTGATTGGAACTTCTCAAAAAGAGAATTTCCGCTAAGGTGGTTCACAAGCTGAGTGAACACCAATTTTTCCAGTACCTTGGAGAAAAAGGGTAGTTTCGATACCGTTCTATAATTACTCAGAATAGCGGGGTCGAGATTTGGCTTTGAGCAGGGGGGAAACAAGAGCAGTTTTAAAGGGGGCGGGGACTGATCCAGAGGACAGGGAGCTGTTTACAATAGCTAAAATGTGGTGACTGACAGTGGGTAAAATTTTGTTTAGGAGCCTGGTGGGGATGGGATCCAAGGGGCAGGAGGTGGACTTCATGTGAACTATTGTGCTCTGAAGGGTTAATAGTGATATCTGTTTAAATGAACGGAGAGAGTGATTGGGTGAGCTCACGACTACATCGGTAACAGATAGTGGCCGAAGAGGAGACTGTGAGATGGCTAATTGAGATCTGATGAGGGTGATTTTGCTGGAAAAAAATAGTAAAAAATTGTTCAGTGTTCAGGAGAGGGAGTCAAATTAGGGTTGGGGGGGGCAACAGCAAGCTCAATTGTTTTAAAAGGGTTCTGGAGTTGTTGTAGTTATTGGCAATGAGGTTGGAGAAGTAATTTGCTCGAGCCTCTTTTACAGCACTGTTATAAGATCTCATGAGATCTTTCATGATTTCAAAAAATACTTGCAGCTTGGTGGATTTTCATTTCCGAATGGATTTCCTAAGCTGTCTTCTAAGCGAGCAGGTATGGTCATTTAGCCAAGGTGAATTGGTAGTGGTGGTGTTGGTGCATATTTTTAGTGGGGCGACAAGATCTAGGGTTGTTATGCAGATGTTGCCAAAATAGTTGAGCTGGCTGTCAGTGGAGTGGGAGATGACAGGAGGGGAGACGGAGGAGTTAAACACCGAAGAGAATTTCACAGAGGTTGAGGGATTGATGGAGCGAGAGCGGCTAGGAACCTTACCTGGAATTTTCTGGGGGGCGGGGCGATCATGATATTAAAAGCTATAATCGAGTGGTCCGTTACGGCTGACCACTCAGAGGCATTACTGGCCAGGTCGACAATGCTCAGACCAGAGGACCTTTTTTATGTGTAGGGCCGGTTTGATGGATTTAATTGTGAAGTCAAATGATTCTGTAAGATTGCGAAATTCGGCACCCAGGCCATTATCGGGGCAACAAGTATGGACGTTAAAGTCACCAAGTAGTGTCACCCGACTGTATTTGGGCATGGAAAGGGAAAGTAGGTCTGAGAATTCAGTGATAAATAAGCTGTTGGTTTGTGGGGGGCGGTAGACTAAAATGAACAATGTGGGTTGATGTTTGATGGAGAATGCTAAATACTCAAATGAGGGGAAATTACCAAATGTAATTGGGGTACAAGTGACATTGGTGTTGTAGATAGCCGCAATACCACCACCACGGCCAGAAGGCCTGGTGTTCTGTAGGTAGGAGTAATTATGGGGGGAGGCTTGATTAAGAAGGCTAAAATCGTCAGTTTTAATCCATGTCTCGGTCAGTAAGAAAAATATCAATGTTGTTTGCTGTAATATAGTTGTTGCAGAGGAATGACTTGTCATTGAGTGATCTGATATTTAAAAGAGATATTTTCAACGAGGAGTGCCATGTTTTTCTGTTATGTATGCAGTATGTCTGGAATTATCATTACTCTAATAGACCCCTATTGTGTGGTTAGAAGAATGTCTTGCCTGTTTATTTTTGGTTTGTTCATGAAAACTGAAAGCATTTGAGCCAATAGACCAACTCAAAGTGACATTACCCCCTTTACCATTAAACAACAGCTGTGGCTTCAGTTCAGGTGAGTCACAACAAGTGGGTTTGCAATTAAAGTAAAAACATAATTAATACTAGTTACATACCATCAGGAATATACAGTAGAGGGCTGAGTCAGCCCGGCCGGTGGACAAATAATCAGTAGGCCTATAGGTCTATGCATATTTCACAAATACAACGGTTCAGTGCATGACAATGAATGTCGTTTCATTCTCCCCATAGAAACTCAGCATTGTCTTCTCCTCCACCACTTCCACTGCCAGTGCTATCCCTGTCCCAGGGCCAGAAAAAGTAGGTGCATTTTATACATCACAATACCTCTCAAAATATTTTGTTTTAAATAATAGCTTCAAATGATGTTATAGATATAATAGTCTAATAATCCAGTGCTGTAGTGTTTAATTATGTGAGGAGGAAAATAAAAATGTTTGATGAAAGAGTAGAAGAATAAAGTCTTACCGTTCAGTCAGTTGTGTTCTATCCACCCACTTCCAGAATCCTTCAGTCTCACTGTCATTCAATCCCAGCCAAATTCCTCCACCATAGGTGCCATAGACTTTTGCAACAAAGTCCTTGACAGAAAAAGTAGCAGTTGGATACCGAAGTACAATCTGTACGTATGATAGATGTGTCTCAAGTAAATGGACCCCACCCCCAACACACACACACACACACACACACACACACACACACAAAGTATATACAAAAATAAAACAGGCAAGATATAAAATACGGGTAAAATGGTTTTGAGTAAGAAAATGAATAGACCAAAGGGAAACAAAAAAGAAAAAAGGAACTCATGCACACGACACATTCATACCAGGGATGGGGGGGGGGGGGGGGGGGGGGGGGGGCTCTGCCCAGGAATGGAATTCCTATATGACTAGGATGTCAATGTGGTTAATTTTTTTAAGTTTTAATTAAAAATTGTTGCCTGATTGTCAAATTTAAATCCATGTGTTTCTAACAGCAACAACATAATGTTAGACACTCTTTTTCTACGCAGATTAATGACAAATGATAAACTATATCATGATGAATGAAGAAATATTGAGGTGTCACTGACCACACAATTCTCGTTCTCGTTTAGTTAGGTTGTTATATTTGGTTTGTAACTCATCAAAACGAGTCTGCAATTGGTTTTTCGAAGCAATCATGTTGTCAAGTCTGGTCTGTAGCTGATAATCTGTAAGAAGAGATCAACAAACTCATGAGTTTTACATTCAATTTTGTGTTCATAGTAATCTTATTTGAAATTAATGATACCTGCTGACAGTGATCGCAGAAGTACTCTTTTTTTTCCAGGAGATGCAAAATCATTTTGCGACCGCGACCACTGGTATAAAACAGTCATGACCTCCAACGGTCTCAACCAGTGTCCCACTAGCACAGGGGTGGCCAACCGGTCACAGACTAAGAGCCACGTTTTTCATTGTGTTACTGCAAAGAGCCATATCAAAACGGATTCCATGTGGTCCTCAGGCTAAATGATGGAAAGTTGGTTAGCCAGATGTAACTCTTTGAGAGCGTAAACATGAAACCAAATGGACCCTTGCGGGTCCATTTGGTTTCATGTTTACACTCTCAAGAGTTAAAATATTCATCATGTGAATTAGCTCAAGTCTACACAACTAGAGAATGTAGAAGATTAATGGTCATTTTGATCTGTATGTTAGACTGTTTTGTTTTCTCTGAAATCCAGCCTGGAATTGTTGACAAAAGTAAACAAAATCTTTAGCTTTGGGGTCTGTGGAGCTAAAATGTCATCAAATGGTAGTCCATGGCTCAAATTCTGAATAAATGGTGGGCCCTGGTATAAAAAAAGGTTTTTTGATGGTTTCATGTGGAAGCCCCTTAAAGGTAGGGGAAGTGATTTGAAATTCATGGTGTAGTACCAGCCTCGTGCATTAGGGGCCCCCAAAAGTAGCTACACTATGTGAACCTGCTGCTCTCTCCTGATTGGAGGAGAATTGTGGTGACCTGGGGAACTTTTATTAGCTCCTCTGCTAACGTGGGGGAGGGGGAAACTCCATATGTGGTTTCCACACCTTATAATAGAGCATTTTAACAGAAAAAAATTTTTTGGGGGGTGATATCTGACAAAAGTGAAATCACTTCCCCTACCTTTAAGAGACACATGTAACCAGCTGAAGAGCCGCATGCGGCTCGCGAGCCACGGGTTGGCCACCCCTGCACTAGCAGCACACATAACGGTCGGGTGTTAGGGTTTAACCTCGTAACCCCACCCACCCACCCAATATCTTTTCTAGTGACTGATGTTGTCTATTGTGTGAGCAGAGCATGCAATCAAAACAAACAAAAACACTTTTTCTTAATATTCTCTTGGGGTTTTTTTATTGCATGGGTGAAGCAACCGATTATTTTTTACAGTCAGTACAAAGCCATCTAGTGGCAAAATTGAGGGTGTCAGAAAGAGGTCAGAGTTCTTTAGAACTGTTCGGGCAGCTTCGCAGATGGGGGCGCAAAAGTAAATAAAGTAAAAGAGTAATAACTAAAATATACATATTATTTACATATTACTCTTGAGCCCAAGTAATAAGTAATGCAATGTTACCTAATAGCAAATGTTTCTTAAAAGGGTCATAAGTAATACTGTTAAGTACCATGTTGTCATGACTCTGGCTATAAGACAACCCCAATTTTTCAAGACTCATTTGTGGAAAAAGAATATTAAATGTCAATTAGTACAGCCTCAAATATAATATGACCCAATTTTTTAGGATACGTTCATTGGGAAAAACATAGTCTTATATTCAGGCCAATAGCGTAATATATTACTCTCCTAAGTAACATTGCCCAACACTGTTCTACAATATTGTAAATTATTACATGGCTTGAATGAATGCTCCAATCAGAAGCCAGCGTTCTGGTCATGTGAGCGGTAACATATTACACTATAATTCACCGCTCCGCTCTATATTGGACCGCTGCATAATCAAGGTCCCCAAAGTGCAAACCGCGGTGCGCTTCCGCATTTAGTTCCAGCACGCCATTAGCGGGTCCATTTGGTTAGCTACGTATTTGGTTGTTTACATGCCGTTGCACGTTGCATGTTAGTTTCCTAACTAACTGACCTCGGCTGTGCCTCGGTCAGTTATTAGGAAACAAATCACCAGCTTGTCAGATGTTATCTCTTACTTAACACCTGAACAGCTACGGTTCCTGAAATACCAATTACGCAGACATGGGAAAAAGGCACTTCCGCTCTCCAGGCATTTTAAATTTCCACTGCATGCCTCGCACCAATCCACCTGCCTCACAAAAAAGAGTATCCAACAACATTAAGCCTAGTGCTTGCCACTCACAGAATAGGATCAGGGCCGTGATGCCAGCCAATAGGAGAAGACAGAACAGCCACACAATACTCAATGCAGCAGTCACATAGTGATTCTTCCAAACTGAAAAACACACACCACCAACATAACATGTTTTAAAGAGTGTTGTTGCAAAGTAAGACTTGAGTAAACTTAAAAATGTGTCATGTAAAGAGTAGTGCTGTATTTTTCTGTTATGTATATGTCTGGAACATTATCATTAATCTAAGCGACCCCCATTGTGTGGTTAGAAGAATTTTATGTCTTGCCTGTGTATTTTTGGTTTGTTCCTGAAAACTGAAAGCATTTGAGTCAATATGCCAACTCAAAGTGACAGTACATTACCCAATTTATCATTAAACCAACAGCTTCAGTTCAGGTGAGTCACAACAAGTGGGTTTGCAATTAAAGTAAAAAATGTTGGTGTTTAATTAATACATTTAAAGAGCTATAACCACATAAGGGGGCAGATGGTTTTAGCTTGTCCCAGGCATGTGACATGTTGTACACAAGGGTCATCATGCCACTCCTTGCAACCATTTTTACCCAAGGAGTTGAATGGTAGCCTACACTTATTTGTCAGTGATATTTGATGTTATGAGTTAAGTAAGTACTTTCATTTTCCCTTACCAGCAAAGATATGAGATACTTGGGATTCTTCAGCTGGGGTCTCACTGAAAGATGTCAACAAATCAGCTGGGGTCTCACTGAAAGATGTCAACAAATCAGCTGGGGTCTCACTGAAAGATGTCAACAAAGATCCTAAAAGATTGGAACACAGGAATATTGTCAACAATATTTCACTTCCAGTGATGAATTATCCTGACCTGGAATTAAGCAATAATAACACATTATTACACAAAGCAGATGTTGTTTACATTAGATTTATGAATTTAAATGTGCAGTATGTCTACCGTCAAGTTGGTCAGAGGAAGCAGCTGGAACATCTTCATAAATATGTTGCTGCTGCGAATGGAGAGTGCCACCTGAAGGAAGGTATGAGTTGTTTGATAATTCAATCAATCTGTGGAGCTTGGCTTGGCACAGCAATGTCTTTATTCTTTAGGTATTTAAAAAGGGAGCTAAATGTTAAAAGATAGTGATGTTACAAGGAACGCTACAATGTAATAGAAGAGAGGTGCGTTTACAGTATATGATGCCTTTCACCAATAATTAATAATGATTGTACATTACATGTTGCATATAAGGGTCACTTTGCCATTCCTTGCAACCATTTCCATTTGTACTCAAGAAGTTGAATGGTAGTCTACACTTACTTCAACAACACATAACATCAGCTGACGCAGTATAAATAACTACTTTCATTTTCCCTTACCAGCGAAAATACAATATAGTTCAGATTCCGGTTGCTGAGTTGTTGCAGCAGCTGGGGTCTCACTGAAAGATGTCAACATAGATCCTAAAAGATTGGAATACAGGAATATTGTCAACAACATTTCACACTTTCAGTGATGAATTATCCTGACCTGGAATTAAGCAATAATAACACATTATTACACAAAGATGTTGTTTAAACTACATTAGATTTATGAATTTAAATGTGCAGTATGTCTACCGTCAAGTTGGTCAGAGGAAGCAGCTGGAACATCTTCATAAATATGTTGCTGCTGCGAATGGAGAGTGCCACCCAGTGTTGTAGTGTGACTTTTAGAAGTGTGGGGACACCTCTTAAGACACGTGCATGCACACATGCATGTGCATTTGTGTGTGCCTGCGCAACACACACAGACACACTATTAAAACATACAGACAAGTAAAAGTAAATGACAATTCAAAAAATATATTTTTGCCCCCAAAAATATTTCAGATGTGAGAGACACATTGGGCTTCATGCGCCAACCGTTCTTAAGATGTTCTTAAGAGGAAATTTGTTCTTAGGCACACAAGTTCTTAAGAACATTTTGGGATCCCTCAATGTTTTCTTAGCTGTGATTTGTTCGTAGGTAAGAACAATTGTCCCTTCATACCCACCCTCATTTTATATTCACTACTATTCACTACTTCTGCAAATAACATGGCTATTGTGCTAATTTCAGCCATTTTAGCCTTTATTTCTGTGTGAGGTCCTGTGAGTTCTGAGTGCTGCAATCACACACAGGTGTGACTGGAGTCATGCAAAACCACACCCACCTGGGTAAAGCACAGGAAGGAGAGGGAATTCCCAATGCCTTATATGGGAATCGGTGGGCACATATACAATCTGTATTACACAAACTGGGAAACCTCTGGTTCACAAATGGCCACTGTTACCACTACGTTAGGTTTGCCTGTTTTGTCTGACAGACAGACAGACGTACTAACCTTTAAAATACGTCACCAAATCTCTCCTGCTGATCTTATTCAGAATGTTCACCAAAACCTGAGCTTCTTCCCCAGGGTAATTTGCATGATCAGTTCAATAGTTTCTATCCTTGTAGTATTTATTCCGAGGTTTTAGCTTGCCCCAGGCATGTGACATGTTGCACATAAGGGTCACCTTGCCATTCCTTGCAACCATTTGTTGTACTATATTGTATTGTACTTGTTCTCTTAGGACCCCAGGAAGACTAGAGGCTGCTCAGTCATGTGTCTCTAATTAGCTCCGATGGACCCCCACTCTCTACTCCGTCCGTCCCTCCCTCCGCTCCGAGATGGGGTTCCGTAGCATTACCCGGCTAATTCTTCTGGGCGAGGCGGCCGGTCGGTACAAATGCAAGTCGCATGTACTCACCTTAGGTCCTGTGGAACAACCAACGCGCTTGTCCGGAGCTCTCTGGTGTTTATGTTTTTTCGTCCGCATAAAATCCAACCGATGATGTCGGGAAAGTGTTTTAATCCGCCAATTCTGTCACACATTTAGGTGGTTTTTGCAATGGCGCCATGACGTCATATTAAACATGGCGCCATTGCAAAAACCACCTAAATGTGTGACAGAATTGGCGGATTAAAACACTTTCCCGACATCATCGGTTGGATTTTATGCGGACGAAAAAACATAAACACCAGAGAGCTCCGGACAAGCGCGTTGGTTGTTCCACAGGACCTAAGGTGAGTACATGCGACTTGCATTTGTACCGACCGGCCGCCTCGCCCAGAAGAATTAGCCGGGTAATGCTACGGAACCCCATCTCGGAGCGGAGGGAGGGACGGACGGAGTAGAGAGTGGGGGTCCGTCGGAGCTAGTCTCTAATGGGGATCCTTTAATAAAGATAAACATTTGTACTCAAGAAGTTGAATGGTAGTCTACACTTACTTCAACAACACATAACATCAGCTGACGCAGTATAAATAACTACTTTCATTTTCCCTTACCAGCGAAAATACAATATAGTTCAGATTCCGGTTGCTGAGTTGTTGCAGCAGCTGGGGTCTCACTGAAAGATGTCAACATAGATCCTAAAAGATTGGAATACAGGAATATTGTCAACAACATTTCACACTTTCAGTGATGAATTATCCTGACCTGGAATTAAGCAATAATAACACATTATTACACAAAGATGTTGTTTAAACTACATTAGATTTATGAATTTAAATGTGCAGTATGTCTACCGTCAAGTTGGTCAGAGGAAGCAGCTGGAACATCTTCATAAATATGTTGCTGCTGCGAATGGAGAGTGCCACCCAGTGTTGTAGTGTGACTTTTAGAAGTGTGGGGACACCTCTTAAGACACGTGCATGCACACATGCATGTGCATTTGTGTGTGCCTGCGCAACACACACAGACACACTATTAAAACATACAGACAAGTAAAAGTAAATAACAATTAAAAAAAAAACATTAATACTCAGATGTGAGAGAAGTGGGGGGACGCCATCCCCCCACTAAGACACATTGGCTTTATCGTAGGCCTACAGCGTTTTCTGAGCTATTTAAAAAGGGAGCTAAATGTTAAAAGATAGTGATGTTACAAGGAACGCTACCATGTAACAGAAGAGAGGTGCGTTTACAGTATATGATGCCTTTCACCAATAATTAATAATGATTGTGCATTACATTCATCCATGCACACACATTTATACAATCTGTATTATACAAACTGGGAAACCTCTGGTTCACAAATGGCCACTGTTACCACTACGTTAGGTTTGCCTGTTTTGTTTGACAGACAGACAGACCTATACTAACCTTTAGCTAAACTAAACCTGAGCTTCTTTCCCAGGGTAATTTGCATGATCAGTTCAATAGTTTCTATCCTTGTAGCATTACGAGGTTTTAGCTTGTCCCAGACATGTGACATGTTGCATATAAGGGTCACCTTGCCATTCCTTGCAACCATTTGTACTCAAGAAGTTGAATGGTAGTCTACACTTACTTCAACAACACATAACATCAAACATCACTGACGCAGTATAAATAACTACTTTCATTTTCCCTTACCAGCAAAGATACAAGATAGTTGGGATTCTGGTTGCTGAGTTGTTGCAGCAGCTGGAACGTCTTCATAAACATTTTGCTGCTGCGAATGGAGAGTGCCACCCAGTGTTGTAGTGCAACTTTTAGAAGTGTGGGGACACCTCTTAAGACACGTGCATGCACACATGCATGTGCATTTGTGTGTGCCTGCACAACACACAGAGACACACTATTAAAACATACAGACAAGTAAAAGTAAATGACAATTCAAAAAATATATTTTTGCCTCCAAAAATATTTCAAATGTGAGAGGGGGCACGCCGTCCCCCACTAAGACACATTGGCTTTATCGTAAGCCTATAGCGTTTTCTGAGCACAAAACGCCGGTGGCGTTGAAAATTATCTAGAAGGCACGATTTATTACTCCCCATCTGTAAAGCCCGTACACAAACTGGGAAACCTCTGGTTCACAAATGGCCACTGTTACCACTACACTTTACGTTAGGTTTGCCTGTTTTGTCAGACAGACAGACAGACAGACAGACAGACAGACAGACAGACAGACAGACAGACAGACAGACAGACAGACAGACAGACAGACAGACGGACATACCAACCTTTAAAAGACCTCACCAAATCTCTCCTGCTGATCTTATTCAGAGTGTTCACAAAGACCTGAGCTTCTTTCCCCGGGTAACTTTGCGTGATCAGTTCAAAAGTTTCTATCCTCGTAGCATTATCCAGATGTCCCTTTGGGAGAGGACTGAGACCTTCGACATTTCCAGGCTGTTGCAGATAATACTTGAACCTGTGGAACTCCTCTGCCTTCAGGCAATCCAGAATGTTCAAGTATTGGTCCACCGGCATCTCCATAGTTAGTTCTTGTTACAGACAACATTAAAATAAAATAAGATTATTTCTTTGGATGCCATTGTTGAACCAGAGTATATTTAATCTGTGGTATTGTTAAGGGTCTTTCAGATGAGGAGCGATAAACATCTGCGTTCAAACGCTTGGATCAGAATCAGGTCTGCTACAGGTCTGGTCTCAAGAGGGGTGTGATATTGAGAGCTTTGAAAAATACTAAACATTTGCGGACGTGTGCAGGAAATGAGTACGGGTGCAACAAATTCATAGGGTCATGCTTGGGAAATACATCTGCGTTATTGCACTGTGATTTTTAGCAACCCTCATGTGAAAGGCCCTTTATTGTCTTGTTGCTGTGTGCACTTCATTTTGTGTTTGTACAAGCATCCTATAGACTTACGCCCACCGATTGGTAAAAACTACTTTCTGGCCTTGACAGCCCATATGCAAACAGAAATGTATCATGTGATTGCATTAGACTTTAAACTCATTGATCTGCGACCCCTGACCCGAATGGCTTATACAACTTTTTAAGACATGATCTGGAGACATGTACATGAACAGGGTCTTCATACTGTATGTTTTGTTCACACCCTGTAGGTACTGAGTGTAAAGGCTCATTCACTCCAGGGTGAAGTGAGTTTGGGTGAAAACATATTCTTTTCATCTGACTGCTCACCTGTGCAACAAACTTCATTGGGGACGATGCTTGATGTGATTGTCAGTACCCATCTAAACAAGCACAACACAGCAGTAATAGGCATGAGTTGATGTTTTCTCATTTGTTTTTTAAGGTACAATTATTACCCTTATGTTCAGATAAATAGTTTGTACCATGATCACATACATGCAATAGCCTGCCCTACATTATGCACTTAGTTTTTCACCTCCAGGATGGATTGCATTAGAAATGCTTGAAACTAGAATAGCGTCATTTTATAGTTAATGACGTTAATGATGTTTGTCTAAAGTTACAAGACACTTCTACATAAACTTGGTACAAAATTGCAGACTTCAGGGCACACAGAGAACATCATGCTCAGGACGCCTCGGGGTAGAGGACAAACTTCAGTAGGCCTATAACCTTTAGGCCTGACCTTCAAGATACATGATAAAACAGAGATAGTTGTGTATCCATCAGACTAGACTACTTCCTCAAATTTGTTCCACTGCTATGCCGATAGAACGATACAGTCATACAAAAGTGCACTAGACACACAAAAGTGTGTCTCCTTACCCTCCTTCAAAACAGCTCGAAACGAGCAGATGTCTGCAATTTGTTACTGGTCTGTTTCTAACCCTCCCTAACAGTTTACTGTGCACATCTTTATTATTATTATTGTTATTATTACTCAGTCAATCAATTAAGCAATCAATCAAACAATCACCTTTATTGTTCATACTCAGGTGCAGTGATGTTTTGGCATGCTACTGTATGTCTGTATATTATTGTTTGTCTGAAATTGAATACACATGAATAAAAAACAACATTGCAACTGCATGCACCTTAAAAAAGTTAATACACTATCCAATCAAATTAAAATGGCTTTTTCATACCTCTGATCCATTGCTCCTGGAAGAAGCACTGCCTCTGAATAGGCCATGGGAATTCAATCCATCTAACTTGACCAATGCCATGAGGTAGTGTTTGTGTAGACAACACACATATCTCTATATCAGTAATGCCCCCATCTACAACATATTATGGGTGATAACTTGTAGAACTGTGTGCGCACTTAAATGCTTTCGTTTTGAACTTAAAATATGTCGACAATTGTGGAAGAGTGTCTTTGAGCATGCACTGTTTGTTGAACCATGCAAAGACCAGGCAAGTCAAAACTAATTTGAAATGTCCTTGTAAGAAAACAGCTTTAATGTGCCTTGGTATAGATTGCACAAGGACAGTGACAGGAGAAAGACAGGAGGGGTTAGACAGACAGAAACAAGTATTTAGCAGCAGCAACATTTATAGACAATAAAACTATGACAGCAATAACAATTACCTGTGTACATAATTAGTAGCAACATACATACGCTCAAGCATTCAGACTAGGACCCTTTGGAATTTGTACACTGTATATAACCTATTAATTTATTTGGAATGTCAGTGATGGGCATATTAGCCTATTTGTTTTTCTAACATATAGGACTACATATTAATTATTATCCCTCAAAACAAATGGCAGACTTCCTTCAAGAAAGGCCTAAAACTTCACCAGCTAGCCTAGCCTCAATACCCAGTCTTTCATTTTTTTCCACACTGCAAAAAGTAAAAGCCTGGTCTAAATCATTTGCAGCTGTAGGGCTGTAGGGTCTGACTCTGGGCTTAACTGACAGATTAGTGGGATCATTAGTGGGATCATAGCAAGCACTCTAGGCCAAATCTTTCCATCCTGATTCATTCTAACCTCTTAGACAGATTTTCCTATGATGTTGTTATAAATTATTATTGTTGTTATTATATCAATTGTTACGTTTTTAAATTAGGCTATAATTCATGTCATTGTGTATGGGACCCTTCAAAACCCTTTTGGACAAAATGCTTGACTGGAGCAGCTCCAGTCAGGTTCCACTGGAGCCTACATCCCACATTCACACACCAGTGGTTACCACCACTGGTGTGTGAATGTGGGAAGTGGGGACGCTGGCGTTGACTGTTCGCCGCTCTACTTCCCAATGTATGAATGAATGGACCATTGTAAGCGCTTTGAGTATACACGCTGTGCATAGAAAAGCGCTATAAAAATGCAATCCATTATTACATCGTTCTGTTTGCATTTATATGTTGTCTAATAAAATATTCAATTCCCGTAAAAAACAACCAAAAAAAACAACAACAGGATGTGAATTGTACTATAATATAATAGACCTGTTCGTCCTAGTCTACACATTATTCATATTCAATGTTTACTTTAGCCTGACCTCAGTCTGAATTGTCATTTCGTTTCACTCACAGGGGAAAAAAATAAGATAGTATTTTTAAGGTGCTGATTCAGGGCTGAGACAGGCTAGGTTTACTTACTTTATTAACTTCAATTTGCTAGCTGTCCACCAGAGGGGGTAGGGTAAACACTAAATAAACTGGCTGAATTAAATACACCTTTGGGCAAACCACCAAGTCCCTGATCTTTAGGAATCCAACTATCCATGTGTAGCACCCAGCCATGAACCAGCGACAACAACCCCGCCAATCGGGCTCAGCCTTATTGGCGCGACTTGTTGTGCGTTGGACTGGCGAGTGGGAGTCCCGGGTTCGATCCCCGCTTCCGCGTAATACTACAATCTGGCGTAGTCGGCAGGATTTGGAGTGCGGGTGTTATCCCCAATATACCCGTATACGTCCTTGCGGGTCCACATGAGGGACATCACGTACGGGGGTCCGTGGTGTGAAGTGTGAAGCGCGAGGACGCGCTCCAAAAGATCAAGGGGGTGAATGTAGCACCCAGCCATGAACCAGCGACAACAACCCCGCCAATCGGGCTCAGCCTTATTGGCGCGACTTGTTGTGCGTTGGACTGGCGAGTGGGAGTCCCGGGTTCGATCCCCGCTTCCGCGTAATACTACAATCTGGCGTAGTCGGCAGGATTTGGAGTGCAGGTGTTATCCCCAATATACCCGTATACGTCCTTGCGGGTCCACATGAGGGACATCACGTACGGGGGTCCGTGGTGTGAAGTGTGAAGCGCGAGGACGCGCTCCAAAAGATCAAGGGGGTGAATGTAGCACCCAGCCATGAACCAGCGACAACAACCCCGCCAATCGGGCTCAGCCTTATTGGCGCGACTTGTTGTGCGTTGGACTGGCGAGTGGGAGTCCCGGGTTCGTTCCCCGCTTCCGCGTAATACTACACATGCATGGACGAATCCACGTCTGTAAACTAGGTATAGCCTAGTTTAGCCTACCTAGCTGAGTAGGCGACTGGTCTATAGCTCTAATGCCTTTACATTAAGACATTAGAGCTTGGCATTATAGAGCTATATGGTGAAAAACAGTAGCCTAAAGGGTCACCACAGGCAGGCCAGATGACAGCTAGCCCCGTTCTAGCCTCGACACCCAGGCTTTCATTTTCGTCCGCCTTGCGCGAAAACGGAAAGCCTGGACTAACGTGCGTTGGAAAGTGGCCTTAAGGGGAGTGTCAACCTTCCGGGGTGGGCGTCGCTCTAAATGATGTGACGTAGAACAGCAGTGGACGGCGTGGGAGGGGCCGGAGATGACGACACATTAGTGAGATCAAATCAGAGCGCAGCACTTCCGCCGTGTGGATCCCACGACACCCCCGCCCCCCAAGGCCAAAATCATTGAGGGCTAGACCAGGCTAGCCCCGTTCGTGACACTCTCATCTCGCTGGCGATGCTGACTACAGCTACTATACAGCATTGCCAGCGAGATGAGAGTGTCACGAACGGGGCTAGCTGACAGCTAGCTACTCTAATTAACAATATGTAGGGTAGGCTAGTTGTAACATACAAACATGTCATTCTGACATCAATCAAACCCACTTCACTGACTCAAGACACGCTAATGGCCATGAATGAATGGTCTTCTCTATGACACGAAACATTTTGTAGCGCTGATGTCTGATCAAATTCAATATTACGTTTTCCCCATTTGATTGAATGTTGGCGATATAGCATAAATCATTTAGTTTGAACTGCACGACAGGAAGTCCACGCTGTTCTAAGAACATTTTATTTTGAAGTGCACCACAGGTAGCAGTGTGTATAATGAGCGTGGTGTGCTCTGACAGACAGACAGACAGACACGGTTCAGTGGAGGAGGCGATCAAACAGAACAGAGAACAGCGGGGTGGGGGTCAGTGCGACTCAGTCAGTCTGTCTGTCTGGAGATGAAAAACAAACCCACACATTCTGACAGTGGGATTATGTGACCGTCCGTCGCCAGGTTTTCCCCCAAGAAGATTTGCAGCGCGTTATGTCAATATTCCATGTGTATAAAGTGCCGTTTTATGCCTAAAAAGCAGGACGACTCACGCGCGATACTATGGACGCGGATGAGGAGGACGTGATCAGGACACGCTGCTGCGATCAGATGGCGATGAAGCAGGTGGATGATGTGAAGGAATCCAATTAAACAGCAGATCAAGATCAATCAATCAATCAATCAATCAAATCGATCACCTCAGGGTTTGATGAAACTGTGCTACGACCTGCGTGCCGGGTGAGTGTCTGATGATGTTACAGGCTATATTGGTCTTTGGCGAATGTTCATTATGATTGTCTGCCTGTCTGTGGATTATTATCATCGGATACATGTTTAATGTTTGATGTCATTGTCGGCGTCACTCGCCGACAATCTTCCATGAAAGCCCGTGTATGTCATCAACAGCTGTTTGTTGGCAGCGTTTGTTTTGCTAGAGATCCGATCAGTTCTTTGTCGGCGAGCGACAAAGTAAGCTAAAGTAAAATACTAAAGGCTTAGGCTGCTATATGGAGTCAATTTGATTGCGCCACACAACCATCAACTTTTAAAATATAAGTAGGGGGTCATTATTATGCACAATTGTTTCTAGATGGAATGAAACTAAGTATAATGTTATTGTCTATTTTGTACTGACCTGCCTTGCTTCATAGGCTTTTGCAATAATCTCAAAGAGCTATATAGGCCAGGTCACTGTTCCCAAAAGTGGCGTCCAGGGGGCTTTGATGGAGTTCCATGGGGTCCCTAGCTAAATGCTAACCAAATGGACCCTTATGAGACTCTGACAGGTCCCTTAGTTGTAAGGCAAGTTTGGTTACATTGATTTTACAATATTTCAGGGCGTCCCACAGTTGGAAATGGGAGCATTAACTAGCCCTTCCAACACCTAGATTTTAGATTTAACAAATTATATAATTAAACAAATTTCATAATTTACATTTAGGGGACAACTTTCACAATAATAAATAAAACATGCTCTACCTAGACATTCTAATGATCACAAAAAGTATATAGTATGCCTACAGATTTTACAGGTTCTAGGTATTACTTTTTATCAGGGTTAAGGGACAAAGGGTAAAAATACTTAAAATTGTCCTGAGATTGTTTGAATTTCTGCCTCTTTTGGTGGTGTAAATGTCATATTATGACCAATGGCATCAATAATTATGTTAACACTGTATGTAAAGTAAGGGGGGGTGTTATAGAGCAGTGCTTGACACTAACACTTGCCCGCTTGCCCGGGGCAAGTAAAAAAAATGGTGGGGCAAGTGAAGACTGCTACCTGGTTGTCCGATTGGGCAAGTGGGCAACTTAATGCACTATAACACAACACAAGATAAATTTGTCTTGAAAGTGGTCATTGCGGCCTGGGCTAATTAAGATGATGAATTTTAACTCTTGAGAGTGTAAAAATGAAACCAAATGGATCCGCAAGGGTCCATTTGGTTTCATTTTTACGTTCTCAAGAGTTACATCTGGTTAACCAACTTAGCTGGGGACCACCTGGAACCCTCTCAGGGACCACCTGTTGAAAACCCCTGGTTTAAAGCACCCAAGTAGGAAGTAAACTTAAACGCAAAATTTACAATATATTTTTGGGGGGCAAGTGACCATGACCTGAGGGCAAGTAGAACCTGACTTGCACTTGCCCGATGGGCAAGTGCCTCAGAGACCTTAGTGTCAACCCCGGTAGAGTATCGCTGCTAGAGCTGTAAAACTCTTCCGCTATGGGGTCCCCTGGCATATCTTTTCAATTGGGGTCATCAGTGGCTAATTATTGTCATTTGGAAGTGCTTGATTTGAAAAAACTTTGAGGTGGTCCCCAGCTAAATGATGGACAGTTGGTTAACCAGGTGTAACTCTTTGAGAACACTCTCAAGAGTTTAAAATATCCATCATCTGAATTAGCCCAAGTCTACACAACAAGTGAATGTATAGATTAATGGTCATTTATGATCTGTATGTTTGACTGTTTTGTTTCCCAAATCCAGCTTGGTATTGTGGACAAAAGCAAAATAAATCTTTAGTTTTGGGGTCTGTGGGGCTAAAATGTCATCAAATGGTGGTCTGTGCTGAAGAAATAGTGGGCCCTGGTGCCCAAAAGTTTGAATACCACTGCTCTAGAATTATACAGTGAATAACTCCAAGGGCAAGGCTGGTGTTTGAAAGTGATTTGAAAGTGTTATCAGAAAAAATCCCGGTGTTGTAGAACAGGGGTTTTCAACCTTTTTGACACCAGGGACCACTATTTCTTCAGCATTTGAGCCACGGACCACCATTTGGTGACATTTTAGCCCCACAGACCCAAAAACTAAAGATGTATATACATTTTTTGCTTTTGTCCACAATTCCAGGTTGCATTGGGGAAACAAAACAGTCAAACATACAGATCAAAATGACCATTAATCTTCTATATTTTCTAGTTGTGTAGACTTGGGCTAATTCACATGATGAATATTTTTTACTCTTGAGAGTGTAAAAATGAAACCAAATGGACCATTTGTTTTCATTTTTACGTTCTCAAGAGTTACATCTGGTTGACCAACTTTGCTGGGGACCACCTGGAACCCTCTCAAGGACCACTGGTGGTCCCCGGACCACCTGTTGTAGATTGCCCCCAGTGACCACTATCCACTACCTGGCTTGAAGGAAAGGACCCTGCTATGCACCGAGCGATGTGATTGGCTGGTGCTGGGCGTGTGTGACCGCGAGTAACCTCTGTGACACTGTGGCTCATTAGCGGATTAAATCAACAGCCCACCCCACCCCCATCAACACCACCACCACCACCACAGGCCATAAAAATGCACACACATGTGTGCACACATACACTACACACACACACATGCACACGTTTTCTAAGAACACTGGGTCTTAAATGATGCATGGTTCAGCAAACAAGGTGTGTGTGTGTGTGTGTGTGTGTGTGTGTGTGTGTGTGTGTGTGTGTGTGTGTGTGTGTGTGTGTGTGTGTGTGTGTGTGTGTGTGTGTGTGTGTGTGTGTGTGTGTGTGTGTGTGTGCACGCGCGCGTGCCGGTCAGTCATTACACTTGCATTACTTCTCTTGTCTCACTTTCTGTCAACTTTGCTCTTTAATGGGTTGTGCATAAGGCTGTGCGTGTGTGCACGTGTGTATGCATGCATGCATGTGTGCGAGTGCGTGCATGTGTGTAATTGTGATAAAATGCATGGATGGTTAGATACAACTTTTATTATACAACAGGTTGCTTTGAGCAATTGGTTGAAACAGTCATGCAGCTGTGCTTCAAATCAAAACACAAGGCAACACCTATTCAAAATGTAATATTCAGCTACTGTATGCTCGCAGAGAAGGGTTGCTAGGCTAACCTTTTTGATACCAGGGCCCACTATTTATCCAGCATTTGAGCCACGGACCACCATTTGATGACATTTTAGGCTAGCCCCACAGACACCAAAACTAAAGATTTATTTTGCTTTTGTCCACAATATGGATTTGGGAAACAAAACAGGCAAACATACAGATTGAAATCAGCATTAATCTTCAAATTGAGAGCGTAAACATGAAACCAAACGGACCCTTGCGGGTCCGTTTGGTTTCATGTTTACGCTCTCAAGATTTTCATCTGGTTAACCAATGTTTCATCAGGTTAACCAACTTAGCTGGGGACCACCTGGAACCATCTCAAGAACCACTGGTGGTCCCCTTACCACTGGTTGAAAACAACTGTTCTAGGAACATTTTTGGTCATCTGTCTTTGAAAAAGTGCTGATTTTGCTTGAAAAACAAATGTCAGTTATAATGAGTTATATTATGAGTTGAGTTATATTGACTTGATGTGCTTTGTGTAATCATGACAGTATTACGGTGGAGGCTTGTGCTTTGCTGTCATTAATGGAACATTCTGCATTGCTTATGGAACTCTCCTTTGGACTCTGTCCAGAAGCATCGCCAGCGGCATGCTGTTAATGATGATGTAAAGCACACCCTCTTGTCTAATAATATTGCGTATATATTTACTCATTATGACTGGGAAAGCAGCTTTCGCTATTGGATATTCCAGAAATACCAGCTCCACAGGTTCACAGTGCATCACTGCTTTGAGCGGCCAAATGTTATCATTTTGGGTTCCTTTCCTTGGAGAGTTTGAGAACTAAGGATTTAAAAAAAATGTTTCTTAATGGTGAATTGGAGCAATCTGGGAAAAATGTGCCTGTCTGCCACTAGCATAGACGGGGCAAAAGTAGCAAGCCTTTCTGACAACGATGCTTTATTTTAAAAGTATGGCACTTTGTCCAAGTGCCACTGGAAAAAGCGGACAAAGTGTTCTTACCCATCATATCCCTCAATACCAGCAGATATCAGAAACTAGAGTAGTATGGTTGTGTTGCTTACTTGCAGAAACACAGGACAAAGTGTTTCATCAGGTAAAACACCGCCACACTAGCCCAGAAATGCCGCTAAATTGCTGGTGCTAGTATAGAGAGAAATGATGATGTTATAACTTATATACTGTACATTGACTATTTGCACTATTTTGACAATATACACACACTTACAGAGTGATGACAGTCATTCTAGAGATTGAACCTTTACTCTGTGACTTCAGTTTTGGGAACTTGCCCTTTGGTGTGCCTCCTATTTGAACACAAAGCGTCTGAAAAGCACCAGGCTAGTTGCAGGCCAAACGGTGGCCCGTTGTTCTCTGAACTCATTGAAAAGGTTAAGAAGTGTGTCAGCCAAAGTGTTCAGCCTGCCGGTCTGGTGTGTTTGGCCAAAGGCACCACTGGCAGCGGTGGAACAGTGGGGCTTCCAGGCTGCCAACCAACCAGTCACACTATCAACTGGCTCACCTCATTGATTCACTTTAAATCCAACATAGTGTACATAAATCCAACATATTGGCATATTTGAGCCCCTAAATAATTGGCAAAACAATAATAGAACAACACTCTTGAGATCCTTCTTTAACTCTTTGACAGATTAGCAGAAAAGCCTGTATTTTTACATTTCACTGTTTCCGGGGCTCATTCAGAGATAAATGCATTTAAAGTTATGTATAATTTATCATCAATTATAGTTGTGTATAGTAGTGTGTGAGGTATTTTTGGGGTTTTGTAGTCACATCAACACCTAAAATAATATGAGATGTTGGCCAGCAAGCTAAAAAAAAGTACAACACGCATTTTCGTGTGATAAGCAAATAATCAATCAAGCCAAAACACGTGGTCAATATGTTAGTTAAAGTGGGCCCAGCTTGCAGGTGTGATTGTAGATCTGCTATTTTCGGCTAACGTTCCCCTCATCATAGGGTTCAAGTGCATAATCTAACAAAATAACATTCCAACCACACAAATACTTGGCACCTTCCCTCTCCCTCTAATGACCCCCTAGTGGTCCCAGACCCCCTGCTATGTAGTCTAGTACCGTAGTTGGAGTTTCGTTGCTGCCGTCTCACGTATCTCTAAGACAAGACAGGAAAGTGTTGTCCAGTGAATCCACTGTATTCTGTAGACACAGCTCCTCTCTGCTGCACTGCACTGTCACATGACGTTCTGTGGCTCAGATTACACTGTGTGTGTATGTGGGTGTTGGTGTGTGCACGTGTCTGCTCTCCACAAGAGAAAAAGGGTCATTTTCAAGGTTTTTACACAGGGCTCCAAGCGGTTTGTGCACAGGACCTGTGCACAAACAGGTACTGGCATGTCGGTCTGGGCATGCTGTGTCCATGATTTATTAAATGATAATTGGTTGTCATTGGTTGTCACATGTCATTGATTTTGGAACATTGTCCTTGTGTTTTTTTGTGCTTTCCTATCTGTCAGGCAATGGCAATGCTTTTGTTGTTGCTTTGGAAACTATTAAGTAGGCCTTAAAGGGGGATTCAAGATTTTTGTTTTTTACCATTGCCAGCAGTGTATTTTACAGTACACCCCAAAGGTTGTTTTTTAAACAGTCAGACCTATACTGAGATATCTGTGATGTACTGTGTGTCTGAATGGGGGCGCAGAAATGGGCACTCTCAGATTCTCCTATTTAGTGGTGTCACTAAAAATACCAATTTTATTAACCCATTCCCCGTTTAAAGTAATGTGTGTATTGATAAGCAATAAATCTCAGAATTTAATGGTATTTTCTTCTTTTTCTTTATCTTTGACTGGTTCCTTATTACTTCCTGAAAATATCTAGTATCTATGACAACCAGGAGCCACAGTGTCCACTTTAAACAAGCCCAGTGAGGCTCTTCCTGATTGGCTAACAAATAGTCCCGCCAGGACTATTTTTTTGGCCAATGACAAAGTTTATAGGGATTTCTTTGGAGGCCTCCTGTAGCCGCTAGACCTAGAGGCATCAAAAAGATAATTATGATCTAATGAAGACTTTTTGATATTATCTGAGTGGTTGTCTCTAGACTACAGAGTGCAGAAAAGGGTATTTAAATGCAACATTACCATATTGGCCTAAATATAAGTGCATGCTTGTGTGCAGGGTTGCGGTCAGCCATGTTAAGGTCCATCCCAGGGGCGTGGCAGTGACCATGCGGAAACGCATCCAGGACAAGATCCGCTTCCGGGGCAGCGGCAGGAACAGAGATGACTTCCCCTCCACGGACCACCTGGCCGACTCTCCACCGGGGTCTGACAGCGAATGTAACGATGACTACCAGGTAAAAGCATCAAGAAGCAGTTTGAAATATCATGAAATGGCTTTGTTTGGTAATGTTTCTGCTGAGCTTAGCTCTAGAATGGGAGATTGTCTTTGGTTGACCAATCATATAGTTAGCGAACAGTTTCCGCGTTGTCCGGGCTAGCAGATCGCATGTTCACATTGGCAAAATTACAGCATTTTAGGACATTTCAATGCATTAACAAACCTCTCATCACTCTAGTGAATAATAATTTGTTGTACAACTCTCTTTAGTTAATGTATATTATAAGAAAATAGGCTTTGCTGTGATGCAGTGGTTATCTGTAGGCCTATGTTTGGAACTTGCAGAGCTCCAGCCAGTGCGAGACGCGAGATCAAAGTGTGTGGCTACTCTTCCTGCAGTAGACACTAGTCTGGGCGATGGGATCTCTGGACTCTACACACACTGCACTGAGTTTATAGTGCAGGCAGGCACAGAGGGAAAGGGAGACGGGAGCTATTCTAGCGCCACTTTTATGCAACGCTCACCTCCAATGTTTTCAGATTCCACATCGTAATGCACTGCTGAAGTTCATAACGAGTCTGGCATGATCTTGAGTTTGATAAAGAACTGGGCGC
>CM076987.1:24118268-24172759 GCA_039105355.1 Benthosema pterotum
TTGACTTTCTTGAGCACTTTTGTTTGAAATTTTATCACGAGAAAGATAACACTCCGGTTAGGCAATCTCTTGTTTCCTTTGTGATAACATTTGATCAGTGACTGCACGAACTCACACCGCTCTCCTAGTGCCCTCCACCCCCCAACACGAGGATCAATACCGGTCTGTAACTACGCAGTTGAACACGGATCGATCGGAGGTAGGGCTGTTGATTAAATGGTTATATTAAAATAATTATTTGATCTGATTATTATAAAATAATCTGTTTAATCACAGCTGCTAAATGTATTTAATCATGATTAATCAACCATATTCTCTTATACATGATTTGAATATTTAAAAAAGTCAGTGTACATAATTATGCATTGATTGCGTTAAAATTTTTAATCAGATTAATCGACTAAATTATTGTAATCCCATTAACTCAATATGTTCAACAGCCTTAATCGGTAAAAACAACCACAATCTGTATAAGTCAAAGTTCTAGTGTCACTGTCCTCTTGGCCTCTGCACTGAATGAGTGGATGATGATGAGTCATGACAAGGCAGTGATTCAGCACCATGGACAGTGACATACGACGGCTCAGCTGTGGCCCTGTGCTCAGTAGCAGCTGTTTGGGACATTGTTGATGGCACTCTCCTTTACTTAGGTGTTGCTACGATACTAAAGAAGACCTTTTGTTCTATTTATTAGTGTGGCACAGTCGGCGGTTCCCAAACATTGTTACTTTCAAGGACCCCCATGACTCAGAGAGTGAGTTATACAGATCCGTAATGGGTCTTTTGGGCCCCCCCTCAAGGACACTTTTGAGAGGCACGCCGGTATGGCAAAGTGGTTCCAACAGGGGCGGATGTAACTTTTCCCAATGGGGGGGGGGGGGGGGGGGGCAGGAGACTTTTATTGGGCAAATAAATATAAAATAAAGCATCAATAACAACATCAGTTGTTGTTGAAGTTGCAACAGACACGCAGCATGCATAAAGCTAAAGGTCTGACTCAGAGAGTTTTCTGTTTTCAATGATGAAATGCTGTTGGTTTAGTGGTGCCACAACTGTGGTTAGTCAGTAGCAGTAATAGTGTTTCAAATCATTTTAAACATAAGCACTTTAATTTGAAATATCTTGGGTTGTTTTGCATGCCATCGTGTTTGCTGGGGCAGATTGGGCATTTAGGGGGCGGGGGCATTGCCCCCCCAATGCCCATGCCTAGATCCGCCGCTGGTTTCCAAGTGAGACAACATCCGCAATAGCACCAGACAGAGCCTATCATTATCATTAGTGCAACCGGACAAAGGAAGGATTTCTTCTCAACATGGCTGCTGTGCACGGCTGCTGTGCGGGACTTGAACAGATTGTCCTGTGGTTAGCACAGTCTTGGGTTTTTTAAAGCATGGCTTCCCAAAGTGCCGTCCGGATTCCCCTTAGGGGTTCTTGAGGGAGTTCAGGGGGTACATAAATTAGAGATGATTAGGAACCAAATGGATCCTTATGGGTCTGTAAATCCATTTGTAGAGTGTACAAATTGAACCAAATCTAGACCCCAGGTTACATTACACTCCCAGAGTTAAATTATCCATGAAATTAATAGTATGTTTCGTAATCACTGGTAGCTCCGTTAAAAAATCCTCTCTCTTATCGTGGTCCCTGCATTATGTTTTCAAATGGGGGGGCCTGCGGCCCACTGAATGTCTATTTGGAGGTCTTTGACATGAAAGTGTGTTGCAGATTAAACTTTCATTTCATAGATTGCTTCATAGATTTGTAAGCCATCATTTTCATCTGTGCATTTTGTGCCATTTATGGCATGAACTTAGCCATAGTCTCATACTTGGTCTGCACTTTTTTCCACTCAACCAACTAATTTGACCATCCGAATACAGTATCATATCTGTGAATTCAGGATGTTTTGGAATGGTTCAACATGCCAATCTATTGGCACATTGTGAGCTTGTAGACTGGCCTTTGGAAAAAAAGTCAAAAAGTTTTAAAAGGCAAAGAAGTTAAGGGATAAGGGGTTTAGCGGCGACGAAAATGGAGCCCTGTACCCCTTATCCCAAACTCCTTATCCCTTTTTTACTATTTTGAAAAACGTTTTTGGAATATTTCAACGTGCCAATCTATTGACACATTGTGAGCTTGTAGACTGGCAATTTTGAAAAAAGATTTTTATTTAATAGTTTAAAAAGGCAAAGAAGTTAAGGGATAAGGCGTTTAGCGGTGACGAAAATCTAGGCCTTAGTGTGTGTCGAAAATGGAACCCTACGTGGTTTATTGTTGTAGGCCCACAGTCCTGTGCCTCGTCCTGTCCTTGTTGTGTTGTTGTTCTGTATAGCAAGTTCATAGTGTGGGTGTCTAAGCCGTGGGTGGTTGTCTGTGTGAATGTGCGCGTGGTGGCGTGCATGTTCTGTTCCTGACTGTGTTACGCTACAATACAGCAGTGGACCGTTTGAATACCTGGAGAAAAAAAAAGTGTTCACAGCTCAATGCGATTAGTCCGCCAAGGACAAAGGGGAGCTTTGTTGTATGCACATAATAATACTTTAGCTGTTGCATAAGAGGAGCATTGCATCATATTCACACTGCCTGGAATTAAAGGGGTTGCAAAACAGCAGGAATATTCTAGGAACGGGAAGCTTCCCGTGGGAATGCACCTCTTGGAACACCTACAGTATGTCACTGTTGCCCAGTGACACTGTATGTCACTGGGCAACTACATCCATTTTCAACATTTTTACTATGTCATTAATATACCTTAGAGATGTTGTGTGGACATGATAAAAAGTTCCCCCCATTCTGTGTTTCCTAGAAATGGAGGTCTGAAAAAAAGTCATTAACATGGTGAAACACAACTTAATAACATTATAAAGTTGTGTTCCACCATGTTAATGATTTTTCTTTTAGGAACTTTCCCTAACGGGTCCATTTGGTTCCATTTGTACGCTCTCAGAAAAAATATTGAAAATGGGTGAAATTCCCCTTTTTAAGGAGTGTGTCACTATTTTTGCTGAAGGTGGAAGATCTACAACCCACAATTGGACATTTGCAACGTATACTTCATATGTTCAAAATGTGACATTTCTGTTTTGCCTTTTTAAAGGAACAGTCAGTGATTTGGGAGATTTTGGAAAATCCTCCGGTCTGCCTGGTAACAAGATGTGCAGATCCATACACTCTACAGTGAGGGGTGCAACGATAGATGTATATATAGAAAGCTAGATGGCTTGAGGTGGAGCCTGTGACGTCGTTCACGGCGGCCATCTTGTGAGAGTACTAAATACATTATGCTCTATGGCAGCCCAAACAAAAACAGCTATAACTCGCTCAAAACTTGACGGATTTACAAACGTATTGCATTAATGTGAACGTTATCGAAGTGGCTATGATTTTTGCTTCCCCCAAAACATCATATAACGGCTCATATTATGTGGGCAATGTTATGCTATCCTCTCACAAGATGGCCGCCACGTAACGTAACGTCACTCCCCATTGGCCAGCAGCGCGGGCGAGACATCTAGCTTTCTTATATATATCTATGGGTGCAACAGGCTGGAAGCACATACACCAATGCCCAAGTCCACTCGGCCCTGATTGGTAGAAGGTCCCTCTCATCCTGATTGGATGAAAGGCTTCTCCCAAAGCCCAAACTTGAAACTAGTATATGGGTCATTCCACGGAAACGGTACCTTTTGCAGTCCCTCTGACCGTTTTAGCTGTATTTTATTGATGGAGTCACTGAAAAATATTTTTAAAGGATTTTTTAATCAATTGAAATGTTCCCTTTAATATTGTGTAAACATTACATGGATTTTAGCTTCATATCAGAAATTATCTTGTTTTCTTTCAGTAGACACCCCCTATTTTGTCCATTTTTCCATTTCCCCAGTGGCCATCGATGAATGTGGACTTGACATATGACTATTAAACATCAACAAAAATCCAAAAATTATGACATGAGCATATCTATCTATCTGTACTTTATTGCTGGACACTAGTCCTATACCCGTTGTGAATGATCTGGAAATGATGTATAGATGACATTGATTGGGAGGGAATTGTTGATGTTGGAAAGTTGGGTTGAACTTGGGCACAAAAGTAATGTTATAGAGCTATAGGCCTACATACCTACATACTGTATGAAGTAGCCTATGCTCAGTCACACAGCCTGGTAGGCTACTCCCAAAAATATTTTGAGTCGCACAGATGAAAGGCTAGGGCAGATTGTGTGCACAATGTGGATTTTTTTAAGCTCTGGCTGGTAGACTGGCTATTTTTGGGTGTTCGGAAATGCGTTCTAAACGGACTGGTGTGCCCTGTTGTCGTTTCATGTATAGCTGGTGTATTTGGGGCATTTGGTGGTCGCCGTTTGTTTATTCACACTTGTGTGTTTGGTGCACGCACTGAGCAACCCTAGGCTGGAGACGGGGTTGGCCGGCTATGGGTAATAATCACTGTATTGGGTCCCCTAACTTTTCCGTGTAAAAGTTTGGAAAGAAGTGGATGCCGTGGCCGCCGTACGTAATGAATATCCAGACGTGTAGATTTTAGTTGTAGAAGAAATGAGTCGTAGCCTCGTAGGTGAGTGTAGTAGCGCGTACGCTGGAGATGGGGTTCGCTGCCCGGTGTGGAAGGCATGATTGAGTCACAGCTGTGTCTCGAGCGCTCCCGTTCAATGAAAAGCAATCCAGCTGATGCGAGCTAGGAAGCTAGGCTATGGCTAATGGCTAAGCACTGTACTGTGGTCCCCTAACTTTTCCGTGTAAAAGTTTGGAGAGAAGTGGATGCCTTGGCCGCCGTGCGTAATGAATATCCAGATGTGTAGATTCCAATGGTAGTAGAAATAAGTCGTAGGTGAGCGTATTAGCGCGCGTGTCCTCGCACCGTGGCCGTGTGGCAGTCGGAACAGCGAGGACAGAGAACGCAAAGGGAGGTGATTCCGTGTTGCACGACAAACTGTGACCACAAATAAATGTGTGTCCGTGTGACGTGATCTGCGCGGTGATGAGCTTTTAATGCAAATCTATTAAATTAAAAAGATTGGATAATGTTAAGTGTTTGTAAGTAGCGCACATTGGTGCTGGATGACAGGGCTGTGCTACGCGAGGTTCATCGAGGCTGTCCGTGCGCCGTGGCATGTGTGGGTGATCCTCATTGCACAGTGCATTTGCGCAGGTAACAGACAGACAGACACACATTCCTTGAATTATATAGAGAGATGTTTAGTTTTTGAATAAATAGATGATTAATAATTTAAATGGCTTTATATAGCTGTGTCCCTCAGTTGCACTCAACTCCGTTACACAAGTCATTCTTCCCTCTATAACAACAATTAACTGGCCCTTTAGTGACATCAACAATAGAAAGTAGTATTCTACAACTCTTCTGACCATCATGCTACAGAAAGTGGCAATTTAAAACCTCATTTACACCGTTTTAGAGGCATTTTGTACTCTCACATGTGGTCGTAAATCATAACAGCTCAACTCCGTTACATGAAATAATGATATAAAACAATTCGTTATAAAGATTCTGTTTGTTATTCCAACAATATATCTGATTCTGTAACCTCAGGCATGCCAAGTCTTCTCTTCTTACTCAACTCAGTTAGAGTAGTGACTATCTTTAGTACAAAAAATCACAACTCCGTTATGAACTTAATTGGCTCAACTCCATTATCAATTAACATGTTAAAAGATATATAAAAAAATAAATTGAATGCCTGAGATGGGAACTTATGTTTTTCTTACAGCTGAAGATGTCCTTAATACTGTGGGCGATTCAGAAAAGTGAAACCTTTCGGTCAAAATTTCGGAAAAAAAAGGCCAAATGGTACCGTTTCCGTGGAATGACTCATATATTTTAACCTCTGGTGCTCACTAGGGATAGGGAGGAACTCCTTGTATGGTCACCACTCCACATAGTAGTGAGGATTAGCCAAAAAAGAAGAAAAAAATAAATAAATAACAATATTCGAATTAAGTGAAATCACTTACTATACCTTTAAGCTTTGGAGAGAGTGAGAGAAGGAGAGAGAGAGAGTGTGTGTTTGTATTCATGTGAGCATGCTGAGATTAACTTTGTGCTATTCTAAGGACTCTTAATTGGTTATTTGCAAACACATCTACACACACACACACACACACACACGCACGCACACGGACGCAGTAATCAGATCTTTCCTTGACTCCCTGTTGCTGTGGTTCCCACTAATCAGATTAGCAATCAATGTGTTTCTCTCTGTGTCGCCGGATAGATGTTTACGGATTAGACATACATCATACAATAAACAATACAGTAATCAGTGTCATCACCAAACCTGATGCTCCGTGACATTATGATATTATCTAAATTGGCCAAGAAGTTTAGGCATAAGGGATGATGCCCTGTCAAACATGGGGCACTAGTACTGGGAAGATACTGTCGTAGTGTATATCACCAGACTGGCTTTGAAGCACCTCAGGAGGAAGTGACTAATGTTGCTTGGTAAAAAAAGGATCTTTTGAGCAGCCCAGTTCTGGATTGAGGTTCAAGACTAAGCTATTCATACTAAAGGACTGTACGTTATTTACCGGGGGGGGGGGGGCTGGTGCGCTGGAAGTCCGGTCAAAAAATAATAATCATGCCCCCCCCCCCACCTCAATTTTTTCCCCATGGCCCTCCCCCCACTTCAATGTTGTTTTCCCATGGCCCTCCCCCTACAGGTACAAAATTGCCCGGCCATTTACTTTGAGATTTTTTCTTCAGTTCAATGAGCATGCCAGCTGTCGTGAGCATCACTGCCGTAGCCAGGAAATTATCAGTGGTGGGGCATTCATGTTTTCAGGGGGGGCAATATTTTTCATAGTTCCCCACCAAAGTTGCATATTAAGCACACACTCACATGCTCAAAAAACACACTAATTGGAGAAAATGGCTACATGTATGTGCTCCAATTATACAGCAAATAAAGACTATATTATACTCAACAGAACAAATAAACATACAGTCATGAAACACGATTGCACTACGACAAAGCACTACCATAAAATAAATAAAATGAAAAATATAGTTTGTCAGTGTCTCTGAAAAACTAGTCTTGCAAACATGACACTAGAGTAGACCATCAGAATGGCCACTTAACTATCAGCATTGATTTCCCAATAGTTGTCATGTTTTACACGTGTCTAAAAGGGCTTTTACTTATTTGCGCTGGCCTATTTGAAAACTATAGCCCCGTTGTGCGATCTCTCAGCTTCGATGGCAATGCTGTCTGCAGTGGTCGCGCAACAGAAAATACCATCCAGCACGTTCGGTTTCTGACCCCCCAATGTCGCAACTCTACTAGATGGCATGATTCTACCCAGCGCAGCCTGGGTAGAGTAGCTATGTAAGCCTGGAGTATAGACAGAGCAATGCAGACACCGTTCACTTCATGGAGCAAAGGGGACAACAAACAGCTCATTTGAGGCTACTCACCACAGCTCGACGTGCTGCTTTATAAGCCATGCATCCGCCCGTATCGGGCTTTAGAAAACGGCTCTGCTGTCATTATTTATCAAACCGAACGCAGTCCTTGGTAAAAAGGCAAAGTTTTCTTTTCCCTACGTGTGTTGTAAACAAAGAGCGGTGGACGCCATGACAGGATCTCGCTCAACTGCATGGAGGGAGGAGGGTCCATGCTGCAGATCCGTTTCCTGTCCTATTCTGTGCAAATGGCAAAATTAGTACTCTTTCCTACTCTTCCAGCAGTCCACCCGGAGTCACGACATTGAGGAGTCAGAAACTGAGCGCTTGAGCGCTGTTCAAATGGCCTGAATAGGGACAAACTGCAGTTGAAGTCAATGTAGAAGAATCGCCATTGGTCTACTAGCTCTATGAGTAAACGTAACTCAGTCTATACTCTAAAGCTACGTCTCCTTTTTTCCCCATGGCCTCCCCTCCACTCCGATTGTTTTTGCCATGGCCCTCCCCTCACCTCATTTTTTTTCATCATGGCCCTCCCCCCCCTACGCACCAGCCCCCCCCCCCGGTAAATTACGAACAGTCCCTAAAATGGCTGCTGTTAGCAAGACGAATCAGAAGAAAATATACTTTGTTATCGACCTTTCTTTATCCCGGCAACAAATTCTTGTGATATTTGAAAGGAATCAGGAAGTGTGCCTCAATCTTTCAGTCGGTTTGCAATTTGACAGAAGACACTTAGGGGCCTCTGAGAGGAGAAAACCATGCCTACCATTTGTTGGCTTTGTGTACCATTTCACTTCGAGTTGGCCTTCATAAACCTTTGTCCCTAAACTGCACCCCACCAGGCACAGAGAACAGTGTTCCTTTTAATAACATGTTGCTGGCTGACCGTTCATACTGATAACTCTGTGTGACATTGTTCATTCATCTCATCTGTTCAGAGGATGCGTCATACGGTGCATCTACCAAGGTCACTCACATACACAACACATGCACACACAATGGATTTAACTTGAAAAGCTGCATTGCAGTGTGTGTGTGTCTGTGTGTGCATAGCCACAGGATGTAATTTTGAGCGGGAATGCATGGTGCGACACGCACATGCACGCACACACACACATACTGTCTGCATGTTCCTTGGGGTATGATACTCTGGATATCCCAGGGGCCGTGGGGGACTCCCAGGAACACCTAAAGCACCTACAGTGTCCAATAGAGTACAGCACAAAGTAAAGTGTCGCAGAGTACACTACAGTACACTAGTACTAGTACCGGTAGTACACTACTGGCCATGTTCCTGGGGTCTGGGGGAACACCCCCCGGGGGACACCCAGGGACCCCCCTTTGGGGACCCCCATACTGTAGGAGGCAGCTCGCCAGAACTGGCCCAGCACGCCTGGGTGCGTTCCTGTGGGTCTGGTAGTTCAGGGGACTCCCCCGAGAGACCACCACATGGATTTGCACCACTTTACTTCACATGAGTGTGACCTTTTCCTCTCCTTCTCTTGGGTGAGGCATTTAAAAAAAACATAGTCTTCAATTAACCTTCACAAGGAATTAACACCCCAACTACACAAAATTATTTCATGTATTTAATCGCTTTTTATCAATAGGAAATGGTCTTGCTCGTAACATTTAGACTTGTGCCAGTTGCTAGGCAATGCCTTGGTCAGCTCCGCCCAGCCTGTTTTGTGCATGTGCAGCTTTTACTTGGAGCCTTTTTTTTTTTTTTTTTACAATGGATAAAGCCTTGGCCTGGAAGAGAGGTCATTACAATGTTTTTTGGAGTTTGTTTGGACCCATAACCACAACACTGTCCAGTTGGCGGATCAGCATTTATTGTACAAATCACCTGCTCTCTCATCCAGGCATCCAGCTATTGTCCTTTCTCTCATACCTGAACCAACAGCAGGATCCTTGTTTGTGTGTGGTGTTTGCAGGCACTTGGAGGTCTCTTCACTGAGGTGTTATTTATCCTGTCTAGAGTGCTCTTATGTCTCACCAGAAAGTAAATCTGTCGGTGTGCATGCAGCCATCCAAATGTCTGTCTGTCGAGATTCAGTGCTCATTTCTGATCGTTTACACAGCATCGTGATTAGAATATTAACGTTGCTGGAGAAAGATGGAAGCTAAGCGATATTGCTGGTGGCCACACATGGCAGCCAAATCATGAATACTCTGGGAATCTGGGATCTTTTGCACCGCCATTTCCATTATGATTAAACCTTCTTGCCTTTTTGAAAGTAGCTGATCTACATCTACAACTTATATTGTAGATTGCCTTGAATATTTCAAAATGGTTTCCTAAAATAAATGAATAAAAACATCCAATGATTCCAGCAATGTTTGTTTGTTTACCTCAGATTTGATCCAAATCTCACATACAGTGAAAGTAGTCAAGACGGATCTGTACTATTTTCCATATTCACATTCCATCCAGTTCCAGACAGTTCCAAAACATTGCTGCCCCACAACAACCTGACTGACCCGACGGAGACCTAGTTCTGACTGTAGCTTTGGGGCGGAAATAGCCGACCTAGAAGCTGCTGTGCGACACACTGTGTGCGCTTGTAGATCGCCTATTTTTGGCAAACTGGCATAAAATTATATCCCTGTGTGGGTTAGAGGAAATCTGTGATTAATACCAGGAGGATGAGCTGCTGAGCAGAGTGTTCACTCTGTAGTGACTGACTGATCAATACAATCCAGACTGTTCTAGTTCACACTGATGGCAGGCATGTACACACACACACACACACACACACACACACACACACACACACACACACACACAAAGCAATTTTGTGTCGGCAATTGTTTTACGAATTGTACAAATGCTTGAGTAAAAAGTGAGCTGTAATACTGCTAGTTTTATCTCCTACCAGGACCTGTAGTACCGCTAGTTTTATCTCTTACCAGGACCTGTAGTACTGCTAGTTTTATCTCCTACCAGGACCTGTAGTACTGCTAGTTTTATCTCTTACCAGGACCTGTAGTACCACTACTTTTATCTCCTACCAGGACCTATAGTACTGCTGGTTTTATGCCCTCCTAGTACTGCTAGTATTGAGTGGTGCATCCATACTCATGCAGTATAAGACAAGTATAGTACAGTACAGCACCACTCAGGTCAGACGGGCCTCATCTTTGTATCATCTGTCACTGTTGGTTGTATATTTTGCACGAGTTCTCGTAATACCCGAAGGATATCCTACCCTTTTTGTACTGCTGGTTTTCTGTCCTATGTCATTCAGGTGTTCTATTCTACCACAACAAGTGTCGTCTACGCCTAGTGTCCTTACCATTGTGTCTTTGTGTTCAGTGACTAGTTTAGATCTTAAATGACATCTGGCAGAATGCAGGTAACCCTGGGGACTGGGCTCTGGTGACACCAAGCTCTCCTTCAGAGAGGCTAATCCTGCCAGAGTGTCTGGTTAACGTGTTGGTGAAATGGTCCATTTGTATACTTAAACCAGACAATGGCTGGTATTCTCGAACGCTATAGTGTAGCCAGGTATAGTGTACTGTAAGGCTTCTCATTGGCTGCATTAAAACCTGCAATTCTTATTATTATGAGTAATTATTTAGTAAGCCCAGGCTCAGGTCTGGTGGTACAGGCCTTTGGCCTATCACAAGGCCCCAGACCTGATTTGCTGCCATGCAGCCAATGAGAAGACTTACACTATACCTGGCTACACCATAGTTTTTGAGAATACCAGCCATTTATTGTTGAAGGTAATTGTTGAGTCCTTTTATTAAGGACTATAAATGCCTTTTCTATTCTCTGTATATTGGCAAATTGACAGGAAATTAAAATATTTTACAAAAAATGCTGCTTATCAACTAAGTGATTAATTGATCGATGAGGTTATCAAAAACTTGTCAACTATCAATTCCACTTAATTTATCTCAAGTCAAGTACACTTTTGGAGTACTTTACAGCCATTTCCCCATACTTTTACTGCACTAATCTCACTCCACTACCATTCACCGAAAAAGTTAGTTACACATTATAATCTATGTTTTATCTAGTACAAAACATTATCAACTTCAGCCCTATATACAGTAATATACATTTGTCGAAATCAAATCTACATCTAAAAACTTGATGTGTCACAATCTAAGCTTGTAGATCGGCAAACTAATTCGCCGAAAACCCAAAACCCTATTCCGAAAACCTGTGAAATGGGACATTTTACAAAAGTAAAAGGAGTACTTTTACTTTTGGTATTTTTTAAGTATATTTTGGTGCAAACACTGCCACAAGTAAACGTCTGTAAATTCAACTTCACTACAGTATTTCTGTATTGAAATACTGTAGTGTTAAAGTGAGCACTGTTGGCAGAGTAATCGTAGCCGAGATCTTGATGAATTCATGGATGAGGGTTTCAGCTGCTGTAAATATTCAGTTCAGTTATTTTATTTATAGTGCAACATCAACCCTTGGGGTCTGTGTAGTCCCTGCACTTCACAATAAGTTAGTTTTATGTCCTCCTAGTACTACAACAACCTAGACTGCAAACTCACTCCAATCTGTCGTGTTATTTTAAAACTCACCCCTTCAGACTCCACCTTAAGCTAAAACACAGTCCTGGAATGTATTCATTGTATTCATTAGACCGTAGGACACATCGTAGGACAGAGCAGAGAGGTGCCGTTCTGACCGGCCCGCTCACACACTCCTGTTGACTCAAGCACGGATTTGCAAAATTCGAACCGTGCTGCTATTTCAGGCAGATCCCCCTCCTCTTCACAGGGGAGGGATTTTGGCTTTGCCGAATGCGTGAGCTGAGAAATGTGATTTATTAACATCCCCCAAAAACATGCCCACCATCCAGGGGTGGATGTAACATTTCCCAATTGGGGGGGGGGGCTTCATCGATGAAGCCGCACACATAACATTTTTTGTTACAGGACTTTTATTAGGCAAGTAAGCATCAATAATAACATCAGTTGTTGTTGAAGTTTCAACAGACACACAGCATGCATAAAGCTAAAGGTCTGACTCAGAGAGTTTTCTGTTTTTCAATGATGAAATGCTGTTGGTTTAGTGGTGACACAATTGTACTCACTGCAGTTAGTAGCAGTAGTAGTGTTTCAAATCATTTTAATCATAGGCACTTTAATTTGAAACATCTTGGGTTGTTTTGCATGCCACCATGTTTGGTAGGGCAGACTGGGCATTTGGGGGGGCATTGCCCCCCCAAATGCCCCCATACCCATGCCTAGATCCACCCCTGCCATCATGGCTCTCTCTTGGCACTGATGTGCTGTTTTCCATCAGAGGGTGGGCCGCCTCCTCCTCGCAAAGTTATCTGCCGTTTTTTTTTTTTTTTGTTTGCCGATGACTCATGGTGCTTCCACAGAAGGCAGGGCGGGAAAACCTTGTATGTCCACAGGGCCAGATCTAGAGGGATGCAGGGGTGGGCAGAGCCCACCCAAGGGTGGGCAGAGCCCACCCAAACGTGCCTCCTGCCCACCCCAATGAAATGTTATGAGAATTCTTTTTCCCAAATATAAAAATATCTGTACTATTTATCATTTCTGATTGGGTAGGAATCACTGCTAGAGCCATACAATTTTTCTTCTTATCGCTACCATATCTCTTCAAATGGGGATAATTTTGTGTCAATTTGGGGATCCCTGATATGAAAAAAATTGGAGCTGCCTGCCCACCCTGCCATTCTTCCAGCCCTCCCTAGTAGGGCTGGCTAAATCCGGCCCTGATACATTCTAACTTGTGTGTATTTTTTTGTAAATCAACAGCCGACCTAATCACACTACAACAATCTGCTACAAATCTAACGATGCCATTGTTGATTTGCCACTAGTATTTGATGCTTTTCACTCACTTTTCAATCACTGGCATATTTTTATTTACAAAGGTATTCTTGGGGGTTTTGCCGTCCTACATTTCCTCAAAATTCTTAATTGTCCAAAATGGTCTAAACCTCACATCAAATGCATGATTTTGGTGTGTCGTAACAGCATTTAAAATGTTATTTGGTTTAAAAAAATGTCCCTTGGTCTTGGAATGACCTGCAGTTCTTAAGGTATACAGTCCAACACTTGTTCATGTGTTAGGTGATAGATAGGTATTCATTAAATTGTATGCATGCATCTAGTGGTGTGCGTGTGTACATGCATGTACTATGTATATAGATGGGTGTTGATTTTTTTTAAATATTTTTTTCCCGGATGTACTTCTGAAGTGTAATTTTTAGTTTTGCCTCTTGGTCAGTTCCCAGCCAAGAGACTCAATGTGTTGTTACTGGTTAAATAAAGGTTAAATAAAAATAAATTGTAATTTGAATCCGGAAAAGTAATAGTTTTAGACTCATGAGGTTTCCCTACCGACTGAGACGATATTGTTGCTGCCAGGCAGAAACCTCCATTCCATCTCTCCGTATACTAATATTTTGTCCTTTTTTCTTTTTCTTTCTTTTTTTTTTTTTTTACATATTATGCCATACTCAGTCAAAAGTAGCAGATGCACAACCATGCTGCGTTTTTTTTGCTTGTGGATCTGCTGCATTTTTTTTTTAGGCTTTTTGAGTTTGTGATCATGAAAAAGTGAACAGTTTTTGGAGCTATGTGGTTTCCACCCACGGACAGGGTCAGATTATGCTATCTCTTCCCTCGTGATCATAAAAATAAACCTGAAAATAGCTGTTTCTCCAGAGGGAGACGGAGCGGAGAAGCATCTCCTTTTCCACTAAGCTTCATCTTCCAAGGACATGACAGTGAAATTACATTACTGAGTGCACTGACTGCACTGACTGCATACCTGGCTAGTGGCTTCATGAGGGAGATGGGGCTTTTTTAGTTCTTCTTTTTGAGGGCAGATTTGCATGCAGCCCCTGCAGCTATTTCGATAATTTTCCCCAGAGTTTATTCTCTTGATTACTGGATTAATATTTAAAGAAAGCCATAGAGACAGGTTCTTAAAAAGGGCGAGGGACAGTACTCTACATACTGCATGCTTCTTTTTTGTGTGCACAGTTGTACCTACAGACCACAAACTCTCGCTGAGAGAGTTCCAGGTGGTCCCCAGCTAAATGATGGAAAGTTAGTCAACCAGATGTAACTCTTTGAGAGCGTAAAAATGAAACCAATTGGACCCTTGCCGCTCCATTTGGTTTCATTTTACACTTTCAAGAGTTAAAATATTGATCATCTGAAGTCTACACAACTACACAACTCTAGAATGTAGAAGATTAATGGTCATTTTGATCTGTATGTTTTGTTTCTGAAATCCAGCGTGTAATTGTGGACAAAAACAAAAGTTTGTGGGGCTAAAATGATATCAAATGGTAATCCGTGGCTCAAATGCAGAATAAATAGTGGGCCCTGGGATCAAAATGGTAGAAAACCACTGCTCTACACCTTAGAACTTTGGCGCTCTCACGTCACCATATAGGCAATATAAAAATATCTTACCACTTGGGTGGCGCACCGGTTAAGAACCTGCCGACCGCACAGCAGAAGTTGTGGGTTCGAATCCGCTGTGATTCATGCAACTTTGTCGATGGTCTTTGGTTCATACACTGTAGACATTGGCGATTTCAATAGGGTGCCAGGTGGCCAAAAAAGAAAAGAAAAAAAAATATATTTATATTGTTTTTTCTGTTGTAACTTGTTATGTCATACTCTCATTTATACAATTTCATGATATTTTTTATTCATTCATGCTTTGTAATGAGTACTTCATTACCTGACTGACATTGACGCTCTCAAGAGTTACAGATCTATAATGGTCCATTTGGTTACCAATGGGCCGTCAGTTAGCTGCGTGTTTGGCATCGCAAAAAAAATAAATAAGTAGCCCGCTGAGAGAACCTAAAATCGCCTATGACTGACTCATAGACTCCATACAAACACAGTTATCCCATGTTTGGCAGGCAGAATAGGACGAAGGCTTACTGTACATCCTCCCAATGGGGGCTCCTCGCTGGCAGTTGAGTCTGTAGGATACAACACACAGATGTGTATGTGAAGGATTGTGTTGGGAAGAAAAGGGGGTAAAAACAAACAAATGAAACACTTTTTGGGCCAGCAGTGTGGGCCAGGGCTGGATTGGGACAAAAATTCAGCCCGGTCACTTTTTTTGCGTGAATTTGGCCCAAACTCTGTCAGCTCAAACGCAAACAAACAATCCCTAACACTGCCACTTTTGCACCACAACATAAATAATATAAGCAGTGGTTTTCAACCAGTGGTCCTTGAGAGGGTTCCAAGTGGTGCCCAGGTAAATGATGGATAGTTGATGTAACTCTTTGAGAGCGTAAAAATTTACACTCAAGAGTTAAAATATTCATCTGAATTATCCCAAATCCACACAACTAGAGATCTAGGTTTGCCTGTTATGTTTCTGAAATCCATCCTGAAATTGTAGATAAAACAGAAGAAATCTTCGGGTTTTGGGGTCCGTGGGACTAAAATGTCACAAAATGGTGGTCCGTGGCTTAAATGCTGAATAAATAGTGGACCCTGGTATGAAAAAGGTTGAAAACCACTGATATACAGCCTAATGGACACCTACACATCCCTTTGTTGCTCACAAGAATGGTCCAAGGATCCAAGATAGAAGAGGGTTGATTTGTTACTCACTGATAAAAAGGGGGGGCGCTTTTTTTAAGCGCCACATAGCGCACCCCTATGGCCGCAGCCCACCCGGAGAGCTCCTGGTACACCCTATAGCCCTGGTGTGGGCACTGCAGCCCCGGTCCAGATGGCAGCACGAAATCCATCCCTGGTGTTGACGAGAGCACATGCTGTTCCTCTGGTTATTGATAAGCTAACTATAGCTCATGCTGCGGGCGGTGTGCATGCGCGGCGGCGTGACATTTATGACGGCTGTTTGTTTCCCACTGCACACATGTATCACTGTCTGTCTGATGAACACGCATCAGCGCATTCATGCTTTTATTCAGTTTTTGTTTTATTTAATGCATTATTAGTCAGGAATGCAAATAGCATGTGGTGCAGGGCAGGCAGACGGCAAACCCACACAATAAGACAATAGGATGATGCTTTGAATGTTTTGTTTAAATCCCTTATGTGAAAAGTGACTATTAGAAGATTAATAGTCATTCTGATCTGTTTGCCTGTTTTGTTTCCCAAATCCATATTGTGGACAAAACCAAAAGAAATCTGTAGTTTTGGGGTCTGTGGGGCTAAAATGTCCTCAGATGGTTGTCAGTGGCTCAAATAGTGAATAAATAGTTGGCCCTGGAATCAAAAAGATTGAAAACCACTGTCTTAGACGGATCTAGAAACATTAGATATGCAGTAATATACCATATCATGGTGGTTTAGGACATTTGGGAGATGGTGTTCCACAGTACAGGAGTACTCAGACTTCTCTCCCCTCTTTTTTCATTCCTGATTCGGCACCCGCTTCGACCGTTATCAGTAGATAAGATTGCTGTTATTAGTTTTCGTCAGCAGGACAATTTCATCTCAGTATCGTCATGCTCTGCTGACCCATCTTGCAGTCTGTAGATATCATGGATTCTTTTCGTTGATAATGCATAAGATGACAACTGTGATCTTATCCACTGATAACGGTCAAAGTTAGAGAAGGGTTTAGGTATGTTTGTAGCAAAACCCTAGCCTCCTCCAACCGTAACCCTAAGCCTAAATCTCTGACACTCAACCACCTAGGTTAGATTGAGGGTCGGGCATTTAGGATTAGGGTTACGGTTGGAGGGGTCTAGGGGTTTTGCATCTCGAAACAATGGGAGTCATGCAGAGCATGGCCATTCTGAGACGAAAAAGTCCTGCTGATGACGACGTGATAACTCCGATCTTATCCACTGAAACGGTAGGATTTGCCTGAACAAAACGTGGCTAAAATGCCGAATAAATAGTGGGCCCTGTTATGGAAAAAAAGGTTGAAAACCACTGGATGAGACGATCAGAATGTGGATGAGGTTTTCAACCTCTAAATGTCATCCCAGAATAGGGATGAAAGCCACAGTGTTGAAAGCTGAACCAACCTTTAGTAGAGTAGTGACTCTGCAAGGTCAGGCTGGACAGGATGCACTTTATCTACCTGCTGATCTCTGGGTTTCATCACGTCTGGCCGGCTGAGCTGAGCTGAGCCACCATGCACCTTTACTACAGGGGAGGATCTAGGCATGGACATGGGGGGGCAATGGATGGATGGATGGATGGATTTTATTTTGTCATTGAACACGAATGTACAACAAAACTGTTTGGCATCAATCAAGTGCAAACAAAAGGGTCATATAAGGCAACAATAAAAACAGTAGGAAAAATATATTGTAGAGTTCGCAATTGTCCAGTAGGCAAACTATTTTTTTATAGAGTTCAGGAGAATAATGACAAAGGGAAAAAAACTTTTTGGAGCTGGTGGTTGATGTCTTGAGGCATCTGTAGCCCTTCCTCCTCTGAGAATGGGAGGGTTGAAACAGTTTATTGTTGGGGTGAGAGCATCCTTGATGTTGAGGGCCTTAGACTGACAACGATGCTCCCCTAAATGCTAGATTGCCCCACCAAACATGATGGCATGCAAAACAACCCAAGATATTTCAAATGGAAGTGCTTACAGTATATTTAAAATGATTTGAAACATTACTACTGCTACTAACTAACTAACTACAGCTGTGTCACCACTAAACCAACAGCATTTCATCATTGAAAACAGAAAACTCTCTGAGTCAGACCTTTAGCTTTATGCATGCTGCGTGTCTGTTGCAAATTCAACAACAACTGATGTTATTATTGATGCTTTACTTGCCTAATATAAGTCCCGTACCCTTTTCAACCTTTTTGATACCAGTGCCCACTATTTATTCAGAATTTGAATCACGGACAACCATTTATTTTAGCCCCACAGACCCTAGACCTAGATTTTTTTTGTCCACATTTCCAGTCTGGATTTGGGAAATCAGTCAAACATACAAAATGTCCATTAATCTTCTACATTCTCTAGTTGTGTAGACTTGGGCTAATTCACATGATGAATATCTTAACATGTAACGGACAAGAGTCCATTTAGTTTCATGTTTACGCTGTCAAGAGTTACATCTGGCTAACTAACATTCCGCATCATTTAGCCTGGGGACCACCTGGAACTTTTTCAAGGACCACTGGTGGTCCCCGGACCACTGGTTGAAAACCACTGCTATACAATATCACCACAATAAGTAATGCTACAGCCAGGAACCCACAAGTGGTGTGTTCTAGACTAGAGCCATATGCGGCTCCAGAGCCGCAGGTTGCAGACCCCCGGGTTAGGGCTTAATGTTAGAGATAGCAGGGTTATGTTCAGGCTTAGGGTCTCCCCCAACCTATAAAATAGTCGCGACCAGGTTGCAGCTAGAGTTGCTCACTTGTCACAAACGACAGGCAGCTAATAATAGCTGCAAACGCAAGCATGCATGAAGTACAACGCGGTAGGTAGCACCGGTCACGACCGTGGTGAGACCAGACCAGGTCTACAGTCGTTGGTGGATTTCTGCTGTCTCTCCATTTGTGAAGGCACTTTGCAAACTTGGCCTTTGTGACATTTTTAATGGGTTAAGAATTGCATGGGCTCCATGCCACACGGTTCAATATTCCTCTGGGCTCCACTCTGCTCCACTCACGCCAGGGGCGGATGTAACCTTTCCCAATTGGGGGGCAGGAGAAAATGGTATGGGGGTGGCTTCATCACGATGAAGTCGCACCCATATACCATTTTCAGTCACAAGACTTTTATTAGTCAAGTAAAGCATCAATAATAACACCAGTTGTTGTTGAGGTTGCAACAGACACGCAGCATGCATAAAGCTAAAGGTCTGACTCAGAGAGTTTTCTGTTTTCAATGATGAAATGCTGTTGGTTTAGTGGTGACACAGCTGTAGTTAGTTGTTTTGCATGCCATCATGTTTGGTGGGGCAGTCAGGGCATTTAGGGGGGCATTGCCCGCCCCATGCCCATGCCTAGATCCGCCCCTGACTCACGCAGGTTTGTGGCACAGGAATGCCATGATGGATAATGAGAGCATAGCATGAAACAGCAAATTTTCTCTCTCTCTCTCTCTCTCTCTCTCTCTGGAGTGAAAGGCACCATTGTCTGCAGGCTGGTGGATGGATTTGAAGGCTCACTCTGTACTGTTCCTTTGAGGTTTTGAAACGGTGCCTCTCTCTCTCTCTCTCTCTCTCTCTCTCTCTCTCTCTCTCTCTCTCTCTCTCTCTCTCTCTCTCTCTCTCTCTCTCTCTCTCTCTCTCTCTCTCTCTCTCTCTCTCTCTCTCTCTCTCTCTCTCTCTCTCTGAGTGTGAATGTGTGTACAGTGTGTGTGTACAGTGTGTGTGTACAGTGTGCATGTGCTTGTACTTACAGTATGTTATCGTTGCCAGAGGGGCAGAAACCGCTTATCTCCACGCTTTAACTGTGTTTTGTCTGTGTTTCTTCTATGTTAATGTCCTATAGGCCTACTTGAATCATAATACAGTGTACAGTAGGGCAGTAGCACATGGGAAAACTTGTTTTGAACTTAGCGTATCTGAGCATATCTGCTCCTTTTTTGCTACGTTTTGAATTGAATGTTTTGAAAAGTAGCAGTATTGGACATAGGAGGTTCTCTCTCCACCCGAAAAATTACACACACATTCTGCACTGCACATGCGCACAGCCACAAATGCAGTTATAAGCACATTAAACCGTGTGTGTGCGTGTGCGTGTCTGTTTGTGTGTGTGTGGTCACCCGACAGCAGAGCCCCCCCCCTGCCTGTACCTTTGTACCCCCCGCCTGGCCCCACCAGGCCCAGATCACTTCACTAAGAATAGTCCACCCTGCAGGTCACTCTGTCTGGGGGGGTTTGGGTCCATTCCACCGGTGCCAGTCACCAACGCCGGGGCGCCAGCGAATAACCCCGCTCCCCTTTTTCCCATCTGCCTCGAAAAATCGGCCTTCAAATCTGATCTTCATGAGACGGAATATAGCGTGGGATGCGGAACCCAGAAGAATCGGAGGAACCGGATCCGACATTGACTAACCACCAGGACTTCGCTTCATCACCTTGAGATTTTTGTTTTTCTTTGTTTTTTAAATCACGTTGTCAGTGAGCTGGTATGTGGATTTCTCATCTGCTGTACAATTTCATTATTACAGGTTTATAGACCTGTAAAGGGTCTATTTGAAACCCCTGTATAAGGAATCGTAAACGGGAACCGTTAAGGAATGGGACGGCTAAGAGGGAATCGCTAAGGAACCGGAATCGCTAAACCTAATCTGGATAATAAACCCAGTGGTTATTATTATGAGGGCTGGGGGCTCTTGGAAGGACCGCAGTCAGGCGTGTTAGTTGGGGTCTTTTAACTCAGCTGAGTGTATCCACAAGTAAACAAAGTTTGGTATCGGTGGGGTCCAGGAGGGGCCAGGAGACAACAGCGCAGCCGTGGCTCGGCTACAAGCCTCCAGCAAATCGGCCACACTGCCGCCCCGTCTCCGCGGCGGTCCGCTCACGGCCCTGAGACGGAAATCTGTGGCGGTGGACATGGATTACCATGGCAGCTGTGACAGCTTTGAGATGCTCTACAACGGAGCCATGGATAGGATCAGGAGCAATGTCAGCCTCAGTAAGTTTTACGCTCTCTCTCATCACCACAAACCCTTTTGGATTCTCACAGAACAGAACCCCTGGACGATGTCTTCTGTGAAACATGTCCAGGGGTGTTTTTGCCCCCTCATGGTGCCTGGGGCGCCATGAGGGGAGGGGGGGGTGCACCGGGGCGACCACCAGACAGGCTTTAAAAGATCCCAGGCTAATAAGCCACGGATAAATGCATTATACTTGTCCTATATAACTAGAATTGAATATTTAAAACACATGTTCTTTAGTTTAAAAATAGTTTAATATTTTTTATCCCTTGGGCTGCCATTTTACTGTGCCTGTCATAGAGATGACGTCACAGGAGATTTTCCAAATCTCCATTTGGTAAGGAAGGCTCCAGGGAAAAACTTGCCTGGGGCTCCAAGCACCACTGAACATATCGCACAGCGGACATAGCCGATCTACAAGCTCAACACGCATCATGTTGTGACCCGTTGTGAGCTACATTTTGCACAGAATAGGCATGAGTCCATATGTCATGAAACTGTAGTAGTGATTGCAGTTGTACATCATCTCTTTCTCTCAGTCTCTTTCTCTCTCTCTCTCCTCACAAACACAAACACACACACACACAGTCCACACACACACACACACACACACAGTCACACACACACAATATTCTGTGTCTGCTTCTTTGCTTCTGTGGCATTTTTTACTCTGAGTTTATAGAAATGTGAAGTGCGTCTGTCGGGTTCACTTTCCTTTTAGGGCGTTATAGAGTTTCTCTTTTCTGCTGTGCATACAGTACGCTGTTTGGCGCTTTCCGGCGGAGATGCTTAGGATGGATTTGCAGAATTCCACAGGCGGAGTCTCACTTCGGATCGCATTATCGCATTTTTCAGATTCTTGATCGGCAAGAAGTGGAGCCTCAGTATTCACAACCATAGAGGGAAATGGGTTCCATAGCAGAGTCTAGTTCTGGCATCTTTAGCCAGATTTGTATTGGGATGTTTAAGCTAATGTTTCATTTGATGTCATACAAATCTCTCCTCTTCACGTTGTTTACAGCGTTTTTGAAGTTTCCATTCTCTTTCTCTCTCTCACTTGCTCTCCTTCCTCTCTCTCTCCCTCTCTCTCTCTCTCTCTCTGTGTGTGGGTGCATGTGAGACAGAGAGAGAGAGAATGGTCAGACACACATGCGCGTGCGCTCGCACGCACGCTCAAATCGAACAAGGGCGGGTGTGGAAAAAGTAGAGAGGTTAAAAGGTGAAGAGGATTAAGGCCTTGAAACAGACAGAGAGAGAGAGAGAGGGAGAGAGAGATGCATGGTTGTTACCTCCATCTGTGAGCGCAGACCTTGAACTTGAAGGAATAAACAAACAAATCAAAAGAGCTTGATGAATTCTGGAGTTCATTGGCCGTGATAGTAATCGCTAGCCTCCCACAACCCACGGTACCCCTACTGTAGTACCCACAAGTATGAGTGTGTCTCATATAGTGCATGTGGAGAAAGCTTAACGTCACAGTGAGACATCTGTATTGTTTGGTGGAGAAAGTTCATCTTCACAGAGAATGCCTTTGGAGGGGAAGGCTTAACATCACAGCGGATAGGAATTGAATTCAAATGGCTGGATATACTGTATACCGGTATATGCAGTCTGTGAAATGTCACTCATTTTCAACATTGAACCATGTTAGAAGTACAACTTTTGGTAGTAGGGTTAGTGAAGAGCACCATTGAGTATATACACAACACACACACACACACACAACTCATTGTCTTTTGGTACAATCTTATTTCACTATAAAAAAAATAGAAGCTCACAGCGTGCTGCGAGCTTGCGGATCTGCTATGTTTTGCGGCCTTCCTCTACCAAAAGAGTTACGCTGGGGGTTCGAGTGGTATTAAGTTTTAAGCATAATCTGCTAATATCATCAGTCGATTGTTAATGTCACAATAGCGGTGTCTCATTTTCATATGGTCCCACGCCTAGTGCAGTGTTTTTGTGGAGGTAGGTTATCATCACAGTGGCATGTGTGTGTGTGTGTGTGACTGTCTGCGCACTAGTCTGTGGTAATCGTATACAGCGCCGTGCGCGCCACAACGCTGACAACGACCAAACAATAGTTTGGGTTGCCGGTGGGGGCGCTAGCCATGAATATTTAATGGCCTCTAATGGCGTAGAGAAAGGAGAGGAGTGAGTGGTGAGATTATATGTTCAAAGAGAGACAGAGAGAGAGACACTCTGTTAAACTCCATTGCTGTGAATGACACCTGCCTGCCCAAATCCTGAGTCTGAGAGGATTCATGGACCCAGAAGCAGGTCTGTAAGCCTGGCGCAGAAAAACAGTACAACAAAAGACATTCTGTCGGACAGGGGCGGACAAAGTGCTTATATTTACAATGAATTGAAGCTGTGTCACCACTAAACCGACAGCATTTCATCATTGAAAACAGAAAACTCTCTGAGTCAGACCTTTAGCTTTATGCATGCTGCGTGTCTGTTGCAACTTCAACAACAACGATGTTATTATTGATGCTTTACTTGCCTAATAAAAGTCCTGTAACCGAAAATGGTATGGGTGCAGCTTCATCGCTCGTGATGCGAAGCGACACAGGCGATAAAGATGCCCCAATGCCATTTTCAGTCCCCCCCAATTGGGTAATGTTACATCCGCCACTGCTGTCGGACAGAAAACTCCATATTCCAACGTTCTTATATAAAATGAACAGTACACCTTATCATGCGTCATGATTTCAAAAAATCAAAAGTAGCAGATCTTTTTAGATTTTATTTGAGCTTGTAAGTGGACATTTGAAGATTCCACCCAACAGACACTTAAAGGTAAACTTAAAGGTAATAGAGGCAACTTTTTAGCTAAGTCGCTGCTTTGATGCTGCAGCTGTTTCCCTGCAGACACACTTGCTTCATTCTGAAGACGGTTTGTTGTTGTCAAAAAATTATGAAGACAAAACATTTGACCGGGCTTAGGAAAGGCAGTTCTAATTTGTGGGGTGGCACGGGGGGGTGGGGGGTGAGGCCACATTCTAGCCAATCACAGCACAGCAGTCTCCAGCAGTTTCATAATGAGCCAATAAAGTGGAGGTGAGTTGGAATTGAATTCTGTTTTTAAACAAATCTGTTTAACACAGTGTTTGTACACACTAAAGTTGGCTCTAATACCTTTAAAAAATGAAGCTTTTGACCGCTTTTGATCTGAATACATATATGTATATAGTAAGGTCACTGCTACTTCAGAGAAACTCGGCATCCCAAGTGTCTGTTGCTATATTCTCGCTGCCCTATCCTCACTTGAATTGTCAGAAATTAAATTACTAGACCCGCAGGGCATTGGCTTAGACAGAAAAGGACAATCAGTGTTGGGAAGGTTACTTTCTGAGGTGACTTTGTTAGGCTACTGATTACTGCCATTGAAATCAAGGGCACAGCCTAATAGTTGTTGTGGAGAGCTAGCTGTACTGGGCTTTCTAAATTGACATTGATTTCCTACTTAAACAAGACCAGCTGTGTGTGTGTCACACCAAAGGTGGTGACCTATTGAATGCAGTTGATGGGAATCTTTATGCTATCATCGCAGACTGCAAGGCATGGGTCACTGATTTCTGTGTAACACGGCGACACAATGGTGTTGCTTGCAGGCTTTCACTTCCCCATTGACAGAGAGAACTAATTCATTCAGGAAACTGCATCAGATGTTTTATTTTGGTGACAATAGACCAGGGAGATATTAATCTTAGTACCGTAAGTAACACTATTGTTTCGTAACTACTAATTAGGTAACTGACATGTATGGAAATCTCTGTTAATTTGTCATTGTAACTTTTATGCCCATACATGGATACATAACACTTTTTCTTGTGTGTGCGTGCGAGGTGTTGTTGCTTTGATGATAGAGCTGCTATAAATTACGTTGGCTTTATAGATTAATTTACTTGGCCTCAGGTTGCCCCACGAAGTGAACACAACTTAATACTACTTAATACTGTATTCAACCAAAACCAAAGGCGAACTCCCACCATGATGGGACCACGCCACTCAATTAATATAATTACTATGATGCTATCTCTATGTTAATGGTAAGTATTTCATACAACTTAAGTTTAAAAAATGTTAACTATCTCTTTAAAGTGTTGATGTCCTCAGAATTAGTAATAAGTTGTGTGTGCGCAAGGCAACCAGTCATACCAAATTCGAGGAAAAGGCTAGTGTTTTGCATTTTCCTGTGTGGGTTGGGTGTGTCTGTGTATGTGAGAATTCTATTGTGAAGTGCACGTGTGTGAGTATGTGGCGCGTGTGACATCTCTGTCCATCTTGTGTGAGTGTGTGTGACTGCAGTTTAGCCTGCCTTTAACTTGCATGCCTATTATGCGTAGGTTTGATCCTCATTCGCCTGCCATTTTTGCACTTCCCCTTGTGGGTGCAGTGGACATGAATTTGTGTGTGTGTCAGGCCCGGATGTAGCATTTCCCGATGAGCAGGGGGGGCAGGCGAAAATGGCATGAGGCAATGGCAATTTAAATGGTATGGGCTCATGCCATTTTCTTTAGTTCTGTGACCCACAAGATTTATATGTACAAGACTTATATTAGGCAAGTACAGTAAGCATCAATAATATCAGTTGTTGTTGTTGAAGTTGCAACAGACACACAGCATGCATAAAGCTAAAGGTTTGATTCAGAGAGTTTTCTGTTTTCAATGATGAAATGCTGTTGCTTTAGTGGTGCCACTAGTCAGTAGCAGTAGTAGTGTTTCAAATCATAGTAAATATAAGCACTTTAATGTGAAATATCTTTGAAATTTGGGTTGTTTTGCATTGCCATGGTGGGGAAGTCAGGGCATTTAGCAGGGGCGGTTGTAACATTTCCCAATTGGGGGGGCGGGAGAAAATGGTATGGGGGCGGCTGCACCCATACCATTTTATAATAACATCAGTTGTTGTTGAAGTTACAACAGACACGCAGCATGCATAAAGCTAAAGGTCTGACTCAGAGTTTTATGTTTTCAATGATGAAATGCTGTTGGTTTAGTGGTGACACAGCTGTAGTTAGTTAGTAGCAGTAGTAGTGTTTCAAATCATTTCAAATAAAGCACTTTGTTGGGTTGTTGGGATGTTTGATGGGGCAGTCTGGGAATTTATGGGGGCATTGCCCCCCTATGCCCATGCCTAGATCCGCCCCTGGCATTTAGGGGGGCATTGCCCCCCCATGCTCGTGCTTAGATCCGGCCCTGGTGTGTGTGTTTGCGCTTCACATGGCTGCCTCCTCTTCTCCAATATTCATGTCGTGTCTTTAGTTACGAAACAATAGGCGGAGAGGAAACCCAGCTAGTAGGCTATACTGTATCTGCTGCGGCTGACACCTGAACCCGCAGCCTGCCATGCCCGTGGGCACAATGTAGGGTGGGCGGGGAGAGGTCAAGGAAACGGAGCAGAAAGAGAAAGGAGGAGTTTTCTTTGAATGAAGACTGTGTGCAGCGGTGGAAGTAACTTAAGCCAGAGGTTTTCAACCTTTTTGACACCAGGGTCCACTACTTATTCAGCATTTGAGCTACGAACCACCGTTTGAGGACATTTTAGCCACACACAGACGCCCAAAACTAAAGATTTATTTTACTAGTGTCGACAATGTACGGATATGGGAAACAAAACAGGCAAATATTCGGATCAATATGACCATTAATCTTCTAGTTGTGTAGACTTGGGCTAATTCAGATGACGAATATTTTAACTCTCTTGAGAGTGTAAACCCTTAATGAAAGCATAAACATGAAACCAAATGGACCCTTATGGGTCCGTTTGGTTTCATGTTTATGTTTTCACAGAGTTACACATCTGGTTAACCAACTTTTCATCTGGTTAACCAACCACCTGGAACCCTCTGGGACCACTGCTGATCCACGGGCCACTGGTTGAAACCACTGACTTAAGCACATGCACTTAAAGGAGAATACCACCCATTTCAACATTTTACATTTATGTCAATGATATACCTAGTGTTGGAGTCGAGACCAAGACAACACCAAGACCTGGGGGGGGGGGGGGGGGGGGGGGGGGGTGTCAAGATCAAAACAAGACCGAGACAATCACAGACTTGGTCAAGATGAGATATACTTCATTGGGAAACATTTCGCGTTGAACCTTTTTTCGTTTTGAAATGTGTTGTGCTGAATAATAGTAAACGACTTGATGTTGACTTGGGAAATCTTACACAGTCATGCATTTATAAATGTATAAACATTTTTTGTGCCACAGAGTGCCACATAAAAATGTAGCGAAACTAGCAAGATCTGCAACCTCACTAAATGTATTTTTAATCAATTATTTATTCATAATGGAATAAAACGAATGAATCGATAAAGATGGATCAGCTGCCTCTCCACCCGGCAGCTGCAGCCTCTCTGATCTGACCATCTAGCCTACTTTCCTCCATGGAATGCAACTGTAGACGCACAGAGGACAGATATAGGAAGTAGGACACATATTGGGAGACGCAGAAGACGGTGAGTAAGAGAGGAAGAGAGAGAAAGGGAGGGAGAGAGAGAAGAACATCACCATTGACAATGAGGCTAATAGAGGTGTGTTTGTAGCTGAGTGTTTGCTTGTGTGGTCTCAGCCTCAAGTTTGCTTTGGCTTTCAACAACCTCTGGTAAACATTTTTGTTTACACGGCGCTATAGCCTAAAGTCTGTTGACACGTACACAGACAAACATGCACTTGGACAAGCTGAGGAAGATAAACAGTTCATACCACTTTTTCGAGTCACATGTTCAAATACTGGATTGCAATTGGCTTAAAAGAGTGGAAAATAGGACCACAACCCTCAGAACTTCAAAATACCCAGATGCGTTAAATTAGATGCAAATGTGCGGCAACGGCTCATCATGTAAATTCACAGCAGAGATACAGATTAATGATTGTAACTGAAGATCTGGAAAGTTACAAATGTGTTTCATTCATTTATATGTAAAAAGTGGTATAAGCGTAATTTACCTTGAGCAGTTGGTAAATTCATGCTACATTCCTTACACTCGCCAGTATGAAGTAAAAAAAAAAACTCTGCTCCGTTTTTGAGGGGCGCTAACATTGACAAAAGTGTGTAAACACAAGCATTGAAGACAAAAGACACAAGTTGTGATTGGGATAGAATGGGACGATGCATGATAAGTGAGCCTCTAACTTCACTTGCGGGGGCATCTCACTGATACTGGTTTCCCACATTATCAGCAGTTGGATGGCGATGGTGATATCTAAAGGTTGAAAACCAAGCTAATGATGCGTTTCTTAGCCTCCTAGTAGAGGAGGAGGCTCAGGAAGCAGCAGGGCCGTATGTGATAATGGCATGCAAACAACCCAAATTTCAATGATATTTCAAATTAAAGTGCTTACAGTATTATACTGTATAGTTCAAGTTTCAAGTTTGTCTCCCGGAGGAGAAATCTTGGAGACAGGAGGACCACAGCTGAATACATAAGACAATAGACAAAAAACAAACCAAAATACAATACAAAAATATAACTGCAAGCAGTGATAAGACGGGGCCAAGCAAGCAACAATAAGGAGTCAGAACAATACGCACAAATAAGTCATAGAAACATGGGAGCCTGAACTTGAGAAAATCATCAGGTAATTGTGCGAGTCAAGCGACACGGGCGAGGAAGCCACACCCATACCATTTTCGACTGCCCTCCCAATTGTGAAATGTCAAATGTTACACCTGGGCCTGGGAAGAAGAATGCTGTGATGATCTCATCAGGGAAGAGTCCAATGTGATGTAATGTTGTGTTGATCACCTCATCAGGGAAGAGTCCAACATGTTGTAATGTTGTGTTAATGTTGTCTTCTCCCTCCTGCAGAGGAGGAGCTCAGGAAGCTGAGGGAGGAGACCAATGTGGATGCCATACGTCAGGAGCTGGAGAGAGAGAGGAGCAAGAGGATGGACCTGGAGCAGAAGATGAATGAAGTGCTCAAAACCAGGTATACACAAACACATGAACACACTTTTCAAGAGTATATATCGCATATATACTCCGTGGGATATGAGCCTAATAAATTATTTCCTCAATCCAAAGGCTGTAGACCAGGGATTTCCAAAACTTGTTGTTTTTAGCTCAAGACAAAGACGACTGATGTGTTTTTTGTTTTGTTTTTGGAGAAAAAAGGTGGAAAATCTTCAATAAAAATAAAGTAAAAAAAAAAAAAAAAGAGGACTGATGCTCTTGCTATAACTCACGTGCGGGTGAACTACAAGTATTATGAGAGGCAACGGTCAGGCACGTTGGGCCCCATAGGTGGAGTGTCCGAGTGACCACTCAGGGCCCAACCACAAAAGTGGTAACAGTGACGCACACGGTCCTCATCATTGATGTTAACAATGGCCTTTTTTCATTGTGCCAATAAAATAACCCCAAATGTCCTAAACCACCATGATGCGGTACATGATACGTACCGAAATTATACGAAATTACGAAATTATGGGCCCAGGGGCCCATAATTTCTAGATCCGTCTCTATGCCAATCATTCTGGCTTCGGAGAAACCAGCAGCAGGTGGGGCCGAGGCTTCCCGGGGGTTACCTGAGGTCGCCGTTGCGCTGGTCTTGGTCGCCGTGTGTTTATGGAAAAACAGCTCTAGGAATATCTGGATGACTTATCCGGAACATTCTGATGTTATCCAGGGTAGCCTACTGGAGCGTGCGTGCGTGCGTGCGTGCGTGCGTGTGTGTGTGTGTGCGTGCGTGTGCGTGTGCGAGACCTCTATTAACCCCGGTCTTCCGTGCTGATCACACTTCCACACACTTCTTTATGAATTAGGAACCTTCAACACCCCTTAGTTGAGAGAGAGATGAAGCAGGATGCCCAGATAACATTGTTTTGCAGATTAAACTTAAAGATAGAGTGCCATGATTTTTTTCCAACTTAAATAATCATCGTCAGGCATTATTGTTATATGAAGAGAAAGAATTTTCTCAAAAAGGTGTACAGTATTTGTTAAAATGATGTTTTTATGTGGACTCCCCCACCAGCTCATTAAGTTTGCCTGGTGGGTGGTGATGGGTGGAGATCCACCTGAACTGAAGCCACACCCACAGCTTTAGTTGTATGGTAAAGGGGGAGGAGTTAGGGGAGGAGCTGATGATGTGATGTCACTACATTACAGCCTTTGCCATTGGCACATTTGACTGGAAAGGTTTTAGCCTCCAGGAAGAAACCCTAAATACAAAGGGAAGGCATCATTACACATAAAAAACAGACCAAGGGTTCTAATGAAGTACCATCACCTCTTAAACATGTACAAAATTAGAAACCCTACATTCTAGTTTCTGACAGTATTTCTAGTTTTTTTCTGAAACATCTATGTTCCTGTGTCAGTGATGCTTAACATATTTCATGCCAAGGACCACCAGAATTACCTATATTTGGCTTTGGACCCCCATCTGAAAACATGTTGTTGTAGGGATCCCCAGAAGCAGAGGTTTGAGTTAAAAAGGTTTGCTTCTGAAATAATGTATTCTATTCAAACATTTGTCCTACATTTTCATGATTCTTCAAAAAATATCAGACCTACGCTATGAGCTTGTAGATCTGATATTTTTCAATAGCTAAAGCATAGTAATCAACATAATGCTCAGAACACGCTTACAGTACAGAAAGCGATAATACTTAATATTGTATATGTCCCTCAAGCTTATTTCTAATGGTTTGAGCCGCAATCACCACTGATATAACCAGTCCTTGTCATTTCTTTATGGACAGTTTAGCTGCAGTACCACAATGTCCTGAGGTGGTGGGGGCGCTGATATGCAGGATATTTTATCGTATAAAGTCATTATAATACTGATGCTAGATAAAACCAGGCTTGTTTAAATTCCATGTCAACAATCATGGCCATTATAAACAAGGTGGAAATGCAAATTTGGAACTGAAGACTGAAGGAGAGGAGGAATTATACAAAGCAGGGCGCATTGATGACATCATTATGAGGCCAAAACCAAACAAGCTGTTCCTGAGAGCAATTTACATTAAAGCTCCTATATGACATGAAAGCCTGATTGTTCAAACTAGATAATTTGTGGGGATAGATCAGGGGTTTTCAACAGGTGGTCCGGGGACCACCAGTGGTCCTTGAGACGGTTGTAGGTGGTCTCCAGGATAGTGAGGATACATGATGGAAAGTTGGTTAACCAGATGTAACTCTTGAGAGTGTAAAAATGAAGCCAAATGGACCCTTGCGGGTCCATTTGGCTTCATTTTTACACTCTCAAGAGTTAAAATATTCATCTGTATTAGCACCACTTAATTAAGAAGTTTACACTGTTTTGTTGGCAAAATACAGCCTGGAATTGTGGACAAAACCAAAAGAATTCTTTAATTTTTGGTCTTTGGTGTGAAAATGTAATCAAATGGTGGTCCGTGGCTCAAATGCTGAATAAATGGTGGTCCCTGGAGTCAAAAAGGTTGAAAACCCCTGGGATAGATAACACACATGGGAGCACCAAAAACGGCAAACAAATTAAAACGTTGAATTTTATGTTATTCGTCTTTTAAATAGATGGCCTTGTGGACCTTGTGGACCCCCCCCCCCCCCCCCACCCCTGGGGGGGGGGGGGGGGGGGTAAAGTTTTTTTTGCCGCGACTTTGGAATATGTTTTGAAATGTTTCCCTGAAAAAACCTCAAACCAGACACTGTGACATTAATCTGGTCAATGCCCTGCCCAGGCTAGGTGTGTGCAATATTAAGTGTGAGATTATATGACTCCAATCTCTAGAGCACTATTATAGTGTATTTGTGTGCGTGTGCAGCACGCATGCTGCAATTATTTACCCACAGGGTGCTAATTTAAAGATGCTTATGCATTCAAATCTGACACTATTCTTAGAACACCATAACACCATAGCACAAGGTGACACCGCTGTACAGCATGGTACATTATACTGTGTACTGTAGGTGGTTTCTCTGTCATGTATTGTAGGATGTTAAATCTGTGGGGGTGGGCAGGTAACCTAGGATTCCGGACGTTCCAGGTATGATTTCAGCCCATAGTGCCCCTTAGCAAGACACTTAACCTTTAATACTCTGTATATAAATTTGTGTTTCTTGCTTGTCTTTCTGCTCCTGCCACACACTGCTGGGCAGCTTTCCAATTGGAAACAATAGGGACTGAATTTCCCATGAGACTTTGCACGCACCTCTTGTCTGTTTCTGTCTAGTAAACGTGGATTAAACAATGAAAACGCATCTCGGAATCCTGGGCTCTAAACTACCTGCCCCTGGCCAGCCATCGCACCTGATGGAGGGGACTGGAAGTGGTTGGAATAGAATTAGTTAGAATAAAGTGTTCCACACACTACGTTCAACAAGGGAAAAACTCCCCCATTTCAGGTGAAAACAAGGCAGCTTGGACTCCTCATACATTGAAGGAAGCATGGGGCAAGTCCACTCCACGCTAGTGGAGGTCATGTAGTGCCCAGGATCGCATTAGGAATTGGCACTGGGTGAATAAAAATAGTGTACAAAATCGTGGGATAAAATTTTAGGGATAAAAAAAATTGGGAATCTTGTTAAGCGCCAGGAAGCTGTTCTGCAATTCGTCTACTTGTGTAACTCGTTATTAGCACTAGATAGAGTGTTAACTGCTCCCCCGTTCACACTCCTCCGTGTAGAGACCCTGGTGTCCTCCTTTGGAAGACACTAGTATAGAGGGATATACAGTATATGGATCACACCTCCAGCAGCTCTGGCCCACTGGTGGTTCCTCCTGATCCCCAGCCATCTGGAGTCTCTCTCTCTCTCTCTGACGCCCCCATGTTGGACTCGACTGGATTTTCCTCTTTGTCGGCGGCCCCCATGATGCCGTGCGTCTGTGCCTGAGTGAGTGTGCGTGTATGTGTGTGTACGTGCCAGGGGCGGATGTAACATTTCCCAATTGGGGGGGAGGCAGTAGAAAATGGTATGGGTGCGACCCATACCATTTTTGGTTACAGGGCATTTATTAGGCAAGTATAAGCATCAATAATAACATCAGTTGTTGTTGAAGTTGCAACAGACACGCAGCATGCACAAGTTAAAGGTCTGACTCAGAGAGTTTTCTGTTTTCAATGATGAAATGCTGTTGGTTTAGTGGTGCTGCAATTGCAGTTAGTTAGTAGCAGTAGTAGTCTTTCATATATATTTTTTTAATTATAAGCACTTTAATTTTAACTATCCTTGAAATTTGGGATGACGTCATGTTTGGTGGGGCAGTCTGGGCATTTCAGGGGGCATTGCCCCCCCAAGCCCATGCCTAGATCCGCCCCCGTATGTGCGTGTGCGCAGGGGAACCTGGCACAGCGAGCGGAGCGGAGCGGCCAGCAGAGCGGCCCACTTCACCCGGCTCACAGCAGAGTGCCTTCCAGCCTCTCCTCTGGGGTCGTTCCAACCACTTGGACCGCTTCCGCGCGCCGTCCGCCTCGATGCGGTCATCCTCCTCGTCATCCCAGGGAAAATGTCATATCTAAAAGTAGCACCTGCCTTGAAGTTACTGGGGCGCATCTAGGCAGGGGCATGGGGGGCAATGTCCCCCTAAATGCCCAGTCTGCCCCACCAAACATGATGGCATGCAAAACAACCCAAGATATTTCAAATTAAAGTGCCTATATTTAAGATGATTTGAAACACTACTACTGCTACTGACTAACTACAGTTGTGTCACCACTAAACCAACAGCATTTCATCATTGAAAACAGAAAACTCTCTGAGTCAGACCTTTAGCTTTATGCATGCTGCGTGTAGGGTTGCCAACCGTTCCGTAAAATACGGAATCGTTCCTTAATTCAGCATAAAATGATGCGTTCCGTATTGAATCGATACGGAACGCGGTTTGTTCCGTATTTTCCTTAATGCCATGTGCGATCCGTCGCACAAACATCAACACTGAATTTAACAGTAGTGAACGAAACAAAACAGGAGATATATTTAAGACAGCACAATTGCTCTGTGGTGAGTGCACACAGGACTTCTCACGAGCAGAAACCAAACCAAAACCTCCCCGTGGCTGCAGATCCGCATGTGTGTGCGCGGTGCACTGGTATCGCTGCTGCTCTGTGTGCCAAATTCTGCCGTACCCAGAGCCGTAGACTTAGAGAGTTGCGCAAACTCCCAGAGCCATAGAGTAAGAGAGTTATGCAAACTCCCCACAACAACTGTCACAGACTCGGTTCTCATGACTGAAACTGCACCCAGAGATCGATTTGATGTTTATCTGTGTTTTTACAAGATGTTAAGTACTTTTTCTATTTCCCTGCCTAATGCTGCTGATGTGGGCATATGCCTATAGCCAGGCTATATATAGGCTAATATTTGGTTGATTGTTTATTAGTAAAGTCTAATATCTGCTATCCTATCCTATCCTATCTTGCACATGTATACCTCACCTCATAGTAAGCTATATGTTGTTTTTAGTTGTAGCTATGTACTGTAGTCTTGTATATAGCTTTAGATTTTTAGCTGTAGTATACTGTAGTTTCTAGTAGTAGTTTTTAGTAGTTGTATATGTCCTGTCTAACTGTCTGTTAGCTTCACACTACTGCCACTTTATCACACCTGGTTAGCCAAGCACCTTCACCTCAGTTAGGGGCACTGTTCGCACCTTACTGGTCTGCTGCACTACTGTTTGTCTCGTCTATTGTCTCGACCTTGTCTTATTGCACTGTCTATTGTCTTGACTATTGTCTATTGCACTGTCTATTGTCTTGACTATTGTCTATTGCACTGTCTTGTCTATTGCACTGTGGAGAATGGAAACGCTATTTCATCCCTGTATATGTCCTGACATACACTGGAGTGACAAATAAAAAAACCTTGAACCTTGAATAAATGTGTGTGTATTCAATACAGATTTTGCCCATTTAACAAACTTAGATTTAAGAAAGATTCTTAAGGTTATAAAGACAATTTTTGGACTACTTGTTCATAATGGATTAAAGTATACAGTGCAATAGGCCTATACCGGCCTACCCCTTCCTTACTGACCACAGTAAACAGGCCTTAACTAACCCCAGAGGTTAATATGGTATGTGAAATCATCACTCCATCTTCATCCGCTTATCCGTAGTTGGGTCATGGGGGCAACAGCTCCGCCAGAAACCCCAGACATTCCTAACCTAACGGCCCCACGTCGCGGTCGTAGAAGTGTTCCTTATTTCCAGATCTCAAAGTTGGCAACCCGTGTTGCGTGTCTGTTGCAACTTCAACAACAACTGATGTTATTATTGATGATTATTGATATGTGTGTGTGAGTTCATCGTGCACTAATTGTATTTATTCGCAAGCTAACTAGTTATCTGCGAGTTAACTCAACTGCGAGTTAACAAATAAAAACAAAATTCTAAACATAAGCCAAACTAAACTCCCCTCTCACTCTCCTCTCTCTTCCCTGACCACTTGGAGGTATTCCCACAGGATTCCCAGGCGATGGGATTAAAACTGGAGTTAATCCTGGGATTGGGGCGGAACAGGAATGCAGTGTCAACAACACAGGAGCGGGAGTGAAACAATTAGCCCTGTTATGTGATCACACATCAACTGTTCCTGGTGCCATATCTGAAGGTTATACAATAACTAGGGATGTCCCGATGCTACTTTTTCATTTCCGATCCGATCCCGATACCACAATTTTTGTGTTAGCCGATACCGATACCAGAGAAGAATATATATACCGGTAATAACATACAAAAGAAAAAATACCTTTTTATATGAAGTCACCAACTGGGAATGACATACTCCTCTCTCAAATGTGCACTTGGGAAACTCCAAAACAAACTCCACATGACCCAACATTTTACTTAACTGCCATGGTGTCAACCCCTTACCCCTGTGTCTGATCACTGGTTAGGCATATTTGCCAATATTTGACCTGATATGAATACTGATACTTTTACGATACCTACATTCAGTATCTGCCGATACCGATATGACACAAAAGGGACAAAAAGAACCGATCCGATACTTTGGTATCGGTGTTGGGACATCACTAACAATAACCATATTGTATAAGGGAAAGTAGTGAATTCGAATAGCATGAGAATGGACTTTTGCGTCATGACGCGGAGCAGGCTCCTCCCCTTAACCTCCCCTATAAATGCCTGCACTGGTCCATGAGCACTCAATCTGTTTCTTCTTCTTCGTTGACGGGAGAGACCAAGCGAAATCACTGCTCCCACATTAGCCATCGCAAAATCTCAACAGGACGAGTGACTCGGTTGCCCCGGTTGCTCGGACCACGAGGTGAAGCTAATTTGGCTGGCAGTGTATGCTACACTCACGCGATTTAAGATAGTTTGAAGCAGCTAAATCAAACTTTGTGTTGTGCTATTAAACTCCCATACACCCAAACATTATTTTCCACTCAGTTTAGAAATTGTATTTCCACTTAGGGGTCGAGAAATTGTCTTTCCACCCTCCAGTAACATGTCCGAGACGGAAGTGAATTGCTTCACGAATTGAACCTTAATATATCTCTACCAATGAGCTCTGTGCTGTTCTCTCCTCTCTCCTCTCCTCCAGGTTAGAGGACTCCCCTCCCCAGCCTCCTCGCAGACAGCAGTCGCCTTCATATGACAGAACAGGTAAAAAAGATGGAGACATGGCCGCTGTTTAAGTGACTTGATGCATACCTGTAGACTGGGGGCACAGGAGGCAAACCGGACATCTTTTGTTTGCTTGTCTGAGCCCAAACTTAGGAATTTGACTGTTGTGTGTCTACGTATGTGGTGGACTTTTTATATACTGTCCCTGTTGTGTCTTGTCTTGGCCCCTGCAGTGTCAATTTGTTTTCCGCCAGTGCTATGATGGGATCTATTAATATTCCACTCAGGGTGAAGTGTGGTTGATTTATTACCCTAAAAACATTATTAAAGCCTAGCCTGAGGTCAGGAGCTTCCTGAGGTGTCATCTAGGAGATGTTAATCTTGAAGGCTGACTAATCATCAAGATTTTTGTTGGCTAAATCAACTGTAGATTTAGTATACTTCAATAGCACATGTACTTGGCTCAGCCAGCCAAATCATGGCTACAGCGTGATCGGCCAATCACAAGCCATGTGTAAATGAAATGGCTCATTATGTTATACTCACATGGTCACATAACATTGCATGTCGAGTGCTGTTCATGCTTTGATCGTTATAGTTTTGAGTATATACTTTATGAATATATTTTTAAATCAACACCGGTTTTCTGTACAGTGGTATAGTTGGCGTGCATGTGGCGTGCGCTTGCACGGAAAATTCAAATTTGAGACTGCCAGGAAAAAAACAAATCTACTGTTCTGTACTGCCAATGAAGCTTATTTGAATCTGACAAGGAGATATTTCCTGCTCAAATGTCAGCTGACTGTAGGTATAAATAATGAGATGCGTGTGCGTGTGTGAGAGTGTGAGTGTGAGAGTGTGAGTGAAACAGGGGTGCAAAGCTGGTAGTGCCGCTCAGCTGGAGCAAACGTGACAGAACTAATTATGTTCACAGAACAAGATTCAATATAGTTTATTTTCCGGCTCAGTGAAACATTGATTGTAATTGGAGGATGAGGATGGCTGGTCTGTGGGCCAGAGATCTATTGTGTCACAGCCCAGCCGGGCTAATAATCTGGTTGTGGTCACCTACTTCCTCCCAGTGCAGTGTTTTCAACCATTTTGATATGTAAAATAAAGAAAAAAGTCTGGGAAAAGTGCAGACTTTTTTCTTTATTTTACATAGCACTTGTTTTTAGTTCAGCACCAGCACTTTATGGATGTGCTCAACAACTCTGCTTAACTTCAACCATTTTGATACCAGTGCCCATTATTTATTCAGAATTTGAGACAATGACCACCACTTGATGACATTTTCAACCTACATACCCAAAACTAAAGATGTCTTTTGTTTTTGTTCACAATTCCAGGCAAACATAGATCAAAGTGACCATTCTTCTACACTCTCTAATTGTGTAGAATTGTGTAGAAGAGTTAGATCTGGTTAACCAACTGTCCGTCATTTACCTGGGGACCACCTGGAACGCTCTCAAGGACCACTGGTGGTCCCCGGACCACTGGTTGAAAACCACTGCCCCAGTGGATGGATGTATGATGAAAGAGATGCCATGATTATTGTCAGACCCATCCTAATGAATGCATGAATGAAGGAATATCACAGAAGAGTGTGATGGTATTTTTGGCATGTGCGTGCATGCATGTGCATCTGAATGGCGTGTATGTGAGAGCATGGGTGTGAGTTGTGATAACGAGATTCACCGTTGACTTGTGTGTGTGTGTGTGTGAGAGAGAGGGAGGGAGGGAGAGAGAGAGAGGGAGGGAGGGAAGGGGTTTAATTTTGGAAAATGGGTTATTTTTGTAGATCAACTTCATCTAGGGCAGACATGCCTTTTAAAGGAACAGACTTGTGTTCATTGTGGTCACTGTATACAAGAACAAAAGCGCAGGTTGTTCTCTAGGACTCTGTGTTATAATGTGAAGTCCATAAATCATGCTGTGAGTTTGTTGGAACAACCAGCCTCATGATGTTCTATACAAAATGTTTTCATTTAAACAATAATAGCTTCAAAGGCTGACCCCTATAGGTGGAGGTTGGCTACTACAGGCTCATGCTGTACACTTAGTTGGCACCACTTTCCATGACAGAGAGCCTTAGTCAGCAGTGTTCAGTCTGTGTTTATTTAATCTAAAACTATTATAAACACTTTTTGTTGTCTACATTTTCTTCAATAATAAACTAAATGAAAACATAGCTATGGTCACCTAAATTTTACATATTTAGGAAAATATGCCCACATCAGAAGAAATGCCACATCCAATGTAGCCAATTACTCAAAAATGTCAGTGTAGAGCAGTGGTTTTCAACCTTTTTCATACCAGGGCCCACTATTTATGCAGCATTTGAGCCACGGACCACCACTTGGTCCCAAACCTAAAGATTTCTTTGGTTTTTACCCACAATACCAGAAACAATATCAGAAACAAAACAGTCAAACATACAGATCAAAGTGACCATTAATCTTCTACATTCTTCTAGTTTGTAGACCTGGGCTGATTTAGATGATGAATATTTTAACTCTTGAGAGAGTGTAAAGATGAAACCAAATGGACCCGCAAGGGTCCATTTGGTTTCATTGTTACACACAAGAGTTACATCTGGTTAACCAACTTTCGATTTGGGGACCGCCTGGAATCCTCTCAGGGACCACTGGTGGTCCCCGGACCACCTGTTGAAAACCCCTCGTGTAGAGTTTTAAATGGGATTGGGGGATGGATCAATTTCAGTGGTCCGTTGACTTTGAAAAGGCTTGAGAGTCACTGCCCTGTCGTCCCTCCTTCCTTCCAGAGAAACTGCAGAGCGAGACGTGGGGCTCGTGGATGATGAAGTGGCTGTACGAGCGTTTCGGGGTCTACATCGAGGACTTCCGCTTCCAGCCGGAGGAGAGCACCGTGGAGGCAGAGGAGCCGCTCAGTGCTAAGAGGTACGCCACGAGCCCAGACACGACTTCTCTGACCGACCACAACTGATTTCACTCCTATGGTTAATTAATAATTTAGCGAGTAGGCCAGCGACGTACATGACGTGTAAGGTTGTCTAAAATAAAACAATTAATGTAATCCCAGAGGTAATCTATTCCCCCTCCTCCACTCCCCTCCCTCTAATCACTCAGGTCAAACTTCCTCCTCCAGAGCATCTCCACATGAGAGTTGGTGGTGCTGCCCGTTTTTTTTTTCAAGTCATGTATGTGTGCTGGATGAAATAGTCTGGCCCAATTATCCTGTAGCGTGTAATTTGATGTGTGGGGAAAAAAGTTTAGAGCTACTAAATCACCCACATTAGAATAAAGACAATCTCAGGTGAAATGTAGAGCAGGGGGCAACTATGACAAAAATCAGTGGCAGTGTGTATGAAGGAACAGGGGTGAAGGTAAATTAATGCCTAAGGTGTTCTGGTGTGGAATTCTCCTTTAGCCCCATGCTCCCTGAACTACTGTAACCGATTGCCACACACCACACTATTCCCACTGTTTCCATAGGCCTGCTAAAATAGCCTTTTTCAGAGAGACATCTTGGAAGAATAAATGCTTTATTATCGACTCTTTAATGACCTAGCAACACACTCTCACAGGATCTAGTACCAGTACACATAGGATGTTTGTGAGATCTGCCATCAGACGCCCCCCGCTGCCCTCTTAGGAGAAAATTGGTCCAAAGCACAGTGGAAATCTCCAGTAGGGATGGTGGAAACAATACAGCCTGTTTGATGCCAGCTGCTGGTTCTTACATAACATGCTGTTTGATCACACTGTGCATGTGTACAGTATGATCTACATACTGTACACCTTCTCTGATCCTTTGATTCTCATGTTCCCCTCTCTGTGCAGGTTGACAGAAAATATGAGGCGACTCAGTGAGTATACACAGACACATTCACACACATGCACGCACACACATTTGAATTATGTTAAAGAAAATATGTGGAGATAGCTGATCTACCGTGCCAACTTTCTTTAGGAAACTTGGCACGGATTCCAGTGCGTTGGAACAGTCAACAGATTTGGGTGCCCACTTTTTAGTCTCTTGGATTAGAGTTCTATTTCTATGAACAGTGTATTGATTGTGGGGAGGCGGCACCTATTTGGCATTGTTGGAAATTGTGCTACAAATTTTCTGTTTTCAGTTTTGTATGGTGGTGTTTTGCAAAGTACCTTATATGTCAAAACATATTTAACTACAAACTACAATTATTTAATATGGGCTGTTGCGTTTGGAAGGAAGCCAGTTCATGCATTTTTTTAATTTAATCCTTCATTAATCAGTGTTTGAACACCCTTTATATCTGTAACCGCCTGCTAAAGCAATTAACTCCACCAACCATCTCTCTTTGGCTGAGTATTTATTAAAAGTTTGCAGAATTCTAGTACAATTGTAATACATGTAATATATACATTAAAATGTATATATTACAATTCCTGATGAACATTTTGGAGTTAATTGTCTTTCCAACGGCAGATATATCATTTAGTTGAATATTTAACTATTATTTTTTTGACACAGAGAGAATCAAATGTTTATGATTTGGTGTACTTTGAGATTAAAATGTTTGAGAAAAAAATACTCAAAAAAGTGTCCCGGAAACGGTTCCGCCGATGCAGTTCCTTTTCCGGTTTCGGATGCCAGTCCTAGTGACACTGTGGCTTGAATGAGCAATAAATTGAGTTCAAATCATGTGTGTTTTGTCTTCAGAGCGAGGAGCCAGACCTGTCACCAACTTCTTAAGGAACCTCTCTGCCTTATCCAACTGGCACTCTGTATACACGTCCGCTATTGCCTTCATTGTGAGTGCTTTATGTTTCTGGAATACATGAAGGTTCGGCCCTAATAATACTTGGACCAGCCGGAATGTTGCGATAGTGAGGGGTCAGAAGGCTGCAGCCTGAAAGAGGGACAAAAGAGGGACATTTCCCGAATTTTCCTGAGAGTGTACAAATGTGAACCAAATGGACCCTAGCGGATCCATTTGTTCCATTTGTACACTCTCAGAAAAATCATGAACATAGTGAAACACAAATTCATGATAGAGCCGCCCTTGGACTGATCCCATGAAGTGAACGGAGTTTGCGACAGCATAACTCTGCGTAACTTTATTATTGTTTGGGCCGAGCCTTCCTGTTACCATGTTTCTACACAAACACACACACAAATGCATGCATGTGGCAGTGGTTTGGACGTTGATTTGAGTGTGCTCTTCCTGCAGATCTACATGAATGTAGCGTGGCATGGCTGGGCCATCCCCCTGTTCCTCTTCCTCGCCATCCTGAGGTTGTCTTTGAATTACCTCATCGCCAGGTAAGACACTGTTCGTTTGTTTGTTTGTTTGTTTGTTTGTTTGTTTATCTGTTCATTCAGTCGTTCATTGTAATGTTCTGTTGTTCCAGAGGTTGGAGGATCCAGTGGAGCATTGTGCCTGAGGTCTCTGAACCAATGGTAAGACTTTAACAGCAATTAATCTGTTTTCGATTCATTACTAACATACCTAGATTGCATGACATATAGAAAGATTCCAGGTTCACTTGTAGACCTTGCATCTTCGTGAATATAGTTTCAAATTTCGACAGTAACTAAACTTCACTTTCCCTTGGTGTCCACTATACCTTCACTACCTGGCCCACATCCGACTCCATTTTCTTAGGAGCCTCCAAAGGAAGACTTGACTGTATCAGAGAAGTTCCAGCTGGTGCTTGACGTGGCGCAGAAAGCCCAGGTAGGAGAAGAATGCTTGTGTTTTGTTTGTTTGTTTTTTTTCTGTGTAAATCGGTGGTTCTGATTTCAAGGTGCATTTATTTAAGGATCATTCTCCAAAGCGTTTCACAATGTGCATTGCATTCACACATCCACACACACTAATGTGTATAATGGTGTTTCCCCTTTTCTTTTTCTGTCCTAGAACCTCTTTGGTAAGATGTCAGACGTGTTGGAGAAGATCAAGAAGTAAGTCAAGCAGATTAAAGGTTGCATTGTGTCAAATTCAGGCTCTAAAATAATTAAACGTATAACTCTAATTTAACATGGTCAACAATTGTAATGTTTGACCTAATGAAGTGCCTAATGTGCTAGCAATATTGTAAAACCACTTAGGTTACTTTTCAGTATTCAAATTCAAAGGCATCAAAACTAACAGATCTACGACCTTGAACTTTAGATACTTTAGATCACATGTGTCAAAGTCAAGGCCCGCGGGCCAGATCCGGCCCGCGAGATGATTGAATCCGGCCCCAGGCTTGTAGAGCAAAAAAGTCTGAGTCTATTAAAAAAAAAGTAAGTCTCTAGCACGTTCCTATCAAAAGTTATGATCGTTTAAAGAAATGCTTTTGAGCTCTCTTCTGAACGGCATGTAATGCATGTTGTCCAGCAGGGGGAGTCATTTTACCAGGCTAGGCTGCTGGCGCTGCAAAGTGAGAACTATACTTCAGCAGTACAAGGGTGTGTAACCGAGAGAACTATACTTCAGCAGTACAAGGGTGTGTAACCGAGAGAACTATACTTCAGCAGTACAAGGGTGTGTAACCGAGAGAACTATACTTCAGCAGTACAAGGGTGTGTAACCGAGAGAACTATACTTCAGCAGTACAAGGGTGTGTAACCGAGAGAACTATACTTCAGCAGTACAAGGGTGTGTAACCGAGAGAACTATACTTCAGCAGTACAAGGGCGTGTAACCGAGAGAACTATACTTCAGCAGTACAAGGGTGTGTAACCGAGAGAACTATACTTCAGCAGTACAAGGGTGTGTAACCGAGAGAACTATACTTCAGCAGTACAAGGGTGTGTAACCGAGAACTATACTTAGTTAACTATACATACTTACTTAATTTTAGTATTTGAAATTTAAATGCTATTTTCGTATGGTTTATTGATGCTTTGTAAATAAAAATAGCATCTTTCATAGCAAATGTCTTAATCTAGGCTACAAGTATAAAACCAATAATGAAAAGTCATTAATATATATTAATATCTATTCTTAATAATAAATATGACTTGTGTGATATACTGTATAGAAGTAACGGCTGTGTACATAAACATGCGTGTGCCGTGCATGCTTGCGGTCTGCGACTGGTTGCACCGCGGCGCTCCGGCCCCCATGAAGTCACATTAAGTCCAATGCGGCCCCCACCCCAAATGACTTTGACACCACTGCTTTAGATGCTTTCGTGTGACGTTGAGGTGTGCTCAATTGTTTGATGATTTACAAAAAGATGTTCCTAGCATGCAAGTGTAAACTAATAATGCATTTTACCTATCTTTATAAAGCACTATTATATAGACATGCGTTGTATAATGTACCAGTTGTTTACTTGTTTTTACCCTTGTGTGTCTGTGTATATGTTTGTGCGCTCGTGTCAGTCTGTTCATGTGGGTCCAACCAGAGAGCACACAGAAGCTGTATGTGGGTCTGTGGGTCGCTTTCATCACTTCCTGTGTCATGCCCTACAAACTACTGGGCTTCATGATGGGTGAGACTCAGCGCACACTTCAGATTTATTGTTGTAGGCTATAATGCAGGGGTTTTCAACCTTTTTCATCCCAGGGCCCACCATTTATTCAGAATTTGAGCCACAGACCACCATTTGAGGACATTTTAGCCCCACAGACCCCCCCCCCAAACTAAAGATTTCCTTTGCTTCTGTCCATGACCATTAATCTTCTAGTTGTGTAGATTAGGGCTAATTCACATGATGAATATTTTAACTCTTGAGAGTGTAAAAATGAAACCAAATGGACCCGCCAGGGTCCATTTGGTTTCATTTTTACGTTCTCAAGAGTTACATCTGGTTAAACACCTTAGCTGGGGACCACCTGGAATCCTCAAGGCCCACTTGAGGATTCACAACAGGTTGTCCCCGGACAACCTGTTGAAAACCCCTGCTATGCATGCAAACTTTAGTTGACAGAATTAAACGTTATTATTATTATTATTGATTATTATGCATTAGAAACCTATTCAGAAGGAGATATTTTCAATAAGTGGTTGAAGCTATTGCATGTGGTCCTTGCCCATATCTTTAGTAATGTAGATTTAGTAATGTAATGTCTCTCCACTAGTTGAGAAACAGTGAATGACCTGTTGATTGACCTATGATTACAGTCCATGTGGTCATTTAATGATGAGTTTGAAGAAATTCCCAAGAGGGGTGAGAGAGCACCAGATTGTCTGGTTGAGTCATCATTACTAGGAAATTGTTAGTAGTCAGTGGACCTTTAGTTTAGCAGTCTATGTATCATGCATGTACAGTATATGGGCTGAATAGCATTCTGTGTCAGGGTGGTGGTCGGTTGAAAACCCCTGTTTTAAAGTACTCTAGATGTTTGGTCAAAAGCCAGGAATGAAGCTTTTGCCAGGCATCCATGGTCTAAAACACATCTCGAGTTGTCTCTAGTCCTTTGGAGCAATACATTAAAAGACACAGAGAGATAAACATAGTTTATTTTGTAAAGCTAGGGATCGTCTTCAGCAGGGGCGGATATTCGGATAATGTGAATTAGCCCAAGTCTACACAACTAGAGAATGTAGAAGATTAATGGTGATTTTAGATCTGCATGTTTGCCTGTTTTGTTTCACAAATCCAGGCTGTAATTGTGGACAAAAGCAAAGGGTCTGGGGTGAATGTGAATGTCATCAAATGGTGGACCGTGGCTTAAATTCTGAATAAGTAGTGGGCCCTGGTATCAAAAAGGTTGAAAACCACTGTCCTAGACAGATTTTAGGTTGTCTGCCTGGCATCCTACAGTTCTATAGCTCTTCTGTCAAGAGATTGTTTAGACTCCCTGATGCCTGATGGTTCTTTGCTCGCCGTTCCTTCCTTCATGTAGCTGAACACGTCAAAACGCCTACAACACAGTCTGCCAGAAATAGCAGCGGCAGGCAGGGTTCATGTGGTTAATCAGTGATAGGGTATTGAATAGAGCTCCAGGCAAGGAGAGAGAGAGAGAGAATTGCATTTCACTGTGGCTGCATTTATCGAGCAACCACTTTTGTTCTGTCCGTCGTCTCTTATCGTCTTATTTTACATTGTTTTATTAAATTAAATTATATTATATGTCACACAAATGTAGCAAGAAAGTTGGTGCAGTTATGGATAATTGCACTGTAACGGATTTTGGTGTTTTAACCATTATGTTCTGCTTTAGCCATTGAAAAATATCAGATCTACAAGCTTGTAGGTCTGCTATTTTTTGAAAAAATCGTGAAAATGTGGCACAAATCTTTAAATATATAATTTCAGAAGCGAACATTTTTAACTCAAATCATTGCTTCTGGGGGATCCCTAGAACATGTTTTCAGATGGGGCTCTGCAACGAAATATAGATGATTCTGGTGGTCCTTGGCAATTGGCATGAAATATAGAATCTAGTGTTTGAATCTCATGTAGGGTTGCCACGTCACTAAAATCTAGTTAGGACAAAATGGGTTAATAGAAAAGTAATTTCTTTCTTCCTTTCTTTCTTTCAGGCCTGTATGCAGGTATAAAGTTCTTCATCATAGACTTCCTGTTTAGGAGCTGTCCTAAGCTCAGAGATAAGTATGACACCCCTGCCGTAGTGTGGAACAGCCTGCCCACCGACCCCAGCTCAAAGAGAGGACCAACCTGGTGGCCAGACGGGTACATAACACACACACGCACACACACACACACACACACACACACACACACACACACACACACACACACACACACACACACACACACACACACACACACACACACACACACACACACACACTCGTTCCACCCTTTTCAGTTTTGCTATGCATGCACACATCATCTCACTTTAACTTAAATACTTAATTGCGCCCCAAATGTTCTGATTTTCCTGCTGAATTTGATGTTGGAACATACAAATCCCATACATGTCAATGGGATTTTCTGGCAGATGTCACAGTTATCACTGTTGTGCCTGTTTTCATTGTAGCTCAAAGGTAGGCTACGAAGTCCCAGAGAAAACTCACTCTCAACACTCTCCACTGCATGTTCAAGGATCACCTTTTTTGCGTGTAATTGAGGTCATAAAACCTATGAGAAAAATGAAAATGAAAAATGAAAACCTTGACTGCTCACATAAAACAAAAACATTAGGCTACCTCAGGTTGTGTATAGGGTTTGAATGTGTGAACACAAGTGCCATCTAGTGGACAGAACTGATTATTGCACTCACCTAGGCCCATGAATGAGAAGTCTGATTAATCATTAGTCTTTCTACTACTACTGAGGATACGTGCGTGTGTGCGCGAGTGATTGTTTTGTCACGGTACGAATCACGTTATTCTGTCATTCCCCTCTCTCTCAGCTGTCTGGCGAGAAGGTATGGATGCCAATGTGTCTGTCACACACACTGCTAGAGGCTGGGTGTGGTGTGGATGTGTGTGTGGCGAGTGTGTGTGTGTCTGAGAGAGAGAGACCCACACCTCATGACACGGGAGTGACTTGGCTTGTTGGTGACATGGAATGAATTCAAATGTCTGTAAATTTGACATTTCACAGTCCCCCCCTCACATACACACGTGCACACACAAAGTGTGGGGACATCATCAGCTTTTTTCAAAACGATCAGGAATGAAATTCCATCATACCTCAGACATTTTGAATCCATTTCGTCATTAACACACAGTAGAACATGGCTGAGTGCTGGCGATACTTTAAACCCCAGTATTTTTACTGAGTAGGTCTAGTTTATTTGTAGAATCACCCCCTTAGCCTCTTAAAGGGAGTATTAGTGATATTTATTTTGTTAAGATTAACTCTAGTTAGTCTTAACTAATAGCATAGTAATGATTGCTCACTCGCGTCTCTCCAGAAAGCATTTTGGGAAAGCCAATTTCATCCAATCGGGAAAGTGAACCCAGGTGGTAAGCAAGTGATGGACCAATGGATCGATCAGTCATAATTGGAAGCGGAATGTTGCAATATTGAAGCAGAAAAAAAAGGGGTTTCACTCTAAAGGTTGGATTAAACTGGGGTCTCACCTGAGAAAGACATGAACTGGAGGGGCCCCGGTTACAGCAATGATCACTATGAGACTAATAGCAAAACAAACCTTTTCAACAAACCCAATATCACTTAAAGCACCTTTTAGCCCTACGTATTACTGTATGGTTAGCTGTACGGAGTCCTTTGCTCAGTACTAGGGCTCCTCCTGGTTCCGCTGTACACCACATACATACCTTCGGTGAAAATATCAGATCTTACAAGCTCACAAGTTTATCGATCTGATATTGTGTTTTTGTTTGTTTTCGTTTTTTTTGCTAAATGTCCCTCCCAGAATAGGGATGCTTGGGTTTGAGTGCTTCTGCAGATTAATTGATTGATTTTTGATTTAATCTGCATTAGCAGTTTGCAAAGAAAGTACAGAGGTACAGTCATATGACAATGCTAAAAGGGCAACGCAAAGGCTTGTTTCTATTGTGGTTCTGTGTATTCAATTTATCAAGAGACTTTACAAGAGATCATCTATGCGGGAGGTGTCATTTATTTTGGCAGGCTAGGAGAAGGGGAGTCACATTTTGAAGGCTGTTGGTGCTGGTAGGGCATTTGATGAATTCTTCCCCATGTTTGTGCCAAATTTGGGAGGAATGAGACCAGTGTATCAGAGTGAAATAAGAGTGATGACTGTACATAGGTATAACATATACAGTACCTATCACATGGGTGTACTGTATGAACAGAATATATGAAAATAATTTCTAGCACGGTTGACACCATGAGAATATTAATACGTTTGGAGACTAAACTTTGGTCGCTTATTCCTCCCCTTCTCAATAATACCAACCAGTGTTTTATATTGTTATGGTTGATTTAGTCACCTTTTCAACGATGTATAACCTGTAAGGATGGTGCCACCAGGTTGTCCAGTCTGGTCCCAAGTTTTAAAATGGTGTTTAGTTGCCAGTGATGCTGCTTGGGGTAGTGTGGCACGAACTCAATGAAGTTGCACGATCCATATTGATGTGTATTGTACAACCCCAATTCCGTTGAAGTTGGGACGTTGTGTAAAATGTAAATAAAAACAGAATGCATTGATTTGCAAATCGTTTTCAACCTCTATTCAGTTGAATACACCACAAAGACAATATATTTAATGTTCAAACTGATAAACTTTATTGTTTTTTGAAATTATACAATCTTTTGTAAATTGATCCCTGCAACACGTACCAAAAAAGTTGGGACGGGGTCAACAAATGACTGGGAAAGGTCATGAATGCACAAATAATGCCTGTTTGGAACATTCCACAGGTAAACAGGTTAATCTTAAACAGTTTAATATCGTGATTGGGTATAACAGGACCATCCCAGTCGTTCACAATCAAAGATGGGGCGAGGTTCACCACTTTGTGAACAATTCTGTGAGAAAATCATCCAACGGTTTAAAAACAATGTTTCTCAACATTCAATTGCAAGGAATTTGGTGATTTCATCATCTGCAGTCCATAATATAATCAAAACGTTCAAAGAATCTGAAGAACTTGCTATACTAAAGCGACAAGGCTGAAAACCAACACAGAATACTTGTGACCTTTGATCCCTCAGGTGGCTCTGCATTAAAAACTGACATCATTGTGTAAAGGATATTACTGTGAGGACTCAGGAACACTCAGAAAACCATTGTCAGTTTACATAATTTGTCGCTACACCTGCGAGTGCAAGTTAAAACTCTACCATGCAAAGCAAAGCCATACAAAGGTTGGTTTGAAAAACAACCAGAAATGCCTTCTCTGGGTCCACTATCATTAGAAATGTGGACTCATCAGACCACAGCACACTTTTCCACTTTGTGTCTAACCATTTCAAATGATATTGTACCCAGAAAAGGCATTTCTGGTTGTTTTTCTGGTTGTTTTTTCAAACCAACCTTTCTGATGTATGGCTTTGCTTTGCATGGTAGAGTTTTAACTTGCAATCGCAGGTGTAGCGACAAATTATGTACACTGACAATGGTTTTCTGAGTGTTCCTGAGTCCTCACAGTAATATCCTTTACACAATGATGTCAGTTTTTAATGCAGAGCCACCTGAGGGATCAAAGGTCACAAGTGTTCGGTGTTGGTTTTCGGCCTTGTCGCTTTAGTATAGCAAGTTCTTCAGATTCTTTGAATGTTTTGATTATATTATGGACTGTAGATGATGAAATCACCAAATTCCCTGCAATTGAATGTTCAGAAACATTGTTTTTAAACCGTTGGATGATTTTCTCACAGATTTTGTTCACAAAGTGGTGAACCTCGCCCCATCTTTGATTGTACGATATTAAACTGTTTAAGATTAACCTGTTTACCTGTGGAATGTTCCAAATAGGCGTTATTTGTGCATTCATCATCTTTCCCACTCTTTTGTTGCCCCCGTCCCAACTTTTTTGGTACGTGTTGCAGGGATCAATTTACAAAAGATTGTATAATTTCAAAAAACAATAAAGTTCATCAGTTTGAACATTAAATATATTGTCTTTGTGGTGTATTCAACTGAATAGAGGTTGAAAACGATTTGCAAATCAATGCATTCTGTTTTTATTTACATTTTACACAACGTCCCAACTTCAACGGAATTGCACGATCCATATTGATGGGTATTGTATGGTGCTGGTGGCAGGTCGCTCAAAACAAGATTGATTTGTCAACTGAAGCAGACCGGTTGGCGCGCTGACTATACTCACATCAGTTTAATTCGCTTAGTTGCTCCACAATTGCACGATCCTTACAAGTTACACCTCGGCGTAATGGTGCCGAAATCAACGATGGCAACAATATAAAATTAAATTCCAATCAGTCTTATTGAAAGGGAGAAATAATCGACAGAAATTATAGTCTCCAATCAGTCTTATTGAAAGGAAGAAATAATCAACAGAAATGATAGTTTACAGTATACAGTAAATGAATGGCTTCCACCTGGGCTGAGCATGGGTGCACGGTGGGTGGGTGGGTTCGTTCATGTCTTACAGCAGTGGTTCCCAAACTTTTTAGCTCGAGACCCAAAAAGAGAGAAATTTGTCGCCCCAGGACCCAAACAAGTGAAAATAGCTGATCTACAAGCGCACAACACGTTAGCAATGCGGCACGTCATGTGCTTGTAGATCAGCTAGATCGCCTGTTTTGACTACTACTATAAAACACTTGCTTTCTAAATTATGGAATTTCTCAGATTTATTTTTTATTTTTTCATTGTTATTTAAAAAATATTGTTTTTAGATTGTTTTGAAATGTTGTTTTTAAGAACAACAAACAAAATGCATTTAATTGGGCGATAAAAATGCCCGCAACCCACAAATGTGTCCCGAGCCACTGTTTGGGAAACATGGGGTTTAGGAGGGGGACCTGTGCTGAACAGCATGGCAGCTTTCACAGACAACCTGCGTCAGACCCCTAGTGACACCTCACTATTCCACTAAACTGCACAACCAGCTTTGGGACAGGTTTTAGCCTCAGGTTGTCGTCAAACTAACCAACAGATTCGGCTAAATGCCATGCTGTGTTGCAAAAGAAAAGAAAAAGATGAGTGATCTCTGCTTTGCACGATGCCACCACCAGCCCCCCCTTGCCTGCATCGGAGATGCATTTGCAAGGCTATACTCAAATTAAGAAAGTATACATGATCTGATGTTTGGATATGTGGAGTCCTATAGACATGCTCAGAAATGGGTCTCATGGTTGCAGCAAACATATTTCCTCAAGGCGGAGACGGCATATGCAGTGCAGCACCACACCACTTCTACTACAGTGAATTGGAAAGTGATGTTATAGTCTGCTCAAATGTCTTTTACATGCGTTTTACTAACACTAACTTCGTTCGAGATGAATTTGTGCAGTTTATGGCTGCTCCAACAGTAGCACAATATTCAACTTTGGAAAGAAATGTAATGGTGTCTATTATGAACACAAGACTGCTGTACCTTTATACCTCATCCTAAGCATTGAAACTTTAAAGTATGATGTATAAAGTACAGTAGCCTTGTGTTCATGCAACTGGACTGACGATCATTATGATCTTTCACTGCTACTTATGTTTCTCTCCAAAGTTCAATATTGTACTACTGTTGGAGTACACACAAACTACACATATTCATCCCGATGCTCTGGTCATTTTTGTGAAGGTGGTGTTAGTAAAAAGCGGGTAAAAGAGTAATGTTTGAACAGATCTACTGTACATAACAACATAACATAAATAATTTTCCCAGAGGTGTGGTGTTGCATCGCCTACAGGAAATGCGTTCGTTGCGACCATGAGACCAGTCTCTGAACGTGCGTCTAAGTTTACTTATCGACTGTCATCACAAATACTAAGAAAAAAAACTTTCATTACATTGTGACACACTACCACCTCAACTTGCAACCAAGTGAAGTAACCCAGACTTCCAACACAACATAGCCAAAATCATCAAGATCACTTATTAATGTCATATTAATTAATCCAACTCCTTGTGTAGGAATCACTTTGTGATGATTTGTGAACTTTTTTCCTCGTTGACGATTAATTGATATTTGCATTTGAAAAAAACGCCCTAACTCTACAAGCTCTCACAACAGATTGTCTTATATTGGCACACCACCATTGTGGCATCAAAGTGGAGAATAACGTAGAATTCAGAAACGCAAAACCTAGGCCCATTTATAAAAACAAGGTGGGAAACACAATTCTATTCTGTTACCTACAGGAGCAGGATTAGGTTTGTTTAGAACCATCTCTATTAAACACATCTCTCCCTCTCCTCTCTTCTCCCCCAGGTCCAGCCTATGGCAGCGTCTCGTAGCAGCGTGGTGGCTGTGCCCTGTGGGGTGAGCAGCAGGGGGGAAGAGGAGACCAGTCGCTTCCACAGCACCAAGAAGGGAGCCTTCCATGAGATCTTCAACCTGCCGGAGACGGAGCGCCCCCTGGCAGGTGAGAACCCTCTGTACTGGCCTATTTTAAATTATAACAGTTGACAGTTTCATAGACGATCTATGGTCCCGTCATTGGGTCTTGGAAAACAACAGTCCATTATTCCATTATGGATCCATATTCTTTCTTGGACAATGTCAGAGCTCTAGAGCCGTGTTCTGTGGACACGTCGGCCAACCTTAATGGTGTGTTTATCCACAGTGTGTGAGAATGGCTGGAGGTGTTGTCTGATCAACAGAGACAGAAAGATGCCTACAGACTACATTAGAAATGGAGTTCTCTACGTCACAGAAAGGTAAACACCCTGCTTGTCTGTCTGTCTGTCTGTCTGTCTGTCTGTCTGTCTGTCTCTCTCACCTCCAACCTCAACGGATTTCAATTCATTGACGTTTGTAGGACTTAATCAATGGTATTGGCACGACTGTTGCACTACTACAGTTTGATGAGAAGGCAACCTGGAGGCCATTTGCGTGGCATAGTGCCAAAACCAGAGAGCGGGGGTTCGAATCCCCCGCTGTGTGTATGAGTTGGTCTATTAACACAATTATCGGCCTGTGTTCAGGCGGCTCAGGACAGTGATGAATGAATGAATGAATGAATGAATGAATTAGTTTATTTAAGTGTCATGCCACCTTGTGGCCCATCCCTTATGGGATTATATGACACCTTTTCATACAGTACAAATATCTCATGTCACATATAAACTTATTTTTTCCGGCAGTGCCGATCACAGTCAATTGAAAAAATACAACAGAACAAAACAGAACATAAAACAAAAACAACAACACTGCCTCTATCCTATACAGTATACAGTATCTCTCAGACCTGGCTGTATATTGATCTTTTCCTCAGATCCCATGCTTTTTCTAAGTACTTTGCTAGTTTAAATGGATCTTTTTCAAATAAACATTTAAATAGTTGTGCATCATTCATATTCAACACGTTAACATAATTTATTTTCTTAAACAGTTCTTCTCTAACCTTCTCATAGAAAGGGCAGTACAACACAAAATGGTACTCGTTCTCTACTTCATTAAGATTGCACATTTGGCATATTCTGTCTTCTTCATCTAACCCTGTATAACGACCTGTCTCTATATAAAGTGGCAGTATACCCCCTCTAATCTGGGCACAGAGTGATCTTTGCTTCTTTGGGATATTAAATAAAACATAATTCTCAACTGAATAATCATGTTTGATGTCCCTATATGTACGCAATTTTGGTTTATTCCCAATCTCTTCTTCCCAAGTGTGCTTGAACTTATCTAGAAGTATTTGCTTTAGCTCTACTATATTTACATAGTTTAGAGTAAGAAAATCGTCCTCAATTCCACATTCACAGAACATATTACGCATATCCTCAATCCATGGTCCCTTCTGCTGTCTGTCCCAGCTAAATACTTTCTTTGTTAATCTGTTATCATTCATAGTTACTAATCTGTTCCACAATCTGATAGTGCAGACCTTCCACCTAACCTCACAGGGTTCCCACCCCATGTCACCTGAGACTGCTGCCATTGGTGCATATTTATGTACACCGAGGTAGTATCGAAGGGCTCTATTATGTACAGCTACACTCTTGGGGAATCTCCCGTGACCCCAGACACCAGCACCAGCACCAGAGAAGTGTGTGGGGAGGAATGAATTGGCATAACGACTAGATTTGGGAGGGAAAAAAAATCTTAAAAAAGACTTAAAAAAAAAGTCAAACTGGGATATGTGTAAGAAAGTAACTGTCTGTTTTTCTGTCTCTCTCTCAGTTCCCTGTGCTTTGAGAGCTCTAGTTCCAGGTCCAACGCCTCCAAGAAGAATAAAGTCATAAAGCTGATAGACATCACTGACATACAGAAGGTATGAACCATTCCTCAATCATATCACCATTGAGCCTAGCCTACTGTAGCCTCACTTTTTAACAATGGTTAAATAGCTCTGTATGCTGATGGTAATCATTGCTATAGAGTTTGTTCAGTAATCAGAGTCTCTGTGTTTCATCAGGGAAACAGAGTATGCATTTTCAGTCACAGGATATCAATTTCATCCAA